>JBAWJQ010002348.1:1200000-1800000 GCA_037783105.1 Bactrocera zonata
ACAAATATCTTCTTCAGTTTTCTCAAAAAATTTATGTCATACTGTGTTAAAATCTATATTTGTCTTTCATTTAATTCTACTTCCTTATTTTTAATAAAACAAACAATTAAGAATACCCAAAGTCATCTGAATCTGGCATTCGGTGTAAATAGCATTTAGTGATAAGAACGTAAGATATTTTTAATTAAAACCAACCGCGAAAAGAGGCGAGAAATATAAATGCTTAAGGAAATGAATTTGCCACCTCAGGAGCATGCAATTGTTGATTGCAACAACTAAAATACTATATTAATACATAGTTAATGCACAGATGTCCTTTTAGACAAACTTAATTTAATTTAATTAAAAAATGTCGACAAAAGGCGACAAACGCAGCTTAGCCTGAACATTTTCCAAAGCAACTTCCATTATATAAAAGGTACTCTTTTATGTGTGTAAGCGTGTGATTAGAAAACCCCATATTGACAAAGTGAACTGCTGTGGCGTATAAGTAATGCGCTTATAATGAGAGCGCCAACACTCTGTACGTTTTTTGATTATTGTTGTTGTGTTTCTTTGGCAGTTGTTGCACTTGTCGGAATGCAATATTCTACGGAAATTATACACTTAAGTTACGTGGCACAACATTGTACCCGCAGGCAGAAACACAAATAACTTCTAGCTTGCATCCAAATACCCATACACAATAGTGAACTGCATGCAAAACCCTACTGATGATCAAAGTAACATTACATTGGTAGGGACATGTCCACTATGATTTCCACTACACAAATGCTCTCTAATATTCTTGATTGTGTTTTAAGACAAATCCGGTGCTAGTGTTCTAACAAAGTGGTCGTAGAGATGTAAAAAAGTTAAAAGTCTTTAAGTAGTTCGTAATTAGATTGCCTACTAAATTATTCTTGGTGTAATTGTGCTTTTATTGGTTAATCGAAAAAGTCTTTTCGTATTTTTAATGAAATGTTAACTTATTCTTTTATGTTTATAATAATAAATAAATAAAGAAATATGTGCAATTTTGGCCGACCACTTTTTGCCATTTTTCCGCTAGAGGCATTATTCCATCAGTGTAAAACATTCATTAGTGTAAATTAAAATTTCGAAATTTCCAGAGCGGAAGCGAGTGAACCATGGTTGTGCTACACGAACTGCCTCAGCATCTTCTCCGTAAACATCACAAATTTTGTTGGTGGCTGACGTGGCATTCTTCCCTTTTTTATACAAAAATTTCAAAGCATAGCGAATTTCTTCATTATTTTCACTTCTTTTGGAACAGCTGTAACGTTTTTTCAACTTCGGCGAATTTAATTTTTATTGACTAAATGAAGCCTAAAATCTCAACTTTCGAACACTATATAGTATAACACAATGTGAAGTGATTAGTACCGCTGGATATACTATATACGACTTTAATGACATCTAAATTTTTTAACTGAAACTTTAAATAAAATGCAAAATATTTTATTTTCATCAACATTCGCTCAGAACAAATCACTTTGACACCCCAACCCCACTCATAAAATTGGATGAAATCGGATGAGGGAGGGGTTCCTCTTTAAAAAAACTAAAGACGCGATAAATCAGTAAATAAAATGGTCAATGGGCATGGTACTGTCACATTTCGGTGGAAACCCTAACCTCAGGAACTTCTCAGCTGACATAAACCAAATTTGGTATGCAATGTTATCTTGACATTTCTATGTTCCAGGTCGAAAACAAACGAATTTGGACTACAACCAAGCTTACTTCCCACATAATCGAGTTTTAAATTCGATCTGGTCCCTTCACTTTCCAATATGCGAATCAACCGCTATTGAATATATCGGGTTAACACTTTCCTCGAATAGTGCGCTTAAAGTAGGCCAATTTGTTACCCAATATCTCGGGACATTGACTTTGTGGATCAAAGTTCTAATTGTGAATTTTTGTCAAAAATATTGGCCATTTTGTGAAATATATTGTAGAAATTAGGAAAGAATCCTTTCTTAATAATAATGTGCCTGTATGATAAAGGTCATAGGTTGAATCGGATCAATAATTTCTTTAGCCCACATACCTAAAAGATAGATTTTCGAACTTTCAGCTGACCTTATGCCGCATATATCGGTAAATACATTAGTTGTCTCAATAAAATTAGAAAGCCTTATGCAACTAAAGGTGTTTTCCTGGCTTTGATGCTGAAAAGTTGCAAGAGTATGACATGGTCGGTTACACCCGAAATTAGCACTTCATTACTTATTTTTAACAACTACTATGGTAATTAAGCTGAATACATAATTAAACTCTTTGTGAATACGTGTCTTCTTTTATATGCCCCTGTAAACATTCTAAACAAATATTTCCTGAAATTATTCGGAAGTTTTAGTTCAGTTCAGGCCATTAGTAACACAATTCAACTTCCATTGCAACGATACACTTAATGACAATTAAGGTTCTTGAGGAACAAACTTTCTGCTTCCCATTACTCAGCACGATTACATCCTAAGCACACAAAACACAGTTCAGATATTGGCTGACCTATGAAAATATTTATTGCCTAACGGTGGTTCACCGTACAAACACACTCATATGCAAAGCAATAACAGTGTTTCAAATGTATTTCTTCACATAATGGAGCCTTGGATACGGATTTTGCTTTATGCAACGTGATTTTTGCAATATTTCTTGACTGTCAAGTCATCGCGAATATTGTTGGGAGCACTGCGCAAGTGTTTCAAGTGTTGTTAAATGCAGGATTGTGTAATTTATTTGAGTAGGCAAAATATTAGCTTGATATTAAAGTTATTTAAGCTAAATAAACGAAAATTCGAGAAATTTAATTTAAAAATTTATCGAGTTGACAACTCCGTTCTACGATATTATCGATAGCAAAGCGTAGACAAGCGACTTCATATAACCTAAAAAAAATAAAAATAGTTCAGCGATATTAAACCGCACAATCTTGCTTCCCTCACAGGTCCACACGCTGGGATAATGTTTCATCAAAAGTTTCCTTCCTTAAATCGATTGTTTCGTTGTCCACCAAAAATTCGTTAATCCATTTGTCTGTTTCAATTTTGAAGAAATATAAACCAATGGTTCACTCTACCTACAGCGTAAACCAAACTGTGACATTTTAGGATAAGGCGCCTCAACAATGGCTCGTGTGTTGTTATCATACAATTTATTAACGTAAGCATTCAACCCGCATCGCGCTTCATTGCTGAACAAAATTTTCTTGCTAAAATCTGGATCCGTGACCACTCTTTTTGAGTTCTTTTTCAAACAAGCAGAGTAAACCAGACCATCATGAAATGTCAAGATAACTTGAGTATAAACTAGATAACAGCTGTCAAATAAAGACTTATTATGAAAAAGTATTGTCTCACTGAAAACCAAACGCCTAAAAAAACACCCTTAAATATGTTTACCTAATGCTGCATTTGTACTCTGTCCGATTCAAGAGAATAGTTTTCCTAGAGAACTTGACTTAAAAAAATTTTATTTTGATTTGGAATTTTTTATTTGCATACTTTTTCGTTATAAGGCCAATATAAAGAGAAATAATAAATATTTTAATCGAAAAAGCTTTATTTTTATTGCGATATAACTTTGTTCCATAATACCCGTAGTTTTGCCGGAAATCGACATAACCCATTTTTATTCCTCACAAATTCAGCCATCGCGCGTAAATTATTTTTCCCTTAATGTTTGTTATTTTGTCAATCGTTTCCGATGAGTTTCAACTTTTTTTATATTCCAGCAACCAGTTGCTACAGAGCATTATAGCTATGTTCACCTATGGGTAGTACGCATCACCAAACCTAAACGAGATAGACATGCATAGTATACTTGTAAAGTTTAAAAAGAGAGAAAAGTTTAAATCCGGTAATGACTGTCTGTCTGTCCGTCAGTCCGTCCGTCCGTGCAAGCACCTGAACAAACTCTGAGATTTGATTTGGAACAGAGGATCGCAGTAGCAAGAGGCACCTATGGGCAAAACTTTTTTAAAAAGAGGGCGCAGCTCCGCCCCGTTACAAGTTTAATGTATATATCTCCTAAAGAGCTTAAGCTACAACGACCAAATTTGCAGAGTACAAATATTAAAAGAATATAAGCCGACAGTGGGAAAATGGATGAAATCGGAGGATAACCCCGCTCACTCCCCAAATAACAGTCCAGTAAAAAAACACTAAAAGCGCGATAATTCAAAATTTAAATACGCCAGGAACATTAAATTTTACCGAGATGGTATAAGAAAGCTGTATAGGAGCCGGTGTGAAAATTGGACGATGGGCGTGGGACCGCCCACTTTTTGGACCGCATATATCGGTCAATGTGTGAGTTATACCAATGAAAATAATAGAGTGTGTTTTACTCATAACAGTGTATTTGTTTTCATAAAATAAATAAATTTGAGCAACGACCAGCCACTCTATAACAAGTATCTGGATTTCGAACATCCTTCTAAATAATGGAGATTTCAGATAGAAAGCCGACTTTTGAAAGTTAGAAATTAATTTTTTAAATAGTGATATAAATCAAAACTTATCAAATAAACATATTTGGAATATCATATTTCTCAACAATTTTGATGTTTTCGAAAATGATAAATTATGATAAATTTAGGAAGCATTCGCTTGAAAAATATCTTTTCAGTCAATTTTTTTCCATAACATTCCTGAAGAAAAGACTAGAAATTTTTGTATTTTTGGCCAACAGTTTGTTAATTATTTAGGTACTACTTCAATAATCATCCCGCTTAATTAGGTTTTTTCTGTCATGCCCGCTCAAGGTGTGCCGTTCACCCCACTGTAGTGAACTTGAAATTTTTTACTTGACTTCTAAATAGCTGTACAAGGGATTAAACCAAGATGACATTGTTCGTAATTAATTTGCGAAAAAATTCAATAAACCACATTTGAGTTCTGGATATATTTTAAATATTTACTTATACCATATGTGTATACTAATATGCACTAATGTAAGTATATTATATACTATATTAGGGTGGGTCTGAAGCAATTTTTTTGGCTGCGTACTCTGAGTGATAGATTCGTAGACCCCTTTAAGAAAATATCTCCACGTAAAAGCTCTTTATTGCACCAGTAAGGTCCGTTGCCTTACAGTTTTATTTTATTGTTTTAATTCAAATTTCACTTTTAACTACTTCAAAAAATGTATCGTTTCATAGATTTTGTAGGATATTGAACGCTCTTCGAAAAGATCGTTAACGATTTTTCGTGAACCTAATCGTTTGAAATGTATTAACAGTTGAAGTCTGATTACCTTATAGCAAATTTATTTTTTTCTCATGAATATTATGACTCAAGAGGTCCCGGTGGTCTAGAATTTTCAAAAACTCGATCGTTTTTTTGATAGTTCGAAAGTATTGTCCTTTAAGAATATACTGTGAAATGTTTAGAAGGATATTCACATTATTTTAGCTTCTACAGCCGTTTTAGCGCAAAGAAAAGGAATCATTATATATCGGTAAGCTTATAGTTTTGTAGGAAATTTTACTCTTGCAGAGCACAAAGCAAAAAAATTAGTTTTTTTAACTCACCCTAATGTACATACATATATATATTGTACATGTGCGTAAGCGCTAATTGTATATGCCTTTGCTTTTAAGTAAATATATTCACCTGCACGTGTTAACAAGGTGTTTCCTTTCCGTTTATTTTCAGTGCTATTAAGGTAATTGACATGCTTCAATGGGGAAATGAATACTAAGTGAGCCAATAAACTGTCGGCGCCTAAAAATTGATAACGAAAACTGTGCGAAAACAAAACAAAGTTGAAAAGCAAAAAAGTGCTAAATGCAGGTGAACCACAAATAGCGTTAAAAATGTATTGTGTATATAACTGAGTATTGGTTTTGAAAATAGTTTGAAATGAATGGTGGTATAAGCGTGGTGCATCGAAAGTGTTAAAACTTTCATAACAAGATAAAATCGCGAAAATTTTGTTAAAAAAATCGTGTATAAAACAATAATTTTTTACATAATTGTGGCTTTACCAGAAGTCGTGAGTGCGTGCGTAGCAGCAAAATCATTCGACTACACAGTATTCGATGTTTATTGACCTTGCAACTGAGTTTCTATGCTTTCTGAGTGTATATACGCTGAAATCCAATTAGTGCGATAGGCTGACGGTAGAAGGTCCATCATTTTGTGATTTTACGGATTAGTGCAGGATAACAAATTGGATACGGCTTCTATTTTGGTCCGAAGGAAACAAACAAACACACACAAAACCCGTGAAAAAATAGTGCACTTGCGTACGTTAAAGCTAACCATTTCTACACCTAAAAGTACACATACAAACAAACGTAAAAGTGGAACTACATTCTCACGCTTCCGAATGTCATGATTTATCATCATGTGGGCATACATGATGGCCGCAAGCCGTGGAGAACGGGCGAATATGATGATGTCTGCTTCGAGGCGTCGCAATGAAAGTGAATCACCGAAATATGGTTACAAGTAAGTCACACTAAAGCTAATAGTATATAAGGGACAGGAACTATGCTCATATACTGTGAGCACTTATATTATTCTCGATGATTCTAACCTGAAATTTAGCATACTTATAAGCGCCTAATTAAATATTAAAGCTCTAAAATCCATTTAAAATGTAGATATGAATATTTGGAAATATTAGTTTTGATACATTTTTTCCTATTTAAGGTAGGTCTTTGACGCAAAAAAATATCAAATTAAGTGATCGATAGTCTTAAGAAAAATTCTTTACAAAGGTATGCTTTTAGGATATCTTTATAGCATACCTTTATGCATTTTATTCCAAAACATCAATATTTAAACTCTATTTCAATTTCATTTAACCACGCATTGCTGATTCAAAAAATGTCTTAACATCTCAAAATTCTCACCCCCTCTTACATTCCATTCGAAAAACAGCCTCGGCCGCTCAATGCCATACCGTTCGACCGCTCGTCATAATGTGCTACCACTGCACTCATCAGCAAGCTCTACTTTACCGCCCGGTGCTTATGTGTCTTATGGGCATACCTCGACAACAACAACACCATACTACGAATCACACCATCTCAGCAGCAGCCAGGCCGCTGACGCCAATTTGCCAAGCGCAAGCATCAGCGTCGCTTCCACAGCCAGTCCTCCGCCATTTCACACAAACGCTGCCGCAACGGCATTGCAAAGACTGCCGCCAAGCCACAGCAGCCAACATCACGTCGCCCATGCGACGGCGACAATTGACGAAGATGGCACCAGTCTTTTTTCGCCACTCTCCCCTTGTACGCCGCTCACCGCTGCCGTGGACAAGGACACTCACATATTCGTGTATAAGGGGGCGAAAGCGAAAACGGCTCGTAAGCGTCTAATTGCCAACCATGTTGGCGAAATTATGGCTGAGGTACCGCGCCGCATTTCAATGGAGGTAAGCGATGAGGAAGATGCCATTGGTTTGGTGGATGAAGTGGAGCGACGTCGACGTTGCTTACGCACTGCTAGGAGGAAATCCTTCGCTGAGCCGGAGAACACTGGCGTTTCGTCAGGGGCTGATGCTGGAAGGGGAAGCGGGAGTGGTCGCAATGACGCTGGTGCGTTGAGTACTGGCGTGGAGGATGAAAGCGGCGAAGAGGATTATCTAGAGCTGGAGAGTGGCAAACGGATGTCACAGGTAAGCATTTTTCAATGTCACTTTTGATACCCTAAAAAGAAAATACCTATTCGCATGGTTATTCTTGGGAAGTGGATCTGTATATACAATTCGTATAAAGATCGCAAGTATTATATACTTGTACATAGGATACTTCATCAATAATAATAATAACACCTTCAACCACAAATAATTTTTTTAACATAGCAACGCAAGGAACCAATATTATTCTATTAAGCCAAATATTACTGAAATAAGACAATAATGATAATAATAAAATCTTGTAAGTTGTAGTTTTTGGTACTTGAGTTGATGGCAGTGACTTTTCCTTAAGATATCACCAGAAACAACTGATGGCCAATCATAGGTAATTAAAACAAAAAAAAAACGCATCCAAGCTATAATATCTCTCACAGTTTCATTTATTCTATCAGCTTTATGTAAAAGTAAATCTGAAAACGTAACCGACCAAAGAAAATATTTCCAACGGAAAATATTTTGTTAGCTCCTTCTACCCACCTTGGTGAATAGAAAGAGCCTTCACTTCGGATTAAGGCCAGTTAACATAGAAAAAATACCTTACTCTTGATTTTTATCGGTCTGTAATAAGTCAGTTATAAAGTATTGTGTTCCGATCTGAAATATTTGTTCCGCATTTTAAGCTTAGCTTTACACAATAGTGTATTACATATTACATATTGGAACATATCAAAGAGAACAACACTTTGTAAATTTTTAGAAGGCACCACCCGAAATGTCTCCTTGCAGTGGTCCGTGTAATAGGTTTATCTAAAATCAAAAAGTCAAATTTCATCGATTAGTAAATGACTACAGGTCGTGATTAATCGAAGGAGTCGGACACAAAAAATTAATTTTTGACAAAGGTGCAAACAAAAGATAATGAATTAAAATAATTTTTGCCACAAATTGCCTTGAAAAAATACACTGTAAAAAAAGAAATTCTTCTATAAATCACGAAGCCAACCCAGTTAGAAGAGCAATGAAAAATTTCAATAATATCTCTTTACTAGTTTCCGAGAAACCGTGGCCACCTCAAATTCGATCGAAACGATATTTCGAGAAAAATACGGTCAATTGAAGTAGCCAACCGATTCAGCCTGACGGGCCGCTCTTCCAAAGATTCTATCTCCTATATTTTCATTGCGATTGTTTTGAAATTTTTGAGAAAGTATTCAAGACATTTCATAGACTTAAAAAATATACATATATAATAAAAAAAAGCTTTTTTATATTTCAAAATCCGACGTAAATCCGAAAGTTCGCAAACTCTTCAACTACATTTTACATTATTCTGAAGAGGGATAGAGCAAATAAAATTCGGACGATTTGGTTTACATACAGCAAGAAAAGAGTAAACCTCTTATTAAGCAGGTTAAAGAAAAGTCAAGCAGCCGCGTATCAATAGCCGCCTCAGGCCCTTACTTCGTCCACAAATTTGACTCTGGAAAACACTTAAATCAATGACCCAACAATATCAAATGATGGTTTTAAAAACGGTAGGCACTACTCCTAACAACATGTTGACTCATTAAAAATTGCCAGCGGCCCTTACACATATACGCATTCGCATACAGTCAAAATTGTCACCCACAAAAAGTAGAATTTTACCCAATCAGCCACATAAAAATCACCAGCGGCCAGCTGTGACAATATCACCAAAGCAAAATACCGCAAATTACATACTTACATAATATTGCCCGATAATCGCAGATGCAGCAAAAATAGTACGACCTAGATATTGGCTCACAATTTTAAGACAGCTAAATACCCAAAATAAAAGTTAAAACAAAAGCATCAAGTGCATTTTAACCAAGCAGTGAACTTTTTCTGACGGCAATTTGATATTATGTTCGCCCCTTTGCTGCCTTAGTTTTAGTGCCGTTTACCAGTGTCTTCATAAGTGCAAGAACCTTTGTGTTCTCTTCAATATGAAAACTTGTTCTTAAGTGCTCTATAATGCAACTACTCGCTTTCTTTGTTCAGTTTTAAGCAATAAATAGTAAATAGTGGTTTTATGCTGTGAAAGCTATATACTACTGTGTTCAGTATAAAGGTGACATTTGAATTTAAACTGCGCGCGTCGAAGGATTTGGAGAATTATTTTTTTTTAGGTTGGTAGTACAGTCAGTCACATTTATGACAAATTTCATGTCAAAATATTCATTGGTGTTTAAGATACGTGTCGTTTTGTGAGCTGCTTAAAGTGAGTTTTTCATTTTTTGCGATGCCGAAATATGTTGAGCAAAGAATTTGCATTAAATTTTGTTTACGGAATCAATTTTCTGCCGCGGATACGTTGAGGATGGTGCAGAAAGCCTTTGGTGATGAGGCTATGTCTAAAAAAATTTTTTACAAGTGGTATAGTGAGTTCCAAGCTGACCGTGTACGTGTCGAAGACGAAGAGCGTCCAGGGCGACCATCAACCTCAACCGGCGAAGCTCACGTTCAACAAATCAAAGATTTGGTGTTGAAAAACCATCGATTAACAATTAAATACCTTGCTGATGAAGTTGGCATATCGAAAGGCTCAGCCAATACCATTTTGAAGGATGTTTTGGGCATCAAGCGCGTCAAATCTCGACTGGTACCGAAAACATTGAATTGTTTGGAAAAAAGACGTCGCGTTGAAGTATGTGAAATGCATTACAACTGGCGATGAGACTTGGATCTATGCTTACGACCCCGAAACAACCGACCAATCGAGCGAATATCGTGCCAAAAGAGAGCCGAGGCCAAAAAATTCGCGCCAAATTCGCTCAAAAATCAAGGTCACGTTGACTGTTTTCTTCGATTATCGTGGTGTTGTGCATTATGAATTCCTTCCAACCAGTCAAACAAACAACAAGGAATATTATTTGAACGTTATGCGTCGTTTGCGTAACGCTATCCGCCTAAAAAGGCCGGAATTGTGGAAAGACAATTCTTGGTTTTTACACCACGATATTGCACCATCCCATACTGCCCTCGTAATTCGTGATCATTTCGCCAAAAACTCAACCCATATCGTTCCGCAACCACCGTATTTACCTGATCTGGCACCGTGCAATTTCTGGCTGTTCACCAAGCTCAAAAAACCGCTCCGGGGACAGCGTTTTTATACGATAGAGGAGATTCAAGCCGCAGCGAAGACGGAACTGAAGGCCATCCCGGAAAGTGACTACAACTAGTGTTTCGAAGATTGGAAAGTCAGTTGGCATAAGTGCATTGCATCAGGAGGGGATTACCTTGAAGGGGATGAAATGGATTTGGAAGAATAAATAAAGAATTTTCAAAATAAATACAATGTCACCTTTTTTGGTCACAGTAGTATATTTACAGTGATGTCTAGTTTATTGGACATTATTGTTTCAATGTCAGCAGTTCCGACAAAGGAGCAGCTTTTCAGTTAAAAAAGACATGTGTTAAAGATCAATATCACAGGAAACTTGGAACTAGTTCGCGTATAGAGAGACTGAGGGATAGATTGTCACTATGAAATCAACCTAACTCGTCATTATAATCATCCCCTCTGGATGTTAAAAACTTCTAGGCAAATTTAGTATATTTAGGATATAATTAAGAACTGTTTCACTGTTTATTTTAAAACGACTGAGCATGAACAAAATTCTCTACTTCGAAGGTACCATATTTTGTTTTATAAGCTTGAATAACTTGGTTGATAGTTTTGTTTGCCTCGAATTGGTCGAAAGGAATCGATGTTTCGGATTTGTCTTAGTATGATCCAGCTTTTGTTTAGGAATAATAGTACACAACGAACTTCCTTTTAGTATGCAAGGGCTTGCCGTCCACTTCAATAATGAAGTTTACCAAGGTCATATTTTTTTGTTATTGTTGATTTAAACCCTTTGGCAGTAAATTCAATGGATTTTTCAACAATTTTCACCAATGTCGTTTTCGCAGCTTGATGAGTTCCATAAAAACATACATGTTTCGGTTATAAGCAATGAGTCCCCTTACACTTTATATGGTATATGCAAAGAGTATATTTGTGTTCGTTTTTCTTTTGCAACTAAGCTCGAAATGGAAGTTTTTTCTTATTATCTCTTGAGTAGCTGTATGTATAAAGGTAGGCATTTCCACAAGGCGAATATGAGAAAAAACACACATAGTCACACCACATATTTTTCAAGTAAAAATTTACGTTTGCAAATAACTACGATATTAATATCACCCTTTTACCCCCTTGTAGCATGCATTAAAGCTTTCACCTTCATTCTATACTAGTGCTTATCCACTTTTTGTAGCTAATTTAACTTCCTGAAATACAATATACTCGTAATTCATTTGTGGGAATTGGTTGGTCAGTGTCACTTAGTACATTGTGTTGCTATTGTTCCCTTTATTGGTATTGCTACCATATAATTTGCATAAATGCTTATTCATCATGAAACAGAATTTATCGTTACACTCAACCGAGCATACATATAACTACACAACTAATTAACTAAGGGGTCAGTAGGGTAATCTGGCCTGTTTTTCTGACATTTTTTTTAGAAATTTTTATTGTACAATAGAACTTTTTTCGCATATGATGAGGTATATCGTGGAGTGTATAAAGAAATTTTATCGAAGTTTTTCGATGCCATCTGTCGGAGAAAGAGCTGGGTGAGTGAGATGCCTTTTTTCACTGGCGGACAAGATTCCTCTTGTTTTGATCATCTGAAACACAAAAACCCAATTTATTCTTAAAAAGTAAGTGAATGGTTATCGTCGCTACCAGAATCATGGAATAATTTAGATAAATAAAAAAGTAATTAACGTTTTTTTTTTAATTTTTCTCCATGTTTTTTACATAAATTTTGTCATAACATTGTCAACAAATTTTACAAAATATAGGGACGATAGCCAGGCGTTTTGTGAACACAAAAACATAAAAAAATAAGCAAATCGGTTGAGTAGTTCGACCGGAATCATGCCTGCCAGTTTAAAAATGTGTGTTTTGAGAAAAACGCGTTTAAAGTTTGAGGTGTGCACTCCGAGCACTCTGAACGTCGAGCGGTATTATATTTTTGGGCCTTTTTCGAACCCTTCGAATGGTAAACATTAATACAAAAAAAATACAAAAGATTACCCTACTGACCCCTTAACTTGTAACTTTTTTTATAGGAACAGAGTGATTTACATGCTATAAAGGATAAATGCTATTACATTTAGACTTAAACGCGTGAGTTGAATGATATTTGTGAAGACAGTATCATGTTCGTCCGTCTGTCAGTATATATGCAAACTTTTCTAATCAGTTTTTGAGCTATCGATCTCTGAAGTTTTGCACATATACTTTTCACTCCAAGAAAATGCTTCTATATTAACTGTACAATTCATGCCTTTGTATGGAAAACTTTTTTATTTGATAAGTGTATTATTGCTTTGGTGCATCAGAAGATGACGTTATTTCTTGGTAATCATTAACTAATGTTACCGAATCCTATTTTCATACACTTTATAAAGATCTCAATCTGTGGCCCAAGTTGCTTCTGCGAATATGGAATATATATTTTTAGACGCCTGAATAAAATATCTGAATAATCGGTTGTATGGGAGATATGTGATTCATTTGTCCGATCTGACCAATTTTGTTGTTCAGAATGATCCGAAGAACATTTCCCGCAAACGAGATTTTTTAGAAAAACATAGGCTCTAATGTACGTGCTTACGTTCATTGGGTTTCTACTTAAATAGAAGTTTCTTTGCTGGTGATGCGGTACTAGTGATTACATTGGTAATAGCGAATTTAAAGACACGTGCGATCAATTCGCCTGTCGTTGACGAACTGCAATTAAAGTCGCAGAGACCTCGTCAGTGTATGTTCAACAAATGAGAGATTTCTATAGCTACTCGTATGTCACTTTTCTGAAACAAAGTTACTACATAATCAGAAGAGATTGAAATAATCCATCCATTTTCCTCATTCTTGCTGCGTATACACCTCAAATGTCTCGGCTGAACTTAGATATATGAGTGGATACCGTTACGCGTAGCAATGTGGACACGTATTTCATAAATGTTTTCATCCAATGGCTATTGACCTTGATATTATTTACTATCCTGTTCAAGGTTTAATTGAAATACGATTAGTGGTGTAATTGACCTCAGTCAAATTGTCCGCCACTACTGCGGATGTAAGTACGTGGGTGTCCCCGACCGTACTTTAGTGTCAGCCGACAATTGCCAATAACATAAAGTGGCTACACCCCTCACTTCTTCTCGCTTCTAACCAACCCATGAATGATAATTTGTAACTGCTTAATTTATTTATGGCTGTCGTGAAATAATATTTGGTTTGTATTGCAAAATATATTGGCAATAATTTCAATGAAATTTTATGTAATTTCAATGAAAATTTTCCTCGCTAGTCGAACATTGTAGACCAATGGCAAGAAATAATACATGCCAACTTCTAAATGAAGATGAAATGCTTCTGAGAAATGTTCATTAACTCGAAGAGTGTTGCGAACTGATGGCTTCTGGCTGGTGTTGCCATGGCGAGTGAATTTGTCAAGTAGCACATACTTGCAATTTGTTTTGTTGCGACCGATGTTTGCTATCGAAAATATCCACCATTGTAATTAAGAGACACGTGTGGGTTATTGGGAAGATGAAAGGTTAGCATATAAACTATTTGTTAAATTCACTTTAAGGTGTTAATTGACTAATGGATTGATCACTATTCACAATGATGTTATCAAATTGAACTTTGTAGAAACAAATTTCATGAAACTCACATGAAGTCTCTAAAAGGCCGCCTCCCGTTAAACCAACATTTACATAAACTTAACCTTAGAAGAATGTATTTGCATAGAAATTATTACGCATACTCAGTGGGATAGTGGCGACCTGCTGAATCCTAAGAATGCTGCTGCTAAATGGGCAGCCACAAGTGGCTGTAAGGAACAAATTTAAGAAAGAAGGAGATTTAAGTGGTGCAATATAAGCGGCAGACATACATTCATGCCAGTGCCAACAGTTGAATGTTGCGGAAATTATGATTTTAAACCAAGCGTTTAATAGCGTCACATAGTCTGAGTTGCTGGCGGTTTCAGTTGTCCTCTGAATGCTCCAGCGGCTGCACATTGAAATTGCTATAGTTTAATTGGCTGTGGCAGCATTGTGCTTGACCTCAAATTGTAAACTTTTTGCGTTTTGGTCTTTCTACTATTTTCTCATCAACAATATGTATTTGTATTTTCAAATGTATTGTAGAGCATATAAAATAATCTTGATGCTTCCAGTTTTAGTTTTTCTCTTTCGTGTCCTCTTTCAACACTGCCCGCAATGGTGTGTAAATGGTTGAAATACTTTAAATTACTGCAGGTTGTATGGAAACTCCTTTGCAATTCAATGCGTTTTTCATTCTCGAGACTATTTCGAAGCCAAGTCTTTCATGTCCTTGCTCGAACCATTTCTATTTCCATCATTACCTTCTTTGGTTACCTTCTTGACCGTCTTCCATTCTAACCGTATTCTTCACCTACAAGCTATTCGCAGCACCCTGTTCTATGTCGTATTATATGCTTAACACTTATCGTATACTTCAAATGGTTTAGAATTTGATTAGCAACTTAAATAAATTAAAAGTGTTAGATTGTTTTTGCAATTCTATTACACTGCACTTCCACTTGGTTATGAATTTTGTATGATATTAAAGTTATGTACATATGGTTTTTTAAATGTATATACATATGAGTACGTATACAAGTATATATAAGAATATGCTTTCTCATCTCGTGTTCACTCCAATACACATATATTTATAAGAACTTATGAAAATTGATTTAGCTAAATCGGAAACTCAATTTTCGAAACCTTAACTCTGTGCTTTGAGAAAGTAAAAAATCTAATTATGAAATGAGCAGTTTCTACTCCATATGTTGACATACACACCTACTATTGTATATAGTATATATGTTATATTTATATATTTAGTGGCGCAGTAAGCTTTTTCACATATGCATGGAAGCTCGAAACTTTGAATCCATTCCGATAGTACAGCTGTTATACAAGCCTTGGCCACACTGACATTGAGCTCAAAGCTCATCAAGAAGTGTATGACTTCACTAGCAGAGCCTCAAGCTGCTTCCATATTAAACTTGTCGGGTTGTCTGGTCATCGTTAAAAATTGTAAAGCCTTGTGGAGTTACAAAAGCCTTCTGGCACAAAGTGGTATGTGAAAGGTCAATTGAACTGATAAGTGTCCTAACTGTATACTGTCCCATTAGTACTCACGCGGTGAGGCTAAAGATTTTGAAAGCCACGACTTGTCAAAGGAATATTATCTAGACACTTCCTCCTCCACTGTGCAACTTTCGCCAGACTAAAGTTTGAGCATTTCGCTTGCCATACTATTTACAGACCCGCCGAATTGTTACTAAGAGTACTGGGCATTACAAGGAACATTTGTCTCTAGTTCTTCAAGTGGAATTATTAGTGGCCTCAGTCATCCTTTTTACCTGACCAAATCTAACCTTTATATTTCAGTATTCTTAAATTTCGTACTTTATAAATGGTCATGAACTCAAATCTCAAATGACATAAGTCTTCTTTTCAACCCCTTCTCAAGACTTTCCTGAATCTCAAAATTAGTTCATTTCAACTTCTTCTCTGGAATTTTTCCTAAAACAACATCTCCACAACTCTTTACAAACCAACTGCCAATACATAAACAGGAAGTGCGTTTGGATTTCTCACGAAAATTATTGTGTTAGCGTATTATTATTTAGCTGGTATGTGCCAAACTAATATACTATTTCTCAAATAAAAAACTAAAAAAGTCAACCCATAAAATTAAAACCAGTATTACCCAAAAGTGCAGTAAATTCTAACCGCATTTGAAACTAAGAGATGAAATTTCATTTAACAAAATGAAAATATAATCAAAAGGAAATAAAATAGTCGCTGCAGTTGAGCAGATAAATATAAGTGGAGAAAAGTGGCAATAAATTGACACATCGGCGTGCGTCTGGAGAGAAGATTGGACGTTAAAATCGGAGTGGAATTTAACACTTTTATACAACTGCACTTTGGGGCTTTTCATGCGACATACTTGCATATTTATATACTTACATGTATTAGATACCAAATTAAAATACTTGTATAATCCTAAATAAATGTATTATATTTAAATTATAATAACAAGTTATAGTAACAGTTTTATTAGTGCAACATTACTGATAGTTTTTATGAGATATACACACATATTCCTATGTATGGTAACTATTCCCTGTACTACTATCTATCTGAATGATCTCATAATCTACAGTACAAGGTTTGTGCGGAAAGTAATAGGACTGATTTTCCTCCACCGCGACTGTACTTCGGAGCGTGCGCGTACCGACTGGATTCGGTTCCTAGCTAACAAACGAGCACCTGGAGAGTCAGGACAAACATTTTCTCGCGACGTGTTTCTGTGAGTGGGGCAAGCCGAAAATGCAGCGTTTGTTAGAGTATAGGTGGAAGTGTGACCAGAAAATTAGAACATGTGTGAAAGTGACCGCTAATTTTTGAATATCGTAATCACAGGTAACCCGATACAAAAAGGCAATCTTCCTGGCACACGCCGGTGTCTCCTCGCTAAAAAAAAGAAATAAGGAGCAAATCCCAAGTGAAAACGACGCTCATTGTCTTTTTGACATTGAAAATATTGTCCTCCATGAACTTGTTCTTCCTAAACAAACCGGGAAGACCAAGTTTTACGTGGAAGTCCTCAAGAGACTGAAACGAAGGGTCAATCGGGTCCGACCAGACATCGCAGCCGATTGGAAGTTGATGACCACGTCCCGGCTCACACCGCTTTTCTTGTAAACAGCTACCAAACCAAGGCCGTCATCCCAATGCTTCCACAGCCCCCCTTACAGCGCAGATGTAGTCCCCCGGACTTTTTTGTTCCTTGCCTGAAATGGCCGATGAATGGCGAGCATTTTGAGATGACAGAGGAGATCAAGCAACATGTAGCCCCACTCTAAAGGCTATACCGCAGAATGTCTTCCGTGACGCCTTCAATGTTTGGAAATCGCACTGGAAGCGCTGCATCGGCAGAGAATTGTAAAGATTGGTTCAGTAAATTTTCTTAAATCGACTCAGTTCTATTACTTTTCGGACAAACCCTGTAGACGCACTACTTCAATTTGAGATCTTTCTCAAGAATAAGTAGTCACCCTTTGGTTCCCAATATAAAGTCCTAGAAAACAAAACATATCTCTCGAAACAATTCCCAACCATGTTTCCCCTACGAACCAATTAGCGCGGTTAATTGCAAATTCCATTACGTCAATGCAAAGAGAGCGTGCAGGCAATTTAGTCGCAGAAAAATTTAATTTCATTTATTATATAAAACGAAAGTAATTAACAAATAACTCTCCAAAAGACCTCCTCGTCCAATGATCGCATAGAACACAATGAAATGTGCGACTCTATTCAGGGGCGAATTAGATGGCTAAAGACACGCATACGAAGGTCATCATACTCTTTGCGGTGACATTGAAAACAGAAGATGCAAAAAACAAAAACAACTTCCATTTATTCTTTAGAGTCCGTCGCCTTACTTACCATTGTAAGGTAAGTTATATTGCTTCTTAATTGTTTCAAGAACACGTGGCAGATATTTTGCACGCAACAAATATAGGAAATGTAAAAAAGTAGACTGGAAAAAATCAAACGGATTTGAAAGCAGCAAACTGGCAATCCAGTCAAACAACGAAGGCAGCGCGAGTAGTAAAGTAAAACACTTCCATTAAGGCTAATATCATTACATAATATTATGTCTTATGTGCCCACAATTTGCATGCAAAGCAGGCGTTTGAGTCTAATCTTGCCAATTAAAGAAAAAAGACACTTAGTGGTCACCTTTTCATTGTTCGGAGGCACATTTAATAGCACTGGCCTCTATGTTTAGACTCTTTGCTTTGTTTGACTTTTATGAAATTAATTTCGACTTTTGCATTATAAATAAGTCAGTCACTTGTCAAATTTTAATAAGTTTCTTTCAAGAACGGTATAATCATGAATTAATCACTTGGTTTAGCATGATCCTTAAAGACTAGTCATGGGTTGTTTCAACTTCTCACTTTAACTCGCCTTCAAACGGATGTTCTTAGGCTACCCAGAGGATACTTGGTCAAAGACCGGAAGTCATGAGTCATATGTAAAAGAATCATTTCTGGGCACTCCTAAGTGAATGGCGATCCCTCCGCCCACCTTTTGCTGAAATCCCATATCTTGGAATCCGACCGAAAGGTTTTGACAAAATTTTTTATGTGACATTTTTCTTTCATTCTTATAGCACATTGAGAAAATGGACGAAATCGGATTACAACCACGCCTACTTCCCAAATTTTCAATTCAACTTGATTCGGTCAGTTTTCACAAATCAAGAAATTATCGAAAATGTCGGTCAAAGTATGATATTAATAACTGAAAATAATGGACAATAATGGGTTGAAGCGGATCAATACTTCCCATAGTCCCATATACTTAATGTAAAAACTTTCGAACTTCCGGGTGACTTTGTATCATAATATACATCGGCCAATGTGTGAGTTTCCCTAAAAAGAGAGCCTATTTTACTCAAAACAGTGTATCTTTGTGCCTAAAAAATAAATTTCCCAATCGGCTGAAAATCGATGATATTTTTGTCGCTTTGATTTCGCGCATTGTATGGCACGAGCAAAACGAATGCGACAGCTTGTGTCGGACAATTTTCTGAATATTCCCGTACATAACATTCTCACAGTCTTGTACGTTGCATTTATGCGATGCACAGAAACTTTTCGATTGCCTAATTTTTATCATTAATCACCCTTTTCAAAAAAAATTATATTTTATTATAAATTAATATAATATTAGATCCAGAAAAAATTGAAATTTCCGAACATAATGTACATGTATTCATTTGAAACCGAGCGTTGTTGCCACCATGATAAATGAATGAAATGCGTATCCACGAACAATTACGACCAAGAACACCCGGCGTCGTGCCTGCGTCTTTCCATGACGTCCGCTCACCTAGAAAAACTGGTTTGGATGACAAAAAAAGAAGGTCTAAGAAGCAACCTGCAACCCTTTCTTTATAATTTCTCTTCCCTCACAACCTTGCGAAGTATAGATATAATTTTCATTTAAAGTGTTGCACTCCTGTGGGTGCATTTCACGAAATTAATCCATCAACTAAAGAAATGTATATGGAGGAGTTGAAAAGCTCCGCTGCTGACCGCATCCATTAACTCAATATGTCTTCTTCGGCGTTCATTGTCTGCGAACGCCTCTATCGCCACCCACATTTTTTTACAGATAGATAGATAGAGTTGGTGACCTTTCTGCTCGTGTCATCTCATTCTTTCCTCTTCCACCTTTCTGCTCAATTTTGCTTATCGCATTACTTTACGTTCGGTCCTCTACAATTTATTAATTTGCACGCCGGTTATTATGGTCTACCACATGGTAAATAGCGGCAAACACACACACACCCATAAACAAACAAGTAAAGGCACACGGTCGCAGTTGGTTTAACGGCATTCAGCCACTCCACCCAAATGACAACAACAAACAATTAAATAGACAATGCTGACAGGCTAGCAAAGTCACAGGATCGGCAAGGCTGCCATCTATTCACAACAACAACAATTAAAAGTATTCCAGACAAATGGCAACACTAAACATTGTTGCTGACTGAGCTGGATATATGTATAAGTATTTGTATGTATGTGTGTATCAGCATATTGTTTTTGTTTTAATATCAGTGTGTGCATACTTTTTTCTAATTGCTTGTTGTTTTGCTCCTGCAATTGTCTGTCCTCCAGTTTGTTGCACGTTGTTGTTTCATATATTTAATCAACATATTTCTATTGTTTTTGCCTTGCCGCTTTCGTAAAGCGATTAATGGCAAATGCGAAACGACTGCTTGGGGACAAAAAGTCCCGTTAATATTTGCAAATAAACAAAAAACCGCGTTTAAAAGGCACGGGTGAGCGAAACGGGGTGTGCCTATGAGAAAGAAGGAGTTGAAGTGAAAGTGTCGCTTTTGCTTTCACTTTTATCATTCTCGCCTCTCACTTACCATAAAATGTTCTTTCAGTTTTCTCACGTCCTTTGTGCCGTCCGCGGCGTCACTTTAAATCGAATTTGCAGTCGCGTATTTTTTGTTAAACCGGAAAGTATTTTATTTTGCGGAAATGTCTCTATGCGGATGCGTCTGCTGTCGCGTAGTTCGGGTATGCATATACGAGTATACGCTTTTCACACGTGTTGCTTCGGTCTCATATGTGAGTGTAAGTTTGTATGAACGGATTGTGAAAAATAACTTGTAAAAATTTAAAGTTCGAAGAAAATAAAAATTAAATTGAAAATGTGAAAGCAACAGTCTAGTAGGAAAAAATACGTGAAAATTTAATGAAAAACAGTAATATTGCCATAAAATTCATTAAAACAACATACATTTTTAATGGTTGAATTTAAAAATGATTATTGTCTAACGATGTTGCATACATAGTTCTTTTTCAAGAACAAAGCCAACGTGCACTTACAAAACAACGTAAAAAATCGAAATAAGCTCAAATAAAAATAAAAAACGGCTTTGTATCTTCTATTGTAAAATCTTCTACGTTGAAATCAACCTAATTAAATCCATTTAACGATTTCATCGAGCAAACAATCGGCAAATTTTCAATTTTTTTTTTTCATGTAAGAAATTTTTTTTTTTTAAGTTTTTAATGCTCAAAAGATACATATTTTTCAAAGATTAACTGAAATTTTCAAAACTCAGCCATTACGACGTCATTTTCGGCACTGGATCATGTGAAATAAAAACAAAAATACGTGTATTTGTCAAAAGCTCACTAAATTGAGTCTAATAAAATACAATAAAATTTTAATTTTGGCAAACGTTTTTACAAAAAATTTAAATTTTTTTTTGAAACTTTCTCGACTTTTTTGTTTTTAAATGATTGTATTTGAAGAAAACTCCTTCGTTCAATACCTAACAAATTATAGTTCAAAGTCCTGTGTAAAGTTCTATTAACATCGATTGAGTAGTTCGTGAGAAATTTTATCAACAGGCTTTAAAAACACTGAGTCGAGAGCTTTTCAAGGATGTACCTCCGAAACTATTGCTCGCATCAATTTCAGCATTGCGGACAATATTGTAGAAAAGATATGGAATTAAACAACACAGTAAAAAAATCGATTTTTTTATGCACTCAATGGAAATTAAAAAAAAAAATCTTCTTATCACCTTCACAATAAGTTCCTAAGCCAATATAAGTATGCCAATGCTTTGTACAAATTTTCATTAACTTACCAAAAGCCTCGACTGAGTATCATTGTCTTCACCGAATTTTGGTTTCCTAGGTTTCAGCTCACTTTTAGAGCACCATTCGATAGATTGTCATGTTTTTAAACCAACGTCTCGCATTTAATAATAAAAATGCGTTTAGTGATTAAAGCGACGTAGTCAAGCATCTTTTTCGCAATCTCTAGTCGACGTCATTTCTGTAAAAGTTTCCGGTATTTTAGAAGCATATATTATTCAAATTAGTAGGGTCATTTCATAAAAGCTGTTGAGTTCCGCTGCTATATCTCTGATGCCAACACCATGATTTTCAAGCCGTGCTTTCTTACTTTTTGTGACGTTATCGTTATTAACAGATTTCGATGCATGACTCGCATGAGGCAACGACGTTTTCGACGACTTTACGACATTCCCTTGTGGGACTCAAATATCTGTCCTCAAGATGAAATAGACTCTTCAAATCGCTTCTGCAACCTGCAAATAAAAATCCGATTCCGCTCATTTTCACATCCTGTTATATTAAAATACCAATCAGCCAAAAATACCAATTATTTTTTTACAATTACTGGCACTCAAAACTGTTATTTGCTTACTATAAAACTTAATTATGAAACAAGTAAGAAAAGGCTAAGTTCGGGTGGAGCAGCAACTTGGAAGAATAAAATCCAGGGAAATACTTTAAGGTGCAAAACCAACCACGTAGAATATGGTCAGCCGGATTTCCAAAAATCCTGATATTAAGTTAGTTATATAGGAGCCAGGCCAAGTTTTCACTCATATTTTTCTATTTTAAGCACAAAGTCACCCGGAAGTTCTAAAATATTTATATAAAGTATTATACAAGTATTTGACGGCTAATACTTCTAGGTCCGATTCAACCAATTTCAATAAAAAGTGGACGGAGCCACGCCCATCATCCAATTTTCACAACGGCTCCCATTAAGCATTCTGATATCCTCTCGGTGGTAAAATTTAATGTCTCTGGCGTATTTAGTGATTAACAGTAGTAGTTTTTTACAGCACCGTTATATGGAGAGTGAGCGGGATTTTCCTCCATTTTCTCACTGTCGGTAGAAATTCTTTTAAGATTTGTACTCAGCAAACTTGGTTGTTGTAGCTTAAGTAGTTTAGAAGATGTATACATTAAACTTGTTAGAGGACAGAACCACGCCCACTTTGTCAAAAATTGTTCCCACACGTGCCCCTTTTTACTGCGATTGTTTGGTGATACGTACAACCGTTAGGTGAACAAAACTATAATACTCTGAAGCAACTGGTTGCACGAATATAAGTAATAAACCAGAGTGCAAGTGTTAAGTAGCCTTACTAAAAGCAACATAACAGCAAGAAATTTCAAGAACGTAAAAAGAAGTAAAAATCATTGACCGCAAACTCGATGACACAAAACAACCATTAACACAACTGCTAACCTATGAAGCCACTTTTGCGGCCACAACAGCCTCTGCGCAATCACAAGCAGCATAGCAAATCACCAACAAGACACTTGCATCAAAAAAAATCTGTACATTTGCAAGAAAAACTTGCAAAATGTTTCACTTAATACACGCTATAAAATAACTCTCCAGTACTGTGTGTGTATCTACATTTAGAAAATATAAATTTCTGTTAAGAATTTATCACGCTGATCTCTTGAGGGATTTTCCAAAGCGATGTGAATGAATGAATGGAAGCTTACAAGCAAATATCATTGACCTTACGTTTATTACAGCCGCCGGCAGTCGGCAGTCGTTGTCACTTTCCTACCACATTGCCACTTTTACACTTGCCTATACAGTGCCTTTCCTTCTTCTTCGCTTTTCAAGTTTTTTAAATTTTTGTTTGGGTTCTATTTGGTGTGTTCGCTGTTGGTTAGAAGTGTCTGCGGTATTTGTAAAGCTTATAATACGATTATAGAGACTGGACATTGGGCGGTTTATCCGAGGGCAAGAGTGTCTCTTTTTGCCTATTGAACCGCTTTTCAAAGTAATTTACTTAGCAACTATACAAATGCAGATTTTGAAGGCTAGTGATTACATGGATTGATAAAGCGGATTATGAAGGTTTCAAACTTGCGAAAATAATTGTTTTTAAGCTATAGCCAGCCAAATTTTTTGAAGACATCTTTTGAAAAAATAAACAAGATGTCTTTTGAAATACGACGACTGGATTCTGAGCATTTACTTTGTATGACAGCTATATGCCATATCAGTCTGATATTGGCGGTTCCGACAAGTGAACAGCTTCCTGAGAAGGAAACGATGTGTCGAAAACTTCAGATTAATATCCCAAAAACTGAAGGATAGACGAACATGATCTCAAAGAGGCTTTGGGTTGCACTGAATTCCCCAAAAGACTTGAGTGCCTATATCCCTCCAGCGTCAGATGAATCGATTGACTCATGTCGTTGGTTAGGCAGTGGACGATCTCTACTTTATGTATAGTATTCAAAAGATGAAATTTCTACTTACATCCCGCTTTGTGCTAATAGCTATCACCTCTAACAACAGTTAGGAATAGGAGTTCATTTCAACATGGATTAAAATGTCAAGGTTGAAAAGACTCTTTCGTGATGCACAAAGGATTTGTATAAGCAAAATTCATGAAATATTAAGACGAATTATATAGCAGGAAGCACAAATAAAACATCGCTATAATCATTGAAATAAACAGCAAAATGCATTCACCTTTAACATGCGTAAAACGGTGAGGATCTCTGCTGCAGTGAACGATATGGAAAGTGATAACGTTTATATTGTATTGTCTTCCACTTTAATGCGTTTCATTAATGTTTTATGAAAATATTACAATATGTAAAGATTACAAGAAAAACAGTAGTGATGTAGTGACTAACGACAACAATGACATTCGAAACAAAGCTTTAAGACAAGAGCTGCATAAGAGTCCAGTGATCCTACATTGTACATTGCCACATTATTCATACTTTTCATAATAAAGAGCGCAACAAATACCTAAAGAGCTAATAAATAATAGGACAAGTAATGCTTGTTGCAACCGATTTATGCACAAATTGTCTGAACGACAAAAGTTTATGAGTCGACGAAATGTTTGTGACAAGACCAGCAATAAGAATAAGCTAAGGTGTGAGAGAGAAATCCACATAGACATAATATGTATTTTTACGATTGTCCGATTAAAGAAAAAAGTTAACACATAAGCAGCAACAGAAAGTCATTATGAACATCAATGATAAGAGAAACAAAAATTTAATTCTGTAAAATATTTAAACAACATTAAGCCAAATATGAAATATTTTTAGTCAGCTTTATACTCACGAGTATCTTATGAGCTTCATAGTGGCGACTAGTGATAAAAAAATTCACTCTATGGTGCCCCTATGTTTGATAAAATAAAGAAAAAATACGTGTTTGGTAATTTGCAAAATTCCGAAATAATTTTTTATTCACGTTCCTTGATGGACTGATTCTCCTTTAACAATTTTTTAGATTATGGGTAAAAATAGAACTTTTGAAATACATAGAACAATACTTAAATTAGTTCTAGAATAAAATGTATATCTGAAATAATTCCCGACATTAAGCATCCCACCCTGCGTAATAGCCTCAAAAAAAGTTTTTTTGATATTTTTTTTTAAGAAAACTTTTACTTGAAATGTATCAATATTAGATATATTTTCACATTGGAATTCAAGATTTCAGCCAACTACTTGACAAATTTTAATTTATCTGCTATAGAGGCAAGTTTAATAAATAATCCTTTCATCGTTCGTTTTCACGTTGATATAAAAAACGAAATCATTAAGCAAAACGAAACTTTGTTTTAAAAGTAGTGTTCAAGAACATTTCACTTTCGTTTTGTGTGGAACTACTAAAAATGGGGACCTGTAAGCTGTTGAAATTTCTATGGGATATCTAAACTGATTGATCAAAATCAAATTCATTGTAAAAAGGGTTTTTGTTTTACAAGACATCTTCACGAATATTGACATAAATAGATTATTGTCCAAAGCGTCGCCACAATATCCGAACACTTTGTTCATATCAGTCCACTACAGCCTATATATGCTCTTTAAACTGTTCGAAAAAAATCAAACTCAAAATAATTATTTCGCTTATTGTACAAGCAAGGAAAAGTGTTAACTTCGGTTTTAACGAACCTATAATACCCTTCTCAAATGCCAGAGATTTCATACAAGAACTTTGATCTGTCTGCTTGTACAGCAGGTGTGTTCCATAAGGACTCGATTAGAACAATTTCTTGAAGATATGTTTAATAAGAAAAAAAATCTTCCACACAAGAACTTAATTTTGAGTTTGCGTTTGTCGGGTTTAGTAGTCCGATATCGGTGGCTCCGAGAAATTATTAGTTTCTTGGCGAAAAGAAGGTGTTTGCAAAATTTCAGATTGATATCTCAATAACTGAAGAGCTAGTTCCTATAGACAAAGACGGACGGACTAATAGAGAAACAGACGGGCATGTTCAAATCGACCATCCGCGCTGATAATTTATATACATCTTATTTGATCTTAGAGATACAAATTCGCCGGTGAAGGGCTTCAAAATAAATTACTTACGTGTTCGGTAAAATTGTTGAAATAAAGGTCCGACAAAGAGCTTCACCAATTTTTCTCCGGAACTATCTGAAGCGGATGATTCGAATTTGTTACGACGCAGCAGCGATTGGAAGTTGGAAATTTGATATTTGAGGTTCTTTTGCGTTAACTCTCGTGACATCTAAAGATCAGACTTTCTCTTACACAAAGCCTTATTTAAATAGTTCCTAAAGGATTCTTATGCAATGCTTAGCTCTTGTTCAATGTTTTATTATTTAGGTGTAAGAATATACATATGTATATGTATTATAACAGCATGAATTCCGGGCTTTCCGTGTGTTTGTGTTACGTCAATGTGTTCGAAAAAATGTTGAATGCATGTATTTGCAAAACGCTATTGACAGCAATTGCCTTCGTTTGCGTATTTTTTACTTGCGAATGAACGCATAAGGTAAATAAAATAATGTAACAACAACACGAACGACATTCGCCAATTGTGACATACCAATCGATATTTCTAGTACTTTATAGTTACATATACACACATTCCAACATTAGTATTGCCGAATTTTTTGTCGTTTTTGATGATTTTTGGCCTTCAAATGTCAATACAATTCAATTTTGAATTGAAAGGAAAAGTATAGAAAAAATTGTTGGTATTCAATGGTGTTTTATTGACTTCTTTGCATTTTATTTCGCCCCTCAAAAAGTTTATGAATTGTCGAAGGCTGCTCAGCCAATTCGACTTTGATAACGATATACAACACCAATTCAATACAACACCAAAACAATTCCAAACAAATTTCAAAGAGTACAAAATTGTGCGGCTTTTAGCCCTGTTATGTGTCGACTTGCAATTCTCAGCAAAAACAACAAGCAAGTACTTTACTTCGGTTTTACCGAAGCAATAATACCCTACACAAACAAATGTTCCCACACAAGCACTTTATTCCGATCGTTCAGTTTGTATGATAGCTGTAAGCTACAGTGGTTCGATATCGGCGATTCCGACAAATGAGCAACATCTTAGAGAGGGGAGAACGTACACAAAATTTTAGAGCGATATCTCAAATGCAGAGGGACAAGGTTTCGTAGGTAGATTGCGTTTTATATTTCGGGATTTGGCAACACTAATATTGCAATCTGGAAACTGACAACTTGCTCACAAGGTTTGACATTTTTATTGTTTTGACATAAGAGCGCTATTTGGGTTGTTTACAGTAACATAAAATATTCTTCTCTACCAAAAAATTAAATTAAATCCCGAAAAATTTCGTGTGATTATTTTTTATAACTTTTGAAGTGGATTAACTCATTAATAGTGCATAGGTGAACTTAATTAAATTTTTAACAATGAAGCTCGATCAGGGACCAGTGTTTTTTAAGTGTATGGTGAATTTAATCAAGGTCGTAGATAAATCCAAAACGAATTTCGGAAGCCTCAACCAAAATCAGTTGTTATTTCGTAAACTATTAATGTTGTGCGCAATTTGATATTGCCAGATCGTCATGTGAGCTACTCGTTTCGCGAGATTCAGACAACTATGGGCATTAGCGCGACTAGCATATAGTATATTCATATGCGTTGGATTCTACACAATTCGGAAATTGCTGAAAAAAGGTTATTTCTGTGGATTTACGTGTATCACCTCAAAAGTAAAGACTTTGCATGGGTGTTTCAATATGAGCCGAGTTCAACAAAAGTTCTTCGCGCACAAAATATTTCCAAGCAAATGATTATCTGCTTTTGGAAAAACTGGACAAGTCGCGCATACCACTAGATCAATACAAAACCCGAAATTCTGTGTGGTATACAACCATTTGTTTGCCAGTTGTCTGTCCCGAAATCAGGGAAACCAACCGCTGAAGATGGATCACTCTTCACCGCGACAGCGTTGGCTCTGACACATCGACTGAAGCAACTGCATTTTTGAGGACTCAAAACATCGATATGACGAGTCTTCTTCTGTGTACTCTGGACTTGGCACCGAATGGCTTCTTTTCATTCCCGACCGAGTGAATAAACTAAGAGCTCAACGTTTATTGACAACTACATAGGCGGTTGATGCGTTCAAAAGACATGTTTTGGAGATGTCTCAATCAGAGTGGCAAAAATGTTTCAACAATTTTTCTGCAATTTTTGATTATTACATGTTTTTGTTCTCGAAATATACACGTAGCCTGGGAACTGACGAAAAGACGGACATGGCTAAATCGGCTATATACTTTGTGAGAAACTAAATGTTACCCGTTCAGGGTATAAATATTACTTGAAGTATATACAAGAAATATATTCATACATATATATAGTTATAATATTGCTGTAAACCACCGAGGCTGCTGGTGGTTTGACATTTCCGCTACTTCCTCTACTCTGCCGACTTTGCTTTGCTCGACTATACCTGCGGCCGACAGGCAGTTAACGAGCGAGTGAAGGTGTATACGTACGTGAGTAATGTCATTAGTACCGGTTAGTTATAACCGCTATTAAGCCACTGTCGCCACATTTCAAAGTCAATGGCTCGTGTGTCAGTCGCCATTATCAGTGTCATTGTTGCTGCATTAACACAGTTTACAGCTTCTCTTGTATTTTTTGTAATGGTAATTTGATAACTTGTAGCATTTCCGCATTCACATACAATATGATTTGTCCTGTCAAATTACAACTGAGGCTTCAGTGGGCCTCATCATCAGGTTCGCATTTACGATGTAAACGTATTTGTCTATCCGTTTCTGCATGAGTGCGGCCAAAAAATTATGAAAGCCTAATACTCATACTTTTGAAATTAGCTTAGCACTGGAATTTTAGTCTATTCGAAATTATTAAGCATATGCATTAATGTATTTGTGTGTGCGTTTCTAAAGCTTTTTGTCTGTTGCCAAATGTTATATGCAATTTGCGTATACATTGTTTTGTGCATGAATATTTATGATAATAGTTTTTTGTGAATTTCAAATTAGCAAGGTCAGATATGAATTTATAAACTAAATTATCGTTAGAGTTGGTATGACACACTTATACGACTTTTAAATAAATGCTGATTATTTTGTATACATTTTTCATTTTGCTAATAATTTACCAGGCTAAGTGAGTTTTTACTATTCAGGGTATGAGAAGAAAAGAAGGAGAAAAAATTAAATAGTTTTTGATCGAATAAAGCTCCTCCACTGCTGTGGGGTTCCAGTCTTCTTTGTACCAATACAAATAGTGCATGAAAAAATAAAAATTAAAATATTGCCGGTTTTAAAATAAGTTGACTTTTAGTCAAAATTTTTGGTTGGTTGATATGCTTTGGAAAAATAGTTAAGATATAAATCAAAAAATATAATACATTATGTTATTTTTAAAGGTAAACACCATCGAAATATGCAAGAAAAAATGAGAAATTAACTTTCTCAGTTATCAATTTTTAGGAAGTATCTGCTTCTTCTTCTTTATTGGAGTAGAACAGCTTACTCTAGTTGTAACCAATACAGAGCGCGCCAGTCGCTCTTACTTTTAGCTGTTTGCCACCAATTGGAGATTTCACCTATACCAACGGAATACAGGTCTTCCTCTCGGTGCTGCCTCGAATACTCTCAAACCTGTAATGCCTGTAGAGCTTTTGGTATTGCTTAACGTCAGTCTACACTGCCGTATTAGTGAATATTTGCTCAGATGTTGATTTTCCAGGCCCAAGACCACACTGATAAGGTCAAATCAGTTTGTTGATGGTTCGCTTTTCTTAATATTCTACAAAGAAACTGATGCATTCTCCTTATCAATTATTCAATTTGTCGTTCTTTAGTAGCTTAAAATTCCGTATAACAGTTCCAAACAAGAAAAAACGTTAACTTCGGCTGCGCCGAAGCTAATATACCCTTCACAGGTGCATTTCTTTCAGTAACTATATGTCCAGTTTGTATGAAAGCTCTATGCTATAGTAATACGATTTGAACCATTTTTTCGGAAATTATATTGTTGTCTTGGAAAATAAACTGTGCCCACTTTTGTGAAGATATCTACATTGTCAAATGTGAAAGTTTTCCAGAACTTGATTCCGATCGTTCAGTTTGTATGGCAGCTATATTTTGTAGCGGTGCGATATCGGCAGTTTCGACAAATGAACAGCTTCTTGAAGAAAAAATGATGTTTGCAAAATCTTACAACGATATCTTAAAAACTGACGGACTAGTTCGTATATATATAGACAGACGGACAGACAGACGGACATGTCTAAATCGACTCAGCTCAACATACTGATCATTTATATGTAATATATACTTTGTAGGGTCTCCGACGCTTCCTTCTGGGTGTTACAAACTTCGTGACAAACTTTATACCCTGTTCAGGGTATAAAAAAGAATGACAACAACTTAATTCCAACTAAAATATTTGAGTTAAGCCTTATGTAAGTAGTCAAGCTTATAAACACATTTTAAATAGTAGTGGCAGTGAACAGAGCTGCAGTCGCCAATTCTCATAACGAAATTTAACGCATTTATGACGGATATATGCGCACTCGCAACTGAAATGTGCTTAGCTTAAGTAAGAGGCTCTAAATATTCTGCTTGTAAGCACTAAAGTATGAAAGTGACATTATACTCGTGCAAATAACAGCACATATGAGAGAAAATGCATATATTATATAAAATCATATACAGAGTCTGTTAGTTGGAAGATTGTTTTTTGAATGGAAGACTCTACTGCCATTGTCACATATTAAAAGCAATAACAAAGGGTCTTTCACACATACGTACATCCAACACGATATATGCACATGTGTTTCATATAAGTCGCATAAGCAAAAATATTGTGCCACAGGCAGTCATGGCGGCTGCTGACCTGATTCACTTCAGTTTTTCACCATCATAATCGTGACCTCAACGCGAATGAGCGTGGTTGGCGTAAAATGTCAAAAACACCATATTGGCGTTGTTGTTATTTTTGCAGTTGCTCTGTTGATGCTTGTGTGAAGACTTTAACCCTCCGTTAGAAATCGCTATAAATGTAAGTCGCCTAACTATTTGGTTGGCGATAAATGCAGATGCGGGTTGGCGTTGCGTATGAGTGACTTAAGTATAATCGTATGCATGCAATATGCATATACATATCATATGTACATATATGCAGGAAAGAATGATAATATATGTATGTACATTACACATTTGTACATTATATAATGTAATAACGTGAGGCATTGTGTGAAAATGCGTGGACGTTGGAATGATGATTATGAGTGATAGTAAAAGTTTTGGAATTTATGTGAGAAAGAAGTTAAGAATGAAGGCGTAAACGCAGTTATTTGTACCAAATGTATAAAGGTGAGTTTTTTATGACAATCAGGCTATGATGAAATGCTTTAGCACGCTGGGGAAAACTTTGTTAACGAGAGAGATGTTAAATCTTAGTTCTTTAGTCAGGTAATAAAATATACAGAAAGGAAAAATGAAAATGATTTTTTTTTAATTACTAAGAGAAAAGCAGTTTAATACAGAATAAGAAAAAACCCTCCACTCAAATAATCACATTTTTTGTATAACATGATCGACAAATTTTGCATGGTAAAGTCGAAATTAGAACTTAATTACAAGTATGCTTGATTCAGTGGCAAAGAGTAAATATAAGCTTTATTTGCGATTAATGTTGCAACTTTACTACTAGGTAACATGATCAAATATCTTGGTCTCATGCTGGATTCCACTCAGCGCTGGAAATAGCATGTTGACCTGACCTTGGACAAAGCGACTAAAGGACTAATGGTGTGCAATTGGCTAGCTAGACAATCCTGGGGCTGCTAGCCAAGGTGGTTGTACACCATGATCGTGCAATCGATAAATCACGTATGGGGCGGTGGTCTGGGTCTCAAAAGCTTCGCGGACTTTGGTAGGTCTTCAACTATTGAAGCTCCAATGTATCTTACATGTATCAGTATGTCGGGTTCAGTGCGCACTTGTCCGACGGCAGCACTTGAGCTCACACTGCTTCATCTTGTGATCGGTCAGGTAGCCAAGCATACACTTCTACAAATCACGGCAGAAGGATGCGGCAAAGGTGAGGTAATGTCGTTCCAAGTGCTACTACACCATTGGCCCTTCTCTCAAAAGACAGCTAGAGACACTGAAAGAGCTATCTTCACGAAGAAGTCCAAGGTTACGCTAAGCTGTAAGGCTGAATAGATGATTCTACTATCGATCTACTGTTTAGAGATAGTACAATCAAGTGATATACCGACAGCTCGAAAACGTTGGAAGTATTGGAAGTTTTCCGAGCATTTTTCAAGTAAAAGTCTTTGCCATGTGTCGGTGCATGGAGATAAACATCCACGCAACTACCGCAATTAACGTATAAACATGCTCATCGATAATCAAGGGCTAATAAAACCAGTCTCCTTCTACGGGATTTCGTCGCTACTGGTGCAGGAGTGTAGAGAGCGACTGAATAGCTTAGCGGAATGTAATCATGTGCACCTTAACTGGGTGCCCGGTCACAAGGGTATAGCCGGTAACAAACTGACTTATAAGCACGCTCGCTCCACAGCCTCCACTAACTGGAATGAGTCCCCACCATAAAAGAGTTGCTCCGGAACGAAGAAGGAACAGACATGCCAAGTTGCTAATGGTGGGTACAGTCTCAGCAGATTTAAATATGCAATCGAACTCCCAGGGATAAACTCAGACTAATGGTCGCATTATACACTGACCACTGCAAGCTGAATAAGCATTTACACAATATGGGCCTAGCTTCTTGCGTAAATTTCTGGTTCTGCGACATTGAGCCTGAAACACCAAAACATCTGCTAATAGACTGCACAGATGTCTGCAGACGCATTTTAAGAGCACTACCAGAGGAAAGGGAAGGCTTCCTCTCCGTTGCAAAGACCAGGTGGAGAAGGACCTGGCTATATTTGGAATATCTAGTTGACTCGCTGTTACAAACACGCCAATAATCGTGTAAGCGGTATCCACGCCAGTAAATAAAAATAATAATTATGAGATATTGCTCTAAAGGAACTGAAATATTATATGAGAAAGTGATCATAAAATCAATTTGGTCGGATAAATTGGAAATCGTACACTTTTCGGAAATTCCTAATGTTTATTTTGCAGCAGAAAATAGTATATTCTGGCTGAAGGATTGTCTTCAGGATGAAGCCTTTATTGCACTCTTACTTCTTAATTCGCTTCATATAATCAGTACAGGTGTTATGTTTTACTGATTTTGAGGAAATAGCAACTACTTAGTCCGATAAAAGAGTCGTACAATAACGTCGACATTGACGACTCGCATAAGGTTTTCTCTTACACTTGCCGAAACGCGTATGCAAAATTTACAATGATTCAATAGCTGTGATTTCATTGGGAGCATGAAATTTCAAGGAAACTCGTTATTACATTTTTTTTACAGTAAAAATGGCAAAAATCGCTATACAAACTTTTCGCGTCGAAAACAAACAGCTGCCAATACCTATTGACATATTGAGATCAAACTCACATCATCGCGGCCATAACAAAATTTTGTGTTAATCGTGGAAAAAATATTATCGTTTCGGTTTGCGTGAGAAATTTAAATGGGCCAATCCGGATCAAATTTGATCATATGCAATTTTCCTTAAATACGCCCAGGAATAATAGATTACGTTACTTTTTGTAGTAGTATATAGTATTTTTTGACATAGCTGTTCGCATTAGCCCCTCATCCTCCTTAATCACCTTTGAAAGAAATTTTTCATTTAATTGGCAATTGGCCATTGCCAGCGCTCATTTACATTCAAAGTCACTCAACGACTCCACATACAATTCTATCATTTACATAACATATGTATGTATTTATACAAATATATGTTAATACGTAATACATATTTAAAATTTTACTATTAGTACTTGTAGTTATGCATAATTACAAATAGTTTTATTGCCAGCGAAGCGCATAATTTATGCGTCAATTAAAATGTAGATAATATTAATAGCGAAAAATAATATTTTGTTTAAGTTTAAAACTAACTAGCTAAAGTACTCACTATCCAATATGGCTTACAGAAATTAATTATTGTGAATGACAACAACAAATAACATTTAAAACAGTTTATGGCTGCGTTTAAGGGTCAATGTGCCCTTTTTTGGATGTTCAGAATGAAGCCGCCAACAATATGAATGTCAAGGATTGACAATGAAACGAGGAGCCAAACAAACTGCTTGTAATATAACATAGATATATACAATAACACTTTTGGGAGCGATATGGCTTAGGAAGCGATCCAACCAGCATAAAAATTACAAGGAAACAGACACACGTAGTTACATATATACTTAGATTCACGTGTGAGCACGTGCTTTCTGTCAGTAGTACACATATCTACGAGTACATACATGCATATAGATTTATTCATGCGACTACATATGTATATATGTATGTATGTATTCAGTATGTTTAAACCACAACAGGTACGCCCAGCATAGTTCAAAGCACCTCATTGCCCGCATAGCTATCACACAACACGAATACAACAACACCAAAAATTTTATAAAAAATTATGTGCCAGTAGTTCGAAGCAGTAGTAATCCAACAACAAAAACTACTAGTCAGCAAGTCAACAACAATTTTGTGATACAAAATAGCTGTCCAATGGTCCACTCATTTGCCACTCCAGGCACGTGCTGTCCAAATGTGTCCACCAAGTGGTGATTTCGGTGTGCCGTGACGACAATGAATAATACAGAAGCAATCGTTTATTCAATAGTACTCTCATGAGTATTCGATTTGATTCGATTCGATTGACCAGCAGCTTGTTGAGCTTGAATGCTTGCACTTATGTATGTGTGTGAGGTTGCATGAGTGTAGTAATAATATATATGTATGTATATTTGTGTGGGAGTGTTTATGTATGCATGGATGTGTGTAGGAGTACAGCTGAGTTTGTTTGTACATACTCAGTATTCCGTCAATTTATTAGCTCTGATTGCCGCCTTTAGTTTCAATTGAATATTTTTGACAATTTTCGTTTATGCTAATGACAACACAGTGTTGCATTTCAATTATTTACCAACAATTGTGATATTATTATTATTATTTTTTTTTTTTGCATGAATCAAATATTTCAAGAAGAAATATGAATTGTCGGCAATAGCTGCGGTGTAGGTCAGTTACTTGGCTTTGAATCAGCAATTACCGCTGCCCGAGTGAATAAATATTATTTAATAACTCATTAATTTTAAATGCTGAGGAGGACAACATCTATACATTATATTGGTGTGGCTGTTGGTCAAAATAGTATTTGAATAACTAAATACTTAAATAGGGAATATTTTGGTTTATAAATAATTGCAAAGGGTGATCCATTTCGAGATTCTCTACTATTTTTAGTGGGAATGGGGAATGTTTATTATCACTCGAAAGAAAAATCTTCGGCATTTATTTTTTGAAGGGTATCCGTTTACTCCAATTTATAACGACTCGTTCGAGTATTTCGAATGATAACTGCCAAATGACACGTGTGATGTTTTGCCTCAAGACCTGAATCAAAGCATGATTGTTCGCATAGTCTTTAGGCTTTTGCATATCCCACGGGAAATAGTCTAAGGGTGTGATATCACACGATCTTGGTGGCCAATCGACCACCCCAAAACGTGAAATTATGTATATTCGCACCGAAGTGTTGTTTCAATAAATACATTGATTGATGCGATATGTGAGAAGTGGCGCCGGCTTGTTGAAAACAAATGTCGTCGAAATCACGAGCTTCAATTTCAGGCATAAAATAGTCGGTTATCATAGTGCGATTAAAATTGCCATTGACGGTTAAGTTCTCATTGGTTTAATTTTTGAAGAAATATGGATTGACCACAAATGATACCAAACCGCTGTTTTTCCTGAATAAAATTGCCGCACTTGAATCTTTTCTGGTTGCTTTTCGTACCAAATGCTTCAATTTGGTTGCTTACATACCCAGCTGAACCCATCGCTGAACAAAATTTGGCTTGAAAATCTCGGATCTTCTTAGAACGTTTCAAGAGCCCATAAAGCGAACCGATGTCACTTGAAAAGATTATGCAGTTTCAGTTCTTACACAAGTTGTAATTTGTGCGCTTCCAATTTAAGATCTCGACTTAAAATGAGTTAAGTCGTCCCTTCGCGTTGCTGCGAATGACGCCGAATCGACTATCGACGGTCTTCATCAAAAAAGTCGTTAGAAACTTTTGTAAAAGGCGTTGTAAACGGTATAGAAGCAAAAATCATTAGAGATTGTTCAAATTTCTGTTAAGAACGTAATAGGTCATAATTTCCAACTATGGTTTCAAATCTTGATTTCCAATCAGCAAATCATTTGCAGCTATTAAGTTGAGTACAGTGCTTCTAAGGTACTGTTGGTTGGGTTTGGACTTCTTTGCTGGATGGGAATATTGTTGAAAGATTCAATCCTCTCCGTAGAAGATAGTTTTGCTTAATTGATTTACCAAGTCTTCTAAAATATCCTGCTGGTACACTTTTTCCCCAGTTTTATATTCTTTTTCAGTGAAGTGAAGGAGAGTAACGCCTTTATACGAGACTCCCTAATCAAATCATTTCAGCAGCTAGATGATGGACCCGTTGCAACCTTGGAATAACCTTTTATCGCTCTTGGAAGTTTTTAGTAGATTTTGTCGTTTTACAAACTTTTTTAACAGTGACAATATTTTCATCTGTAAAATGGATACTTTTATAGATTGTGACCGCGTACCACTGATGAAGCTGCTTACATCTGTTCAGGCTAATTTCCTTCAAACGCGTGGTCAGATCAATTGAGCGATAATAAACTTTCATATCAGAGTGGGAGTGGCTATGCCCAATTATCATCTTAACTTGACTAGTCTACTGCGCTATTTATTTCATTTTATTTTTAATTTCATATTCTAATCCTTACAAAGTAAACGATAATTACGAATAATAATCGGTGTCACTTCATAAATCTCAAAATCACCTATTAATTAATTCGAACAATTTTATGCAAATTATTTTGAAAGAATATTAAAATAAAACTCTATGAAATAAGCGAAAACAAGATTTAGGAACTTACACAAAACAACAAAAACTTTGGAAATGTTTTTCCATCAAATGCTTGAGCCACGTTTGCCGCCAGCAATGACGACAAGTTGCTGTGCAAATGTTGACAGCAGCAACAACAAGCTTAGAAAACTGCAACAACAACAAAAACAAAAACCAGAATAAAGTTTATTGTATAAAATAAATAAATTCGTTGAAAAACTTAGTACTAAAAAACTACAAAAAAACAACAACAACGTCAAAATCGTTGAATTACAAAAACTACAACAATAGCAGCGCATATATTACACAACAATTTCTGTCAAATTAATTGGCAACCGTGTTAACAACAAATTTTTAATTGAAGCGCGTAGCAATGCGAACTCACTGCGCGCACACTCAAGCGAAAATTGTTAGTCGAGTTAGATAGAAAATATTAAAATAATTTAATTTGTTTTTTGTTTTCGCATTTTGAAGAGCACTCACTGCCAATTTGGGCTGCCACTCGTAGCGGTCGGCGTTTAAGGCAATATTACAGCGTTGGCAGCAGTAGCTTTCCGCGAAGCGCTGGATAGTTGGGCAGTCAGTCATCGTGAATAATTAGACGCGCATGCGTGTGCGCAGCGAGTCGCAAAACGCAGTGTTCGCTTGATTATGTGCTGATTGCGCGCAACCAGCATGGATTAGTAGTGCGTGGAAGTTAGTAAGCGCCGGTTTGAAACAAGTGATTGCAGTAAATTTATAAAACAAAATGTATACTATAATGTAGTAATAAAAAATACGAAATAAATTCTGAGAAAATTAATATACAAAATTTAAAAGTTTTGTAATATTGTGGCATAACTGTATGAAGTTAATTTTAAGAGCTTCAATTTTTATAATAGGAAATAGTTGGAGCTTGGCTCGGAACAACACTAACAAGATTTACAACAACAACAAATATATTTCGAGAATTTAGAAGAAATTCATTAAAAATCAACAAAAATTTATTAGACAAAAACAATAAAAAAAAACAATTAATTAAAATTCGAAAAAAAAAATAATTTTATTACAAATTACAACAACAACAAATATATTTAAAAGTTCTTAAAAAAGCCCTTAACCAAAAATCAACCAAAAAAATATTTTTATTAAACACCAACAATACAAAATTACAACAACAAATATATTTTAAAGATTTAAAAAAAGCAATTAATTAAATATCGACAAAAAACTATTTTTATTAAATAATAAAAAATTATTTCAAGAACAAAGAATTCCGAAAAAATTAAAAATAATAATTATCCTGTCAGAATGTCAAGCCGATTTACATAATTAAGACAAGCAAGTTAAAGCACCTAAAGTCTCAAAAAAATATTATAAAATTGGTGTTCAAAATAACAAAAATTTTATTAAATAACCTTTTGTTTGATCTGTTGTCTTAAACCAATAATTATTTACCAAATCTGAATAAGACAGTTATAAAATAAAGCCTGATAAAAAATATATATTTTTTGTAAGCAAAATGTTTTTCTCTTGGAGTAAAAAACGAAAAGAAATAGTTAAAAAAAATTACAAAATATTTTTAAATTGAAAAAAAAACAATACTTATTTATATTTATTAATTAATTTTATTTAATAAATTATAAGAAAAAAAATTTTTAATATATTTTTTTATTGAAAAATAAAACAAAATTATTATTTTCTAGTTCGAATTTACCTAAAAAAACTCAAAATCTCCGAAAATATCAAAATATTCATATAAACAATATACTAATTTTTTTTTAATTATTTGAAAATTTTTTAAATATATTTTTATTGAAAAAATATAGCAATATTTTTATTTCTCCTTCCGAATTTACCTAAAACAATTTAAAATCTCCAAATATATCAAGACATACATAATAACAATATTTAAATTTCTTTTAATTTAATAAATTATTTGAAATTTATTTTTAACATATTTGTTTATTAAAAATAAAACAATAATATTACTTTAATATTATATAGCTTCAATAAAAGTAAAAATTATAAAATATTTAATATATTAAGATGAAAAATTTAAACAAAGTTCATTTTTTTTTTTATTAATTTTCAATGCAATGTTGAAAAAATATAAAAAATATATATTATAATCAGAGTGAACTTTTTAATAACACTATAAATTTCGAACTATACTTCTTCGCTAAGAAAGATACTACACGATAAATTTTTATAGCTTTTTTGATTTTTTAGAACATATAGAGATTATTAATTTTAATAATATTATTAAAAAAAACTAGACTGCAGAGTTTAACAAAATATTAACTATTACTAAATAAAATTTTACGGAGACCACAGTTGACACAAACGCACAAAAAAAAAAAACAAAAAAACAAATTGAAAAAATAAAAACAATTTTTTTATTGAAAATTTCGTGAAACCACTGCCAGTTAGCATTTCTAGGCACGGAAATTTGTTGTCTAACCATAAACGTTTGACAACCGCGTATTTATTACATTTATAAGTAGTAATAAAGTTGTTGTAAACAAGGCGCTAGTACATGTAATGTAAATGCATGCGCATGCGCCACCCAAACTGACGCCAACTCCAGCAGTAGCGGCTAACTGCAACGGCATTTAACGTTATTTTCGACTAACTGTCGCTACGCTGCGCTCGCGGTGCTGCTCTGCGACGCGTGTGCAGCTATAGCCGTTATCGCGCTGATCGATTACTAAAATTTATTTATTCTTTACAACAAAAACAACAAAAAGTTGTGTGATTTTTTTCGAATCGCTCGTGTTAAAAATAATTCTGAAGTACAAATCGTGTAATTTATACGCATATGCGCAACTCGTTGTGCGCAAGCGCAATGAACAATAACAACAACAACGAAAATTGTAATAAAAAAGCCAAAAATATCATAAATTACTCATTTCTATGAAGTGTAGACGTAACTGAAATGCTGAGTGAGCCGAGTGTTTGGTGTTGCTCATACGCCCCGCCGCACCCCAAGCACTCAACTGTAAGCTTGTAAGCTTCTATTCTGCCAGCGGCCAGCGTTCATTGGAATTTTAATTTAAATGCTATTTTATTATTGACAATTTTAATTTTGAAGTTTGTTTGTGTTTTGCTTCTGTTTTTACTCGGTGTGTTATGGGCAATGCATAGATGACGACAGTTTTGAATTTATTCAAAATTTCTTTGGAATTTTTTGTTTAGCTAAACGTACGCCAATAAATTCAAGTGTTGAAGTGATGAGACAATGGCGACTATGGAGGCAAAATAAAACTATAAAACGCAAATGTTATGACTGATAAGTTGTGTAATTCGCTTGTAGTGAAGTGTTTATTTTCGTCGAAACAAAATCTTAATTTGAATGTGTTGAATTGAGCGCGATAAAACTGGGAAATTTAACCAAAATTTAATTGTATAATAAAATAAGCTGCATATCAAGCACACAAAATAACAAAAATGGTACATTCAGTCGATGTTGCGACGATAGCCGGAACAAGCGAAATGGTAAAGTTTCCGAAAATTATATATATTTCTTAACATTTCTTTTAAGCGATATATAAAAATGATTTATTGATGCTTTTCATCAGAAAATATTTTTTTGGCTTGTATTTTCTCATAAGCTTAGCAAAATATATGAATACTGTGTCAGTAATAAGAGAATTAACCAATACATAAGCTTTGCTATTTGAATGTAGATTCTCCCCTCATTCGGAATGTAGCTGTTATCCCTCGGCTTCAGAAGAAGCCTTTAACTAGTTAAATCTTTCCTAACCTTACAGATTGTCCTATTTATCACCCTTTGTTTAGTTGCTGCTTTATCCTTACTAAGAAAGGCAAAGAATTTTTGATACCGCCACATTGTTTGATATAACATTAATCAGGTTCACTTAGGGTTACTTAATAACGAAAGCATACATTTTATCTTGACTTTGATCGGTCAGTTTTTATGACAGCTTTATGTTATAAAATAGTTGTCCAATCCGAATCCGAGCATTTGTTCGGAGGTTGTATCTTTGCTTGGATATTAAACTATGCCAAATTTCGTGAAGATGTCTTGTCAGATAAAGACATTTTACTTGCGAGAACTTTATTTTGATCAAACAGTTTGTATGACACCTCTATGCTAGAGTGGCGCCATATCGGCGTTCCTAAGAAATTGGTAATTTTTTGAGGAGAAAGTGTGCGACATTGCAGACCAGATAACTTAAAACCTGAGGGACTAGTTCGCGTTTATGGCATAATGACAGCTCAATAGCTCGTCGCGTTGATTATTTTATACTTTACAGATTATTCGACTCTATTATTATTATTAGCTATCATTTTCTAAGGTATAGAAAGGCCTGTGGAGTTCTACTGAACAACTACAGGAGAACTCGGAAAACGACCATTTATAGAGAGCCGAGTGGCATTATTAGCCTCTACGGCACCAAATTTGAATTCCAGCGTAATAAACAAATATATATATTACTGTGTCCAAAAAATAAGGTGATATTTGAATTTAAACGACGGGCGTTGAAGGATTTGGAGAACTATTTTTTTTTTTTTAGGTCAGTCACATTTATGTCAAATTTCATGTCTAAATATTCATTAGTATTTGAGATACGTGTCGTTTTGTGAGCTGCTAAAAGTGAGTTTTTCGTTTTTTGCGATGCCGAAATATGTTGAGCAAAGAATTTTCAATAAATTTTGTTTACGGAATCAATTTTCTGCCGCGGATACGTTGAGGAGCCTTTGGTGATAAGGCTTTGTCTAAAAAAAATGTTTACAAGTGGTATAGTGAGTTCCAAGCCGGCGTGAACGTGTCGAAGACGAAGAGCGTCAAGGGCGACCATCAACCACAACCGACAAAGCTCACGTTCAGAAATGAAAGATTTGGTGTTGAAAAACCGTCGATTAACAATTAGAGACCTTGCTGATGAAGTTGGCATATCGAAAGGCTCAGCCAATACCATTTTGAAGGATGTTTTGGGTCTCAAGCGCGTCAAATCTCGACTGGTACCGAAAACATTGAATGTTTTGGAAAAAAAACGTCGCGTTGAAGTATGTGAAAAGCATTATAACTGGCGATGTGACTTGAATCTATGCTTACGACCCCGAAACAACCGACCAATCGAGCGAATATCGTGCCAAAAGGGAGCCGAGACCAACGAAGACGGAACTGATGAAATTGATTTGGATGAATAAATAAAGAATTTTCAAAATAAATACAATGTCACCTTTTGGGCACAGTAGTACATGTATATATATTATATATATATATTATATAAATCAACAACTCCACTTGCACATAACTTGGTTGACCAATCAAAGACATTTTCCGCAACGAGTTGGCTATGTAAGCCCCTAGGCAAATCGGAGGGAGCTCAATATACAATTTGAACAAATAGTTCACAATGATGGAAATTTATAACCATATGATGTATAGGAAAACAATTAATGTCGAAATATTACAAGACAAAAACTATGCACTATTTACAAAGATCCAGGAAGAGTACAAAGTTTTCCTAAAACAGTGATACGATTTCCTAAGAAAACACACTAATTGTTAGGAGCATTCAAATGTTTTTTATTTAATGTGAAACACAATCGACACAATTAATTTCAAATGGCTTCTTCTGCAGTTGAGAATTGGATGAACCGAATTTCATGAATATTTCTAAAGCTTGAAGAGAGTCTGCTTTATTGTTAAATACCAATGACTTTAAATAACCCCACAATAAGTATTCTAAATGATGTTAAATCACAACTTCTTGGATGCCATTCAATGACACAATTTCTGGAAATACTCGAATCTCAAAACTTTTCTCGCAATAATTCGTTTGTTGCACATGCTATGTGGCTCGTAGCCACGTGTTGTTGGAACCAAATGTTGTCAAGATCAACTTTCTCTAATTGCGGCAATAAAAAGTTGGTTATCACCGATCTGTACCGCTCTACATTGACAGAAACGGTGTCACCAGATTATTTTGAAAATACGATAATTCCTCCAGACCAAAAACCACATCAAGCCGTCAATTTAGGTAAAATTTTAGGTAAATGTAATGATTCATGAATAATTTGTTGACGATCTTCTCACCAAAAGCGACAGTTTTGTTTATTTACCGCACCATTATAACGACCGTAAAATGGCAAAGGCGCCCGAAAACTTGCAATTGGAGAAAGCCTATTTTGGTAATAAATTGGATGATTTGTTAACGTTGTTCTTGCGTATATCGTTTCATGATGAATTTGTAAACATTACTGAATCATCATGAAATTACGGATCATGACGCTTCGAAAGCATTTTAGCTCTATTTGAAAAACCTTATACACATTGTGACAACAAAGTACTCGGAAATTGGAAATAAAACAAAATATTAAATTATTCATAAATTTTTAATTTATCGTCTTCAAAGTAATCCACACCAGACATAATACATTTATGTCAACAATTCTTTTTGAGATGGCCTTCAGCTCCTCAGCGAATTTTGTTTCTATCAACTAAAAATGGGTTTCACAGATCGGCAATTTCTGTTTGGGGAACAAGAAAAAAATCACACGTAGACAAATATGGTAGTTTATTGATAACATTAATTGTAGTTTTGGCTGCAAATTCGGTCACAATCGTGGCTCGATGCATCATCATTGTGTAATATCTATTAATTGTTCTTTCACAGTTCCGGCCGTTTTCGGCGGATGTTCTCACGCAAACGCCTCAATGCGACCAAATACTTGTAGAACTCCGTACCGCCTGCCCCTACAGAACAAATTCATGATGCACCATCATTAATTCATGTTTCGTCGAAAGTCATATTGCTCTACATGAATGTAGGATCGGAATTCGCACGACCAAGCATGTCCACAGAAACCTATTTACGGCACTTTTTTTGAAAAAAATTAGCTTCATCGGGACAAGTCGAGCAAGAATGCGTTTCATACCGAAAATATCCACCAAAATCGTTCGAGCGAACTCGAGCTTTCTTGTCATCTCTCTAACATTTGCTTGACGACTTTCAAGCACCATATCTAAATTTGGTTAGAAATATAATATTTGAGATAAATCCTTTGCTGGATATTTCGTACCGACTTAAGCAGCTGCTATAAACAAACTGGTTGTCAGATCGCATATCATATTTGGCATAGTAATTAACGACGGTTCTACCAACTTAGCAAAATAAATTTTTCTGAAATATCATTTACTCGATTAATTTGATTACAATGTCCGGCGGTTTTTTGTTACAATGTATTAAGACATAAAGGCTTTACGATGAGGTAGCAAAATGACTCATCTAGCGCCAACTCATTCAACTCAACCACTCAAATCTAGTAGCTATGATGTCTTTGACTCAATCCCATTCTACCTAATATTCTACAATCAAGGTCGCAAAGTTTCATCTGCATTATTATTTTATGAAAATTCTTGGTATTTTAAAAACAATGATGTGTCTACTACATATGTATTAGAGAGCGCAGTGACAGTGACAGCCCATACAGCAGATAGAATTCTTGCTAGACACGTTAATGGATTAAATGCTGTCACAAGCAGTATCACATTGTCCTCAACAACTCACAACCATATTTGTAAAATAATGCATGGGAAGAAAGCGCTCGAATAGAACTGTAATTGTTCACAGTTTGACACCACCAAGGCAGCGGAAGGGAATACAGAAGGGCAAGGGCTGAAAAGATTGCTTTACCACATTTTGGTTTCGAAATTTTTTCAAGAAAACCAGCGATATATGTATGCAGCCAGTTTGTACACATTCATATATTGTATATGTATACTTATATCCTATGACGAATTTCGCAATACACTATATTTATTACAACCACTAATTTTTTCCATTTTTTTTTTCTTTTGTTTAATTTTTCTTACTATTTCTCCGGCGCCGCAGGACCAAACAAAACGCACAAAGCCTTCCACATTGCGACGCACACTAAATGCGCTGCGTCAGCGTTTAACACGTCGCAGTCGCACCAAGCCGCCCGATTGGTTTCTCGAGAAATTCTCCAATACAAATAATGTAGATAAAATTGGCAAGACTACAACCGTTACAACAACAGCTGCAGTTGCAGCTAGCGAAGAAGGAGCGAGTGGACCAGCACCGGCGAATACGGCGCCAGCCGATGAGGGTCTTTCCAGTGAAATACGTGGCTCAAGTCGACTGTGTAATCGGCTATCGGTGAATCCGACGCTGCAGTCACATTACAGGGTGAGTAAAACTATTACCGTTAGTCGATTTTCTCACCAAAATCAGCTGTATTGCTGACGTCCCTATAGGTGCTATATTGCCAACACCAACTCATTTCAAAGCATTTAATTCCTTGATATATAACTCCTACTTTCTGGCTTTTTCCTTCCAGTGGCTTGGTATTGTATCGTTGGCTGTTCTCTATAACATAATCTTTGTGGTGGGTCGTTCGGTCTTCTGGGAGATAAATCATCGCGCTCCAACAGTATGGTACTTCCTGGACTATTTATGCGATTGCATATATCTAGTCGATACACTAGTGCATATGCATGAGGGTAAGTCGGCAAAGTCTTATTTAAGTGCCTTAGCTCCTTCTGTAGATAAAATTTATAATATTTTTGCTTTCTTACAGGTTACTTGGATCAGGGTCTGCTGGTGCGCGATGCTTATAAATTACGACGCCATTACTTTCACACCAAAGGCTGGTCCATCGACGTGCTGTCAATGCTGCCAACCGATCTCGCCTATATATGGTGGTCGCCGAGCTCTTGTAGTGCCGGTGGCTTACCTTGTCCCGTGATAGTGCGCCTAAATCGTTTGTTACGTGCTCCTCGCCTCTGGGAGTGGTTCGACCGTACGGAAACGGCTACTGGTTATCCGAATGCTTTTCGCATTTGTAAAGTAGTGCTCGCCATTTTGGTGCTGATACATTGGAATGCCTGCATGTATTTTGCAATTAGCTATTATCTCGGCTTCGGTTCAGACAACTGGGTATATAATTTGAATGGCCCACGGAATAGTACTTTGCAGAGACAATACATTTATAGTTTTTATTGGTCTACATTGACATTGACGACTATCGGTGAGACACCAACTCCAGAAAATGATGCGGAATACCTGTTTGTGGTGGCAGACTTTCTGGCAGGCGTGCTTATCTTCGCTACAATTGTGGGTGAGTATTTTACAATAGACGCATTCAAGTAATATTAGCAACTAACAATATCATGAGTAAAAAATCCTTAATACTATAACTAAGTTCAGGATCGACAACAAGACTAAAAACGGAACGAGCTAAAAACTCAATAATAAATGAAAAAGCAAAACCAAGACCAATACCATGACCAGCAACCAAGGCAAGGACAACTGACCAAGACTAAGACCAAGACCAAGAACAAGACCAAGACCAAGACCAAGATGAAGACCAAGACCAAGACCAAGACCAAGACCAAGACCTAGACCAAGACCAAGATCAAGACCAAGACCAAGACCAAAACCAAAACCAAGACCAAAGAACAAGACGAAGACCAAGCTCAAGAGCAAAACTAAAACCAAGACCAATACCATGACCAAAAACCAAGGCAAGGACAACTGACGAAGACTGAAATTAAGATCAAGAACAAGACCAAGACCAAGACCAAGACCAAGACCAAGACCAAAACCAAAACCGAAACTAAAACCAAGACCAAGACCAAAACCAAAGAACAAGACGAAGACCAAGCTCAAGAGCAAAACTAAAACCAAGGCCAAAGCACAGACTACAACTAAATTGTTTGCCCTTTAATATCTACTCTTAATATCCTACATTACAACACCAATTACCTTAGTTTGTTCCTTCACAAATGAACTCAGCGTTAAAGCCTGCTTGGCTATTTTTTTTTTTTACTTTAAAACGAACTCTTCAGGGTTCGATCCTCTCGTTGCCTCCCCCACAAGCTATTTGAAGTGCACTTTACATGAACACTGGACTGTCAATGTCCTTCACCTTCGACTTCGTTAATGATTTACCGGTACCAACACAATGTTATGTATGTATGTATATAACAATATAATATATATTTCCTGCTTAGTTATTGAATGCTTCCTTCCGTGAGTTATTGTTGCTGATGACTTAATTGGTCATATTATGCCATCGAATAAAATGAATTGTTCGACCCTCAGTCGCCTTCTGACATTTGACATTGTCCACAGGATACATCAAGTTGTGTATTCCTGTTGTTGTTTATCTCTTTTTCCCCTTTTTTCTACCTTTTCGCACTTAGCGCGTCCCACATATTCGTCATTGATATACAAGTTGTTGGCGGCGAATGACAGATGGTTGGCCATCAGCACCAAACATCGCGCCACGTCGCCGCTTCTTACCTCATTCATCGAGCTGTCATACCTACGAGAAATTTGCGTGCCTTATTGTTTGCTGTTTTCCTTGTTTGTCAAGTTATGCCATTGTGTGCATTGTTGTTGGCGTCATTCTAATGGTTGGCGTACGTGCTTACGGCAACGCTGTAATGCAAATTGCACGACTAGACTCTTTAATATACACTGCAAGTAATGGAATGTTCTAAAAATAAGTTAAAGAGCGCTTGACTTATTGTAATGTGTTTAGATATTGCACTTTAAAAAGTTTAACCGAGAAATAAGCAACTGTCTAGAGGGACTACGCTATAGAGCTTTCTGGTCCACCAAATGTCAGGCACCCTTTTTTTTAGAATTTGAAATGTATGGTCTTACCCCTTAACGATCGATATTTCAACATTCGATTACCGAACAGCAAAAAAAATGATGGTCCAGCACTGAAGGATAATTTTTAATATCCAAACTAAATCAAATCATCACTTCTAATCGAGTTTAATGCCTGTAACAGTCTCCTTTGACAGAAGAATTCTTGGAGCTTTTCTACAGTCTAGAACCTACGAGTTTGGTCAGCTTGTTATGAGAGAGTCGCAGTTCTAATGCTAAAATTTATGTTAGAATCTTTTATTAAAAGCTCGATGATAGACCCTTTATAATAGTTAGTCTTACTCTTCCAAAAAAGAACTCTCAACAAAGAGTAGCCTAAAAGTATAGAGTAAGTCAAACTTAATTATATTACCCAGTATCGTGTTCGGTATCCTTCTAAATTTATTACTGTTTTCTTGTTAAGAAGTTTCGAGTTCTCCTCTTCCATTTAAAAGCTCGCTAGACCATTACCATTTAAGAACATTACAGATCAGACCGGAGAAAACCCTTTAGTTCCAACCCCTTATAAAAGATAGCGGTTCTAAATTTTTACGGTTTGAAATACCGCAGAAAAAGCGAAACCTTTTTTTTAGCTCCTTCAAATTTTGTTCGAGGTTAAAATATTTCGAAACTCATTCATTTTTAATATGAGGTATTACATATGGTTCTCAATTTTAAAGACAAGAATTTACTTATTGGCGGAAAATTTTCCGAAATCTCAAAAGAGCCCCAACTTGACTCCACCTGACCTAACATACTTTAACCCAAATAAAACCTAAAGAACAACTTATGTATTTTAAGGGCCCGAACTAGTTGCCGTTTCATAAACACAAAAACACGAATCCACCAGTTTTAGCTTAGTCTTAAAAAATATTCCAAATCTAATTTCTACATTTTTCATACAACCCTAGGTAACATTGGTTCGATGATTTCCAATATGAATGTGGCACGTGTCGAGTTTCAAAATCGCATGGACGGTGTCAAACAGTACATGGCCTTCCGGAAGGTTGGCCATGAGTTGGAGGCGCGTGTGATACGCTGGTTTGCCTACACTTGGTCACAGAGTGGAGCGCTCGATGAGGAACGCGTGCTGGCGGCACTGCCGGACAAACTGAAAGCGGAGATTGCCATACAAGTGCATATGGACACACTAAAACAGGTGCGCATTTTCCACGACTGCGAACCGGGACTACTAGAGGCACTTGTGCTGAAACTAAAACTGCAAGTCTTCAGTCCCGGCGACTACATTTGTCGCAAGGGCGATGTCGGCAAAGAAATGTATATAGTGAAACGAGGCAAATTGTCGGTGGTCGCAGACGACGGTGTCACCGTGTTTGCAACACTTGGCGCCGGCTCAGTTTTCGGTGAGGTGTCGGTGTTGGAAATAGCAGGCAACCGCACCGGTAATCGACGTACAGCCAATGTACGTTCACTAGGCTACTCGGATCTCTTTTGCTTGGCAAAACGTGATTTATGGGAAACGCTGTCCGATTATCCGGAAGCGCGTGCCACACTGACGGAACGCGGCTGTCAGCTGTTGCGTAAAGATGGTCTACTGGACGAGAGTGTTTTTGCGGGTGTGTATTAAGAAGAGTGAACTATTCAAGTGTATAATGAGTGGAAATGAGACAAAGTTTGTGCAAATCTGTATGGAAAACTTTTTTAATTTACAGATTCACAACGCGCGCACGACAGCATCGAGAGCGGCATCGAAAAGTTAGAGATGTCCGTGGAGAATTTAAATGTGCGGTTGGCACGCTTACTTGCCGAGTACACAGCCAGCCAGGCGAAACTGAAGCAACGGCTGGCGAAACTGGAATCAAAGTGAGTATGAGTGGAAGGTGAAAGAGCGTTTTTTGCTGTAGAAAGTCTGAAAGCGTGTGAGAAGTGTTGAGAAGATGAACAGCTGGATGAATGGCTTGTGTTTCGTGAAAATTGCACGCATAAGTCATTGAACTTTGACTAACTTACCGGCATTTGTCTTCCTAGCACACGCAAGTATTTCTGTAGACATTTAAAGGGGTGGTTCGTAAAGGAGCTTCTTTTCTTAAATTTATTTTCTGTTTCTCGGGAACGCTAGCACTCCTTTCATTTAAATCATAGGTTAAGATTTCATTCATATTGCTACTTATATTCTCGAAGCGCTTCCTGTTAAACTCGTCTTCCGAAGAATGTCTTCCGATACCTTAAAAATATATGCGACTATCTCACGCAAGGCTTGATATGCTTAATAATATCTTCACTTTAATGTCAATTTGACTGTCATTATTGACTAGTTCACGTAGACCCTGTCTTCGAGACACTCAATCTGTAAGCCTAATTAGTCAATCGCAACTTCAAAGTGACTGTACATAATTGATAAGATGCTTATGGAACCCTTTCCCATGACAGTCCAGACTACATAACCGGATTATATTCAGATTAATATCCGTACAAAATCTGTTAACTCCAGCGCAACCCAAAAACTAGTTCGAGAAAATTTCGAAAAGACTCGATTTTCATTGGGGTACAATAATAGTTGAACTGTTGGAACGACAAAAATTCATTTACCGTGAGCTCCTGTAGGGAGTTCAAAGTTGCCAATAATGACGTTGCCTGAGCAGCTTCACAGAAAAGACTTTGGCCTTAAAAACCCATTTTATCTTTTTTATTTTCAAAATTCTTCAGCGCTTCTCCAATTGAGACTCCTTTTACTCCGCGTAGATCCCATATCCACTTTTCAGCAAAGTTTTTCAAAATTAAAGAGCTCTCACCGAATGCAGCACCCTATAAGACTATATTTTAAAATTGACGAATATTTCTAATTTTTCTGTGTTTCTTCTCTCTCCCACACACCACAACACACACGTAGCTATCAATTAACTCACAACTCCAACGCCGGCATCAGCGTCGTCGAACCGCAAGCACGTCCACGCAGCGGGCGTCTCTACTCGCTGCAACTGAAGAAGCGTACGCGGCAAAAACGTCTGACGGCATCCACGAAATCCAACGAGAGCAGCAAACAGAACACGCTGTAAGCGTGCGACGTTGTTGCATAAGCGAAGCTGGCAATGCCAAAAGCAATGCCCGCCAAGGCCAACAACAATGGGCAGCAAATAAGCCAAATAAATGGAATTTCATTGCAAGCCGGAAGAAAAATTGCGGGGGTTCAATAACTGAGTGCAGAGGCAACGCTGACAAAAGCCACGCGAAGCGTAAGTGGCACAAATGTATACATGGATGTGTGCATGTGTGTGTGTAGGTGCCACCCACTGTTTGTCCTTCGAATGTGGCTTTGATGCGCTTTGTTGTTTGTTTGCCGAAGTTGCCGACTTTTCAGCTTTTATTTTCACGAAGTGAAGCTAAATGCAGTTGTCCGTTGGTCCATTATTACGCAAGACAACGCCAACAACCCAACAGCCACCTTCCCACTCTTCAGTCAACTTGTACGTGCCGATGCTCTGAGATGCGATACTAAATGGTGATAAATGAATTGAAATTCACAAAACTTAAGTAAATTGTAAGTTTAAGCTAAAATTACAAGGAAATATATATAAATATATATAATTATATAGATTCCAAATACATACATATAAATTCAATTTGCATTTACATATGCAAATACAAGTATAAATATACTTAGAAATTTTATAATTAAGTAAACGTATATAAGATTTATCGGAATAGAAAAACTGATTTATACACAGAAACAAATTCACCTACATACATATATGTGTGTGTATTTATGTAACTATTATATTAAAGTATAGTATGTCTTAATTTTAAAGCACACCACAATTTTATAGGTTAGGTATTGATAAACGTGTTACAAAAATTTAGTGAAATTTTTTATTATACAAGTACGGTGTTTAAAAATTTCCAAAATTTTGGTATATTTTAATAAAATAATTTACGGTTTTATGTTTACAATTCAATAATGACAATATTTTCAAACTGATTCCCACAAAACTTCAACGAACAAACCAACCCACTGGTATCCCATTCGCTTTAAATACATTTTCATATTCAAAAAAAGTTTTTAATTGACCGGACCGAAAGACATATCTTCTTCTTTACTAGAGTAGACGTCGCTTACGTGGTTTTAGCGGAGTTAAAAATAGCGCGACAGTCGTTTCTTTTTTCGTTATTGGCGCCAATTCGAGATACCAAATGCAGCCCGGTCCTTTTCGACCTGGTCTTTCCAACGGAGTAGAGGTCTTCCTTTTCCTCTGCTTCCCCCAGCGGGTACTGCGTCGAACACTTTCAGAGCTAGAGTGTATGACCAGGTAGCCTCTGTCTTTTAAAACTATGTCAATGGTCAACGCGTAAAGTACCACAAATCTTTCGCAGAGCTTTTCTCTCGAAAATTCCTAATGTCGACTCATCACATGTTGTCATCATGCATGCTTCTGCGCCAAATTTCAGGACGGAATAATAAGTGACTTATAGAGTTTTGTTTTTGTTCGTCGCGAGAGGATTTTACTTCTCCATTGCCTACTCAGTCCGAAGTAGCACCTGCTGGCGGAAGTTATCCTGCGTTGGATTTCCAGGCCGATATTGTTGTTGCTGTTGATGCTGGTTCCATAATAGACGAAATTATCTTCGAAGTTCGACCATATTTTACAAAGAATCGTATGCATTTTCCTTATCAGTTTTTCGCCGCTGTGTTTGAATAGCTCGGCCGGCAATCCATCGGCCCCCGCCGCTTTGTTGTTCTTCAGACGGGTAATTGCTCTTCAAATTTCTTCATGGTCGGCAAAGGAACGTCTGCTTCATCGCCATCGATTGGGGAATCGGGTTCGCCTTCTTCTGGCGTTGTACGTTCACTGCCATTCAGCAGACTGGAGAAGTGTTCCCTCCGTAATGTTAGTATGCTCTCAGCATCACTCACTAGATCACCTTTGGGGTAATGCACTATTCCCGCAAAGTTTCATTCTGATATACTATTAATCGATTTCACCCATTTTAACACTGTAACAAAAAACTGTCAGGCTTATGTCATTTACCATATCTTGTTGAAATCTGTTGGGCGGTAACATATATGAATTCACTTAAAAGTGGGGGATGCCACGCCTATTATTTAATTTTAACTGGTTGCTGTAGTTTCAGCGATTTGGGAGATATGTACATTGAACCCATTAGAGAATTTTTACCCATAGATGCTTCTTGCTACTGCGATATCCTTTGTCAAATTAAAGTTTTATATTTTAATTTAGAGCTAGTTGTGGTACTTTATACGTTTTCGATTAATGGCGTTTTGTGGCGTAGCAGCCAACTACAAACTCCGCCCTAGTTTTTTACCAAGGAACATATGTATCGGGATACGAGTATCTTAATTTTCACTAAGTTGAAGCTTGCTTTGATCATTGTGTATTAATCTTGTTTAACCTTATATCTATCTTGCTTAGCTTTAGGTGATACGTAAAATCGTTAGATGAACAAAATTATTGGAAGAGTTTAATTATAATTTTATATGATTTTGTCAATAAAAGCAAATCGTGGTACTAAAATATATCATAAAAGAAGACACTATAATTTTTTACTAAATTTAAGCAAAATAAAACTAAATGTGCCTCAATGGAATACAAATTGTATTCAAATAAAACCCAAAAAATATAATTCGAACACTAACATATTCGAAGAAAATAAAACATTTTATTGAACATACTACTAAATTTAGATATATGTATGTATACTAAAATAAATCACATAATTAAGACCAAATTATTTTAACTTTCTTCTAAAGTCATAGTAATGCCAACTAATATAACAATTACAAGTAATAAGCTCTAATTTCATTCACTTCGAAGTCACACAAAAATGTGTAAATACCCCCTTTTTTTAGCAACCGTGGCGGATCCACCGGGGAGGTTTAGAGGCCCATAAGCGGAGTGCTTTATTCAAATTCAAAAGAATGCGCATAGTAAATAAATAAATATGGCCAGAAAGAAATTCTAGATCCGCCACAGTTTATCGGTATTGGTTTTTAGATGAAGTATATGTATGTATATGTAATTAAAAGCTATTAGGAATGCCTCTTAAATTAACATATATTATATAAATATAGTAACTAGAGTATGTCTCTATATAAATTTTTCGTTTTATGACATTATTGAGTTATCACATTTATGGAGTATAAAAAAGGAAAACCATTTTATAAATCTTGACTCACTAACAGAATTAAAACAAAAATCTTCAAATTTCTTTTCATCTTTCCGAAAAATTGGAGAAAATTGCTGTATCTATTAGGTAAAAGTGCATATCGATTAAAATTTTAACACTAACCTATACTAACTACTATGACTTTCGCCTATTTCTAGAATATAGGAATTTTATATTTAGTAATAAAAATAAGTAACGCTTTAAGAATATTAATTTTGGATAAAAAAACACACACAAGTATATATGTTTGTACAGATGTCTTTAATTGACGGATACCAGTTTTTTACAAATGAATACTATTCGAAAAGCTTACCGTCATTTTGACACTTGCGAAAATTAAGTTGGCAAGCTATGTGATAGAAAAAATTAGTGAAAGTATGAACTTAGATAACAAACAAGGGAGCCAGTAATTTATTTGAACTACCACTTACAAGGAAATACAACAATACGATGTTTTAAAGACGAAATCTACAAACCATTTGAGCGGATTACTACTATCAAAAAGCTTCTCAAAAAGCTCCTCAAACAGTTCATGAGACTCAATAGTGTTACGGAGATGATTTAAGACTTTTATTAGTTTCCAAACATAACTTTTTCATATTGTAGGTTGCTAGAGAACGAAGCTCTAAAATAATGGATGATACATTTCGAGTTGCCCTACATTTTAAAAGAAGAACATAGAAACTCCAAATTTAATTGTGAATATTTATTATGATTCGAAAGAACATTCTTTGGCATTTATTTTCCGAAGATTATCTCTTTGAAATGTCTACGGCTACGTCTAAGACGATCCATCCATTGAGTCTAATTTTCGATAAATCGTTCGAGCACTTCGACTGGTAACTCGCAACTGACATAGATGATGTTTTCCTTCAAAGCCTGAATCGAAGCTAGATTATCCGTTTAGACTTTAGGCTTTACATATCTTCACAGTATAAAGTCTAATGGTGTGATATCACACGATCTTGGTGGCCAATTGAAAAACGTGAAATTATCTGCGAACCGAAGGGTTCTCTCAATAATTCCATTGATTGTTGCGATGTGTGAGTAGTGGCTCCGTCTTACTGAAACCAATTGTCGCCGAAATCACGAGCTTAAATTTCAGGCATCAAATAGTTGGTTATCATGGCGCGATTGGTTGTTATATTCTCATCGGCAGCATTTTTGTAGAAATATGGACCGATGATTTCACCGGCCTACAGATCACATCAATTTGTTGTTTATTCGAATGAAATGGCAGCTCTTGAATCTCCTCAAGTATATCTTCCTCAGAAATACTAAAATTTTCTTGTTTACACACCCATTGAGCTAGAAATGGGTCTCGTCGATAAATAAACTTTAGCTCAAAAACGTCGGTTCTTCTTAGAACTTTTCAAGAGCCCTTAAGCGAAGCGATGTGGTTTAAAGAGTGGTTAACATTTTATATAGGGCAGTGACTTAATTTGAAAAAAAGAAAAGATTTTTTGAAGCAAATATGTTAAGAATTAAATATATAATTCTAATAAGGATTTTTTTACTTCAAATATGTAAATTTGATAGGTAGAAGCAGGCCATTAAAATAATATAAATAATACTACTTATCCGTCAAATGTAATCGATCGATATAATAACTAAAATAAAAATATGAAATATATATCCTACCACTAAGTGACTCAAAAATCTAATTACAACAAAACATTTTTATACAACGCATAGCTGACAAAAGAAAAACAAATATTTTAGTTATCACGAGCAGAAGCTCTTCTAAGTCAAAAATTTAAATATAAAGTAGAACTTAGATGTGAATTTCTGTGCCACCACAGTGAAAAACACAAGTATAAGTAATATATAAGTCAGTTTTGCGGCAAGCGAGTGTCAAAAGAACGCTCAACTCTTATTAAATTTCGCTAAATGTATATGACAACACTGGCAACACCTCAGCTGTCAAACATATGCTATCATTCTTTTCTTTTGTGTTGTTTGAGAGATATGAGCAATGATTCTTTTGAGTTTGCTTAGATTTTAACTACTCACGCTATCTTTAAAGTTGCTAATTTTTTTAAACAACTGGTTAGGTTAGGTTAGATCAGAGATCGCACGTGGACTACTAAATATATGTAGATCTCTGTGAGGTCAAAGCAAAAAAGAACTCCTGTGTTCGAACTATAAATTAACAAAAGCATTAGTAGCCGATACTAATTTGCATAGACATTTAATTTCCGTTCACGCCAGTTCATGCCAGTTCTCACTGCCCTCCAACGGCTTCTTCCCACCCACAACACCCACGCAGGTATATGGGTAAAGAAAGGGCTCCCTGATCCAGGAATCCAGTATGAAGTCAAAGTGAGTGAGGATTTCCGAGTGTTCTTACCCGTGGCAACTTTCATAGCTATACACCTTCCGACGATGTCCACGGGCAATATGTGAAGGATGGCGTTAAATGCCATGGTTTGAATAGACCTCAACACATGCTGGTGAGCTCTGCCCGTTGAACGCCATCGAGTTTGTTCGTAAGTGTGGTCTTTTCTAGAGCCCTCCACCGCATAAATACTCCATAAAACATAATGGGCTTGACTATGGTGTCGTAGAGCCAGAAGATTACTTTCGGTGAGAGATCCCACCTTTTGCCAATTCCTCCCCTACAGCTGTACAAGGCCATCGATGCCTGTTTTGCTCTCTCTTCGACCTTCAACTACCGCTTTGAGCTTCTAAAATTGGCCGGCGTTTCGTTACATTAGTGAATTAAATTTCGCGAGTGTTCTTTTGCCACTCATTTCCAGAAAAAAAATTAAAGTACTTATATAACTTTATGTAAATATAGTAAAAATGTACTATAAAAAAGAGTAAAGCGTTAACATCTAACTTCAACTGTAGTTTCATATACGAACAAAGTAAGTGAAATACATACGAACACTTCACTATTACGGTGACAAAATTTTAACAAAATATATAAGTAGAAATGTAAATTATATATTTTTTAATAAGAAACATTTACTGATTTCCTGTAAAACTTAAAATTTCCAAAGAATTATCTAATAAAGCGAAAATATAAATGTTTGAGGCAAAAGTAAGTCCTTGTAGGTTATATATATGGTGAGAAAATGTCAAAATTAAATTGGATAAAAAATATTTTTGTAATAAGCTAATTTTGAATATTTAGTTGTATCTACTTAATACCTAAGACACTTCAAAAACGGGATGAAATGAAGAAACTTTGAGACGAAAATATATTGTTAACAGAGAGATGTTGGTGATAATTGTTTACTACACTATGAACAAATAAAATGTATACAAATGAAGGAATGAATAAATAAAAATAAAAAATTAATAAAATGTTGTAGACTATTATTACTTTTGGTAGTTTATTTGGCAGCTATAATCGAATCGGTAATTTCGATAGTAGTTCGTGTGAAAAATTTTAGATTCATATCTCAAAAATGAAAGGTAAGTTCGCATATACTCGTATGTAGACACACCACGCCGGTCATTTATTTCTATATTTTATAGTATCTACAACGTTTTCTTTTTGGTCTTGCAAATATCCAACAACACCAAGAGAGGTTCATTTCGAGGTTACCTACTTTTTTAAGGAAAAAACAAAGAAACTTCAAAATTATTGGGAAATGTTTTTTATCATTCTAAAAAACATTCTTTCACATTTATTTCTTGGAGATTTTATTTTTCAAATGTCGGCTGTGCCTATGTCTCAGATGGTCCACTCGATAACTCCAATTTTCCAGCACTCGTTCGAGCATTTCGACTGTTAACTGGCGAATAACACACATGATGTCTTACCTCAAGTTATCAAAGAATGAACCAAAGCTGTATTTCCCACAAAGGCTTTTCATATCCCCACAGTAAATAATCTAACGGTGTGATATCACACGATCTTGGTGTCCAATCGACTGAACCAAAACGTGAAATTATCTGCTCACCGAAGTGTTCTCTCAATAAATCCATTGATTGATGGGGTGTTCGTAAAGTAGCGCCGTCTTGTCGAAACCAAATATCGCCGAGATCACGTGCTTCAATTTCAGGCATTAAATTGCGCGATATCCGCTATCATTTTTGAAAAAATATGGACCAATGATTCCACCAGCCCACAAATCGCACCAAACAAGGTTTTTTTCTGGATGTAATGACAGCTCTTGAATCTCTTCAGTATGCTCTTCGTCCTAAATAAGCCAATTTTGCTTGTTTACATACCTATCGAGCCAGAAATGGACCTCATGGCTGAACAAAATTTAGATCGGAAACAAATATACTGAAGCGTTGTCGCTTGGGAAGGTCAAGCGACTGGAGTTCTTAAAGAAGCTGTAATTTGTGCGCTCAAAATTTAAGATCTCGACGTAACATGAGCCAAATCGTTCCATACTTTAGTATGAGTTGCTGTGAACGGCGCTGAATCGACTCTCCAAGGTTTTCGTGCACACTCTCTGCTATGACTGCTATATTTTCTTCACTGCATTCTGGACGTGGTCCTTTCGGCCGAATATTATTCAATATGAGTGATGATGTTGCGAAAGCAAGTCGACCATAAGTTGAGCAAAGCGTAAATTTTCGTAATAAAATTGAACGATTTGTAAAAGTTGTTCAGGCGTAAGTCTTTTTATGATGAAATACCAAACAATACTGAACAAAAAAAAAACAGGACCGCTTGACACTACTCATTTGTGATCTGTCAAAAAGGGCTATTGGAAAAAGTACCTCTCCTTGGACCACCTGTTTTATACTGTTCAGGGTGTAAAGACAGTTGCACACAGTTGATAATTTACTTAACGTTCACTATTATCGATTAAAAGACTCATATAATCCACCCAATAGTAGCAATTTCGGGATGAGAGAGAGAGAGAGAGTTTATTAGATAGTAAGTTTATGAAAAACTTAAAAAATTCGGATTCTCCTACATCTAGACACTAAAGAGAACAGCTCAGCATTCAACAAATGGGTTTTCGTGCGAAATATAAAGTAAAAAGTCATACTGTTTTTTGCCCACAGTACTATTAAGCTACTACACACTTTAATTACAAACTACATATCATCCTCGAATCGCTTGAATTTTTTGAACATTTTTTTTATCTATAATGCAGAACACTTTTACAAAACAACACTAATGAAATGGTTCTGATGTATGTGTGTATACGTATACTCATATACAAAAATGTCATCAACAACAAGTGGATATTACTTTTTCTTCAAATTCTGCCAACTCTCTCTCCAAGAATTGCACAAACATCTTCGGTTTCAATATAAATGGCAATTTCTAAGAATTGCTTCCTACGTATCCACACACCTATCTATCTATTTAAGTATACACACATACATAGTTTTACATATAATATACACATACTATACATGTAAGTTTATGCGCACAGCTACACCCCAACTCACCATTCTCGTCCTTTCCGTTCATGTTGATTAAAAGTGGTGTCACAAATTGTTGCCCATTTGTCACACATGCACAAGTTCATTCAGTCTCAATTGAACTTGTGTAGACAGAGGACACAATTCGCAATTTCAATTGATTTGGAATGTATATGAGTGTATTAATGTATACATAAACACATACATACGTATACACAGTATAATATTCAATGGTTTGTGAAGGATTTAATCAAATATTTTCTTCTTCTTTATTGGCGTAGACACCGCTTACGCGGTTATAGCCCAGTTTACAACAGCGCGCCAGTCGTTCATCCATTTAGCTGTTTGGCGCCAATTGGAGATTTCAAATGTAAGCAGTTCCTACTCCACCTGGTCTTTCCAACGGAGTGGAGGTCTTCCTCTTCCTCAATGCCAATGCGCAAAAGACCTTTCTCTCGAAAACTCGTAACGTCGACTCATCAGCTGTTGTCATCGTCCATGCCTCTGCACCATATAGTAGGACGGGGATGTTGAGTGACTTGTAGTGTTTGGTCTTTGTTCGTCAAAAGAGGACTTTACTTCCTAATTGCCTACTCAGTCCAAAGCACCACTGGGTTTGCAAGAGTTATTCTTCGTAGGATTTCGAGGTCGACGTTGTTATTGGTGTTAATGCTGGTTCCAAGATAGACAAAATTATCTACGACTTCCAAGTTATGTTTGTCAATAGTGAAGTGGTACTGGTATTGCTCAATACCAGATTCAGACACAGCGGCATAAAATCAGACATTGAAGACGCTTAAGGCTACCTTCATGGTTTTCCCCGCAGTATACAATTTTCTACTCTAATTTCCAAGACATAGCTCTATAATGCAAAGGAACCTCTATATATATATACGAGGTTTGACAATTAAGTAGTGAGACTGATTTTATTGCCGCGCTTGTGGTAAACCTGTGACCTTGAAATTCCCTTTCTCTCTTTCCGGCATCTCTCCCCACTCCATTGCTATATGCACCATCGCTATATCTTATTTTTCTAGTTCGCTTGCGGCGTCAAGTTGAGTAGACGTGACGAGGGTACTCGCGGACATCCCAGTCGAAGCGTTCCAGAAATGTTACGAAGCATGGAAAACGCGCTGGAATCGCTGTATAGCTGCCCAAGGGGACTACTTTGAAGGGGATGGCAGAGTTGTAGAATAATTTTCAAATATACGGTTTTTATGAAATCAGTCTCATTACTTAATTGTCATACCGCATATACATATATACAGCAGAGTTATATATATTCGCTTGCTGCACGTAGTATGAAAATCGACAAGCTTTCCTTACAATTGTCTGCTCATTACTACTACCTTTCCTTTTTCCTTTCAAGAAATATCTTTCCTTTTCGTGACAGACATTGAACATAATCTGCAAACGTTTCCTACGTATACAACCCACACACGTATTTTCTAAATCGATTTCTGAGTAATAAATTGACCTGCCTTCTCAGGCAGCAAGCATTCATTCACACAAAATGAGTCACACATCCACTTACATGAACGATAGAATGGTAGTATCAATCGGTTTATGTGTGATTTCTTGATTCAATGGTATTAATGCTTAACTGAATGGAAAGTAGCTTTAAAGTCTGTGTTCAGTACTTGTTTCTGTGAAACACTTCAGGTTATTCAACATATAGCTTTCAAAAATTAAATCTTAAAGCATTAACTTCATAATCTGACGTTTGAGATCCCATAAAGCTCTGAGACCGGAAAAGCATTTTAGGGTTATTCAAGATGGTATGAATAATTTTCGCAGTTTTACTAATATCGATCTCTAATACTCGAGTTTTATGTAAGAAGTTATCATAACTAAATTTAAGATAAAAATTCAAAGGCAGTTTAACTAGCCAATGGGAGGTATTAGGTTCGTGAAATGGTTCAAAACTCCAATAATACACGCAACAGCTAAATTAGGTAATAGAAAAGAAGCCTGAATTTTTAGAGTACCAACGCTTTAGATGAAGATGGAGGGTATGGATTACTTAACTGAAATATTTTCAAATATTTAATTTTGTTTTTATTCCGCGTTGTCAAAGAATGCCTAACAGCGCTGGTTAGCTTTGATGTGGCCCAGCGGAGTTAGTCGCTGTGGAGGGTATCTCGCAGTCTGTATGCGTTATGTTCATAACAAAGTATTGGGAATGTTTTTTTATTGTTCGAAAGAACATCCCTTGGCATTTATTTCTTGCATATTATCTCTTTTTACTCTTGGCCGCAGCTACATCTCAGGTGGTCCCTCCATTTAGTCCAATTTTCAATGACTCGTTCGATCATTTGGACTGGTAACAGGCGATGTTTTGCCCCAAGACTTTACTCTTAGATGTAATATCGAACGATCTTGATGACCAATCGACCGGCTCAAAACATAAAGTTATCTGCTCACTAAGGTGTTCTCTTAATAAATGAGCGCAAAGTGGCGTCGTCTTGTTAAAATCACATGACGGTTACGTTCCCACTGACATTAAGCCAGAAATGGGCCTCATCGCTATAAAAAATTTGGGTCAAGTACGTTGGATATTCTTGGAAATTTCTACCTCAGTTATGGAATGACTTGACGCATTTTGCGTCGAGCTCTTAAATCAAAAGCATAGGTACAAAATAGAGGACGTAAAAGAGCTGAAACCGCTCGACCTTCCCAAACGACATCGCTTCGCTCTATGGGCCTAGAAATTCCCAACAATATCCAACGTATTCAACCACGGTCTTTGTGTACGCTCTCAGCTACGGCTCTCAATATTCCTGCTGTGTTCTCACCAAAAATAGTCGGCTTTATATTTCCAAAACTCAACATCTTATTCTAATCAATCTGTATTATCGTAGGTTTTGGAATAAATTATTAATTGACCAATTCAAAAGTGCCGAGATTTTTACGGATACCAGCTTCTCGCCACTATTTTTTTGGCTGCCTTTTATATTTCAGAGTTTGAGTGGTCACGGTAGCTGAATTCAACAATGATTTGCTGAACCTAAGATCCCGAAGCTCGAATCGCTTTAATTCAGAGTTCTCTGCTTAGAATAGACTGATAACAGAAACTTAGGATAATATTTTGTCTGTAACCTCTAAGTTAAGCTACTAACTAACTACTTAGAGGTAGTAGTAGAAATTTTCTGCTTTTGGACTAAATGTATGCCAATTATACATATGTACATATTTTATTCATATTTTGCCGCTGTTAATGAAACATTTAAAATTAAACAGAATTTTCTGTTACAGTAATTTTAAAATAAACGAAGCACCTTAAAGCACATCTGCTCATAGTTTTTAGATTTCGAATACACTTTCAATAATCAATCAAATTAATTCTAAATTTTGCCCAAAAACATTTCACAATCACACTCTTATCAACCGCATTAATATCAAAAGTTTAAAGCCCAACCAAAATCAAACATTAATTAACCCACATCCACCCATGCATCTATGTCCCTAAACCCATATTTTTGGATGTAGGCATATGGCTGTATGCACACGGTATTAGACGAAAATTAAATTCAATGAGGCATTCGCAAATTCACTGATTTATTGTCAATGCCGGTATGTTCGCAATTGACGGCACAGCTTGTAATTGAACACATATTTGCGGCAGGGTGTGCACATCACTCAATAGGACATTGCCGTTAGGCTTGTATTCAAACTTGAGTACTCTATTCGAGCATTATCAGGCCACATTTGGTTTAATAAACTCATTTGCCATGCGCCGGCAGTTATTTCACCTCAGTTTTTACAACATAATTGAATGTGTATTTGTATTTATAAGCATCTGTGTATGTTCATGTGGGAAAGCAACGGTTTGATGTATTTAAAATAGCACGCAGAGTATGTGTCTTATTGAGGTTGAAACCCAACGAGAAAACCTATAGATTGGAAGTTTTTGTAAATTTATTTGTTTAAATGACACAAGCACAAGATATTTGAGAATACAATTCAGCTTCGAGCAAAAAATTTATATTATTAAAAACCTTTGTCGGACTGTTATAAGAAGTCAGTAGCATAATGTAAATGTGATATACACTAAAATTAGAAAGAGTGAGTATATTCAAATCGCCCTCACGAACTGACCAGCAAGGACTTTATATAATTGGAATAGCCTACGACATTTAAATTTAGCTATTCAACCTATAACCAATTACACATACAAACTGGGAACCACTAATAAAAATCTTTGACGTAAATGAATTAGTTTTGAATAAATGGTAGAGTTTGAATCAGGCTGAAGGTTAAAATACTTTATTATGAGAATAGGTCATCCGCTAATTCTGTCTTTGTTCACTACATTTTTTTTTCATCCATGTCTAAGCAGATTTTCAGTAGATATACCGAAAGACTTCAAACTGTTATATGTTTTTAACCAAATGATATAAAGAGCAACTTGCACGAATCACTCATGTACTTACTGACATATTGAACTTAAAGTTTGTTAGAAAATCATTATTCATATGTAGTATATAAGGTATTTTAAAATACTTCACATACCCTTACCAATCATTTGTTATATGGGGCTGGACCAAATTTTTGGCAGATATACGTGTAATGCACTAAACTGTTATTCGTAAAACACGTTGTCTTATTTTCGTAGAGATAACTCACATTTTGGCCGATATCTGCGGTACAAAGACACCTGTAAGTTCGAAAACCGTAATTTTAGGTATGTGCGAGGTAAGCGGAGTATTGACGCGACTCAACCCATTCTTGACACACAGACATGTCATTGGCAGGAAAGAACTATCCCTGAATTTAGTTATGTAGTATATGTCGTGAAAAACATTCCGTACCTAATTGCTAGATTTGGATTGTGTTATATGGGAAGTAGGCGTGGTTGCATTCCAATTTCGCCCCTTTTCGATAGGATTGTGGAAGAAGAACGTCACATATCAAGTTTGGTTAAAATCGGTCGAACTAACCCTCAGGTACATCTGATGAATACGGTAATCAATCGATGGTATTCTGGCTTCACTTTCGACTTTTTAAAAAAAAATAAAATTTATGAGGCCAAGTCTAGAAAGAACTCGTTTCATGAAGAAAATAGCCACCAAAATCATTCGAGCGGACCGCGAGAGTTGTTGACATCTCTCTAACACTTAAATGACCATTTTCAAGCACCATATCGTTCACTTTTTTAATTGGCCTGGGTTCTAACGTCACTATAGACAGTCATAACTTCAAAGACGTAGTTAATTTCGTCTATCTTAGAACCAGTATTAACACCTACAACAATGTCAACCTGAAATCCAACGCAGAATAACTCCAGCCAACAGGTGCTACTGCGGACTAAGTAAGCAATTAAGATGTAAAGTCATCTCACGTGGAACAAAAACCAAACTCTATATGTCACCCATTATTTTCGTCCTGCAATATGGTGTAGAAACATGAACGATGACAACATCTGATGAGTTGACGTTACGAGTTAGAAAGGTTCTGCGGAGGATTTATGGCCTTTTGCGCATTGGCAAAGGACGAATATCGCAATCGATGGAACGATGAACTGTACGAATTATATGACGATATTGACATAGTGCAGCGAATTAAGAGACAGCGACTGCGCTGGCTAGGTCATGTCGTCCATATGGATGAAGATATTGCAGCTCTGGAAGTATTCGACGCAGTACCTGCCGGGGGAAGAAGAGAAAGACCTCCTCTCCGTTAGAGAAATTGGATGGATAAGGACCTGGCTGCAGTTGATGTCTCGAATTGGCGCCAAATCGTTAAAAGAGGAAACGATTGGCGCGCTGTTATTCAACTCTGCTATAACCGAGTAAGCGGTGTCTACGCCATTAAAGAAGAAGGCTCAGAGATACCACTGTTATGAATAAAACATGACCTCTTTTTTTCATTGGGATAACTCACATATTGGCCGATATACAGGTATGCTGTAAATGTGGGTGAATATTTCTGTGCTGAAATCTAGTAGTACAGATAACCATATTTCGGGTCCCGACGAAGTCGATAAGCCTCAACCCAATTGGGGATGTTTCCTCGTGGAGACTGAATATACCGACTGTTATCAGACAACAACCAGCTGGTCAGCAGTACCTTCCCAGTTAAGGGACCGGACATTCCTTCTCTCAAATCGTAATCCTCAATTCGTTTTCATGGTCGTTATCAAAAGGGGGGTCTGTGGAGGCGATGTTTCGAAACCTAATCGTGGCAGACCTTCGGTGCTATCGGTAGTCGAAAAACTTCCAAAGGCGAAACAAACTCATAGAAAATGTTCAGTTCCTTCTCCCCCAATATTATGCTAATCAATGGCTGCATATAATTTCCTTCAGGGTAAGGTAAACATAAGTAAATTTCTTTGTGTATGTATAATGACGTGCGGAGTGTTCCTTACTGGCAGTGCAAAGTCTTATCTATCATCTTGTCGTCTGACACATTTGTTCTCGTGTCAAGAGCAGCCTGGTCCCACAAATTTTCACCAAATGTCTGTAACGTGCGCATAGCAATGATTTTATAGCTGTATATGTACAATATGTATGTAGATTTGTATTTAAATGTTTTTATGCTGCCTTTCGGGTTCATTGTTGGCATTAGTTACACCTATTGTGCTTGCCTCGGTGTTGCTGCTGTTCTTATGCATACATAAATGCTCTCTTGACAATATGCATACACATGTGGAATGTAGAATAATGTATACGTACGTAAGTGTTTGTATATAACACAGATAATTTATCGAATTATTTTCTTACAATGGATTTCGCATTTAAGATATTGCCGCTTTGTTTGTGTTTATTTCATTAAATAATCTGTGCATTGAACCTGAAGCACAAATTTTGTTGTTGTTATTTAAATAGAGCTTTTTTCTTTGTTTCCTTAATTTTATTACCATAAATGATTATTTCCAAATCGGTTTCTCTTGAGTTATTCGATATTTTTGCTAAACATAATGAAATGGGTAATAAATTAAATAAGTAACTTAATTAATGGGCGAAGATTTCAAAAATTGTTGATTGGTCATATTTCGAGAAAAGACCTAGTTTTTTCCTTTTAAAAATTAAATCTGTTGTTAATGACCTTAAATCATAAGACATCACGATACATTCTACTCTCTGCTGTTAATGACAGAGCTTCGAATACATTCCAAAATCTCGTGGCCTTGCTCTTACTAAAATCACCTACAGGTTCCTTAATTAGGTTTCACATTCCAACAAACTTAAAAAGTCATAATATCAATCTCAGTATTTTCAGAACTTTTCGGAGATTTACTTAAGATATAGTGTATAAATTGACATAAAATAAGTCCAAGGTATGCAACAGCATATGCTTCCGAAAAGAGTTTTCGCATATAGTCCGGTTCACTTAAATAATTTACAAAAGCAAGCTGAAATATAGTGCTTCATTTTTTAGTGATGGAAGACATTCTAGAATCAGTTTGTAAAGTTTCCATCCGAAGTCAGTTTCCATAGCGCTCGCCAGTTTCTATGATAGTCTTTGTGTTCCGTAATACGCACAGTTGGCCTGTGCTAACGATTTCACTAAAATTTATAAGAGACTACCTTGTAAAAAAAAGATTATTTCGAGGCGTCAACTTCTATGTTCAATAAAATACACATCTGAGTCTCTAAATTGCACTATACCCGCATTTTTGACACTCTTCTTCCGTAGGATTTGCTATCTCATCATTTAGAGATATACGCTCCAACAACGAGTCGATATTATTAAAATTTACTACCGAATTTTGAAGTCAGTGACCTTAACTTTAAGAGCGGATTTTTCAAAAAGAGCGCTACAAAAGTGTTTTTTTTTTTTTAATAAAACAAAAATGGTTTGGGATATCAATGAAATTATTTATTCCTGTGAAAGTACATTCATTCATAGTACTTCATGGGTCACCATTGCATCCCGAAAAAATTACGGTTTGGTATATATCCTCTAAAAGGTGTAATGTATATAGTACATACTTCCTAAGCCTGAAAGCTACAATAACCAAATCCTATAAAAATTTTATCGATAGTGTCAAAACGGTTTATAACACCGCCCACCCCCCACCATAACTCATGTGTTAAAAATCGTGAAACCTTATATCTCGGGATCTACGAAAGCAATTTTACTTAAATTCTGGACGTAACACTACTTTGATATTTCTATTGAACATTGCAAAAATGGGCAAAATCGGGCGAAATCGGGGCACAACCATACCTGCTATGGGAAGCACAATTTTTAACTACATTTGAATTTTACACTTCTCAGTATAAAAATCATTAACCAATATACAAAATTTGGATAAAACTTTGTACGAATAGTGCCTCTCCTTTTTACCCGAATATGGATACTCCTTATTAGCGTAATGCTAACTTGCGGTATTTTCGCTAGTTGGCGCTGAAAGCGCGTAGTTCTAGTTTTATTCGTCGCATCGGGTCATGCTATACCTTTTTGGAAAGCTCATTTCACGCGCTAACACATGTTTGATTGATTGTCATTTTTATAGCGTCGCAAACATAGAGCGAAGGGAAAATTCGGCATATTTTACAGTACTACTACGATAAAAATGCAAAAATGCATCTCAATCCGCCAATAAAATTTGTGCAGTTTATGGACCCGATACAGTTTCCATTTCCACCGCACAACGATGGTTTCAACGTTTTCGTTCTGGTGTTGAGGTGGTCGAAAATGCGCCACGCTCCAAAGCCTGTCGTCGAAAATTGCGATAAAATCGCTGAATTTGTCGAAAGAGGCCGGCATAGTAGTCATCAAACCGTTATAAACCATTTGAAAAGCTTGGATGCACTAAGAAGCTCGATGTATGGGTGCCACACGAATTGATTCAATAAAAATACCGCAAGACTTTTTTGACAAAATATAACTTACAAATCTTACGTAACTGAAGTTATTACCCCGGCTTTGATCCCTGGAAGCTGCAAGAGTATGAAGTGTTCTGTTACCCCCGAACTTAGCCTTTCCTTATTTGTTTATCAATACATATATGTAGTATACAAAGAAGACAGACATAATTCTGTTTTGATGATTATTATGCGTAGTTTCCTGTGCAGGAATTCTGGGAACTCAACTCGTTCGGCGAACGGTCATGGTCATTCGATTATGTAAGAGTTATTCAATGTGCAGCATCGATGGCCATGTTATGTAAGCAAATTACTACAACATTTTCTGAGAATATAATTCGGAATGCGAATACAATTTCACAGTTGTACTTAAACAAAAAAAATAATAATAATTTAAATACATCGTGCTGTTCTAAACGAGCTTTTTCAAAGATCATTCCATTCAGTAGGCTGTCGGTACAAAATGTAAGAATTCATTTGAAATTTTTAAAAATATATTCAGCTTGTGTTCAATATATTTCCCCTAATACTGTTTAAATAACAAATACCTCAAAAATTGTTCTGTGATTTGAGCTTCTACTTTATTCCTAGTCTCCCCTGACACACTAAAAGTAATTGTTTTCCAATAGGGATGATATGATTTGTATGCTCATTTCGGCCATTTTTAATATTTCATGATCTGTAATTTTCATTGTATTCAGTAATGTTTACAATTCCCTCATGAAAAGATATACGATATGTTTGCAAGTTGTTCAGTTTTTTTTATCAAAATAATCGTTCTCCAATTGCTACTTTTCGTACGCTTTTGCCATTTTATGGTCGTTAGTTGTCCACCTGAATAAAAATATTGCTGGCGTTTAGAAATGTGTTGCTGAAGACCGCAATTCGTCGTTTTCAAGACGTTCTCAAGAATATGAACAGTCTTAAACCACAACCTGACGGATTTTGAGAAAGGATTTTGGCTTGCATTCATATAAAATTGTTCTCACTGAAGAACTGAAACCATTATACCACCGTAAATGTCGCGAAATTGCTGATTTTTCCTTGAAAAAATTTGAAAGCTTCAACGATTCGTTTAAGAAAATTATTTTCTCAAAAACTCGTAACGTCGACTCAAAATCAATCAAATGTTTTCATCGTCCATGACTCTGCACCATATAGCAGGACGGTCTTCGTCCGTCGATAGATGATTTTATTTCTCGGTTGGTCACTCATTGGTCACTATTCTGCGTAGGATTTCCAGGCCGACATTGTTGTTGGTGTTAACACTGGTTCCAAGATAGACAAAAATATTATTAATTTCGAAATATTGATTCGAAGTTATGACTGTCAACAGTGCTGTGGGAACCAAGTCGCAAATGCAACGACTGTTTGCTTGATGACAGGAGATATTTCGTGTTGCCCTCCTTCACTACCAGACTCATTTGGTTCGCTTCTCTATCCAGTCTGGAGAAACAGAACTAATAGTACGTTCATCTAAGTTCAGTTAACAGTGGTTTTTGATCTAGTGGAACCATCGGTTCTCTTTAAGCTTTAGAAGTCATTATTGAACAAGGTATCCATGACATTCGACTTGATTTAATGGAAAAAGTACTCGAAAATTGTAAAAGAAGTCATGGAGTCCACTTGAATGATGATATATAAGTGTATCGATTGTGCTTCACACTTCCTTAACAGGCAAACTACTGTATTTTCAAATTCTCAATATAATAAATATGTTACATATAGGGTGGGCCTTCTAACGTTTTAAATTTGAATTATCTATATTTCGACATTGGAAACGCTAAATACCATTCGGAAAGTGACAGATATTCAGTAAAAAGTCTAAAATTTACGAAATGGGTCGCTATTTACTATTCTACAGTTCTCAGATTGGACAGAAGATCGTTTGACCGAGGATGGTCAATTTTACCGAAAAATTATCTTTTCGGACGAGGCTCATTTCCACCTCGATGGTTACATTAACAAGCAGAATTGTTGCATTTGGGGCACAGAAAACCCGCACGTAATTGTCGAGAAGCCAATGCACCCAGCACGAATCACTGTATGGTGCGGATTTTGGTCTGGTGGAATCATAGGCCCATTTTTCTTTGAAAATGAAGAAGAAACCACAACCATGAATGGTGAGCGATATCGCGCAATGTAAACCGAATTTTTCTTCAAGCAAATTGAATGTTGACCAGAGTTTACGCCAATTTTCGATGACTCACGTTGCAATTTCGGAAGTAATGCGCTGAATGTTGTTTTCGAGCTCCTTGTGCATTGCTGGTCGGCTGACTGACTGACTGACTGATTTGATTTATCACGCCTCTAGAGAAGATAGTTTAGAGGATTTAAAACGCTTGATAATTGCAGTCATTAGGCTGGGCTTTTACTTGCAATTAACGAGTCGCCAAACCTTGCACGCAAGGCGTCGCTGTTGAGATGAGAAAGACGTGGAGAGAAATATAGATCGCTCCAGTCGATTTCATGGAATTCCAGCAAAAAAAGTTGTGCTATAACTCTCGCTATTGATGATAACGGCTTTTCCTGCCTCATTTCGAAAGAAATTAGGCACTGTGATGCCGCCAGTAACAATGCCAAGCAGACGGTCAAGTTTTGGGAAAGCAATTGTGCTTCCTGAACCACGCGGGGATTCAACTACAACCCTGTTTTCAACGAAGCCACCAAGCCGGAAATGGACATCATCTGAGGATGAGGATCGTGAAATTGCGTAATAAGCTTGGACGAGCGTTGTGCAAAGGTGAAACGTACCATGATGAAATGGCAAACCTTATTGAACACACTGACAAATTTTGGCACAAATCCGTAAGCAAATATGGCTGCCACGAACTGTCAAAATCACGCCAACCCTATTGAAATACGAGGGCTGATATATATTTTTCTGGCCTAATAATGAAAATAGGCATATTTATCAACGAAAATGTTTTTTTTTTCGTTGGATTTGGCTCGTCTTGGAAGACCCACGCGGTCGATTTCTGTTTTGTTTCGGGCTCATACGCATAGATCCATGATTCGTCACCTGTGACGATCTTATAAACGTCTTTTGAAGCACCGCGATCGTATTTTTTCAGCATTTCTTTACACCAATCCACACGAGCCTTTTTTTGAGCGATTGTCAAATTGTGCGGGATCCAACGAGAACAAACCTTTTTTACGGCCAGGTGTTCATGCAATATCGAATGTATGCTGGTGGGAGAAATTCCTAGGCATGCTTCCATCTGAAGGTATGTTACATGACGGTCTTGCATTATCAGTTCACGTACGGCATCGATGTTTTCTGGCACAACGGCTGTTTTTGGACGACCTTCACGGAATTCGTCTTTGAGCGAGCGTCGGCCACGATTGAATTCGTTGTAACAGTTTTTCACAGTGCTATAGGATGGTGCTTCATAGCCATATAAAGATTTTAGTTCATCGATGCACTCTTGTCGTGATAATCCACGTCGAAAGTTGTGAAAAATGATCGCACGAAAATGTTCACGAGTTAATTTCATTTTTTGGCCGAGATGAATTTTTTAATTCCCTGTAAATAAAACAATTCACGATTAAATGACAAAACGTTCTGAATGATGTTATGCTAAAAAATGTCGAACTTTCCAATGGAAATGTCAGATTGCACCTGGCAACACTTAGTGTTGCCTAGTCCAGAAATATATATAGCAACCTATGTACCCTATACATTAAATTCAAATACTTGTTATATTCTATCCTTAAAATTTTATAAACAAAACAAAATTCCAAATATTTGACAATAAATATTTAGTAACTCAGTAAAGCAATAAGATTTCCAATAAATCATACAAGTTTGTCTAGACCTTTTTCAAGACAAAAACAAACTATTTTAATGACGCGGAACAATCACATATACTCAGAGCTTCTGTGCGGCATCCAGAGCGCTAGTTTTGCGTTGCTTGTGCTGATGACTTGAACGCTTTCAATATTTGCTGAAACATGCGCTCGACCAGCCTTGCTTCAATAAAAAGCCGCATTAAATAAGGATATTGAGTTCTTCATATTATTTACATTTCTTCTGTATAAATTCTGGTATTGAATAATAAAACGGAACTACTTGTGGACCATACTCACTTCATCGAAGAGATAAAATATTGGTGAACGAAGTACTACTACTTTTTTACCGTTAATAACTTTGAAAATGGTGATACGTTTTACGTACATTTTTTTTAAATACCAGCCAAATAACATAAAAGTAAACTCTATAATATTTGTGGAGACTTGTCAAAATTACAACTGTAAACCAATCTGACAATAAGCAAATACAAAAAATTTTACTACAAAATAGTTTCAATATTTCATTTTCCTAACTTTTCTGCCGGAAAAATTCTCCGAAACCCAGCTAACCCCACTTTATATTCTAAAAAATCGTTGAGGCTAACTAAAAAGCCTTTGATTTAGTTGCAAAACAAAAGCTATTAAAAACGTATCAAAATAATTTCGGTGCCAAAAATTATCGAAAATAAATTTATGAAATACAAAATCTAAAACTATAACAATCAGCTCTGTAACCCGAATTGTGTGACTAAATTACGCATCGTTCTTGAAAATTAGTGTCTGGCTCTTTTTATTTGTGTGAGAAACCTAACAAATGTAAAATAAGCATTAAAAATGTACGATGGACTCACCCGAACCGGTTAAGACGCATTATGTGCGTTGTTTGAAATGCAACAAAATTCTCGAGTGTTCACGCTACGACACCAACGCCTTGCTCGAACACATACGCACCGATCATCCCGAAATAGAAATCATTGAAAACGGTAAAAACGATATGCCACGTACCGGTCAAAGGTCGATGCGCGAAGCAGCTGGCAACATCGTCGTGCCGCACGAGACGCTCGACGATAAGGCACCTACCATGTTTGAACGCGGAGCCGCCAAAGGCTCGGATGAATATGACGACTTCAAGCCACCTTCCACATCATCGCGTGAGCGCATGCGCATACGCTCGCACCGCGGTAAGTATCGTAACATTCGCGGTCAGCAGTAGCCATGAATCTAACTAAAGGTCTCTTTAAAATGCCAGTTGATAATCCAGTCAAACGTGATATATCCGATTGTGATGTGCGTGCCGATCAGAGTAATGCCACGAGTCATGCCTATACGCGTCGCTACACAGTGCATACGCCCTCTTCGCCAACATACAACGAGAAGCCCAGTCGCAGCCTCTATCGCACTTCGATTGAGAAGTGGCGCCCGGCCAACGGTACCATCTATTGTCCCAAATGCGGCGCCAATCGCCGCCCGCTCATACGCACACAAACCGAACGCAGCTCGAACAATTCCTGCTGCGCCGCCTGCATACTCGGCTGTTGGCCCTTCTGCTTTTTGCCCTTTTTGCTGCCCAACGATAATAAGGAGTATCTGCATTGTTCGAATTGCAAGACCTTCCTAGGTTTGTATGATCGCTCCAACAATTGTGTGAAGCCGAATCGTGAGTATTGTCAAACAGAGGAGACGGTCATAAAGGAGTCAGATTTGCGCACGTCGGGGGGTGATGACAAAGAGCGGCAAGGTTGCCTGTGTTAATGGCCGTCATTTATTTTTATAAATTCTGTATGAAATATTTTTTATTTGGTTATATTTTGTACGCGAGCTTTTGTATATGCTTTAAGCTTTTTCGTACACAATAACTTTGACTGAGAATATGTATTCGGTTTATTTTGGATAGTACCAGTACACGAACCTTATCGAAAGTTTTGTAGCTTTAAAGCTTTTGAAGCTTTTTTTGATAAATTTGAAACTTTTCTTACATATATATGTCCGGGTTATTTAATGGAGTGGCAGATCTACATATATACTGTTTTTGTTAATCACGATTGGCTTTTGAATAAAGAAATAACTTATATTATTAATCAAAAATTTAATATAGAAGATTTTTACGCTATGACTAGTTTTAGTTCATAATAGTCTGAACTGATAATGATAAAGTCTAAGTTCAAAAGGTTTCATTTAGTTAATGTGTCTACCAAATTTAGTCCCCCCAAAAGAGGTAAGATAAAATTGTAAATTTCGTCATTATTTGGTTTTACAAGCCAAACATTTTATACTTCGAGCCAGATAGTGCTCCGTCAAAATTAAAAGACCTCTATTAAGTAAAATACAAGAATATCCAAGATTTGGTCCAAACCAGCCTCGAGAGCTCAGGGAAAATCTGAAGTATTGATAAAAATACAGGCAGAAAAATACCGATACTTTAATGAGGAAGTATTTCGGCAAGTTAAAAATTATTTAAAAAAGGACTAAAAATTTAAGAGAGAGAAATTAGAGATGTCGAGCATTGCAGATTTATTACCACGACAAAGCAGAGGCAAGCTACGCGTAGAAGACATTACTTTTGAGAAGATGCGCGCAGAAGACATATGGAAGGAAGGCGAGGTACGCGTAGATTTTGATGTCGAGAATGAGACAAGAGCAAAGAGAGAGCAAGTGAAAAGTGTAGAAGAAACGAAGAAAACATTTTCTAAAAGAATCTTGGAGAAATAACAAATTAGAAAAATTAAAAAGGCGTAAATTACAAGACTAGCAGACAAAACGAAAGAGTGGGTTAAGGCAAGCAACTCTAAAATTAACGAAAGAAAAAACATGGTGGAAGCACCTAGATTTTTCGACAAAAATTTTAAACGAGCAATTATACGTTTACTAATTACAGAAAGAAAAGACTTCAAGTGACATTTTATTCCCTGGGAGAGTCCTCACTTTGGAGGAATTAAAGAGGTTGTTTATGTTGTCATAGATGCAAGATTGGACCTTGACCAAAAAATCATCACAACAAATTTAACAATTGGTCCATTTATACTACTTGTAAATTGTGACAAGTTTGTCTTGTAATTTACCATGAAAAATAATTTTAACATGAAAAATAAATTTAACACTGGAGCTACTACGGAATCATTGAAAATTTAGTAAAAATATTTTGAAGAGTCTACTTTATCACAAACACAAGCATTTGAGGGGCATTACGCAGGGTCAAACCCACGTCAAGTGGTCCATGAAAATTTCGAAAAATCTCCGATTTTGAAAATTAGCAGTTCATTAGGAAGGGGACCAGACACATACTCTGTGATATAAATATTTCGTTAAAATTCTTTTTTTTTTGTTTAAGTTATTGATGGTTGAAATTTAGAGGACGATAAAATTGTAAAATTATTTTCTCATAAACTACTGGAGATAAATCGATGAAATTTTGTAAAGTCAAAGAAAAATGTTCGTGCTATATTATAAAAATTTTACATGATCCATTTGTTTAAATAATAATATTTTACATAATATTTTCTTAAACAATTGAAAATTTTCAGGTAGTCTTCACGCTGAAAAAAAACAAACAAGAAATGTGCTGTCATGGGACACCAGGTAGGAACAAAGTTCCTTCGGATAATGTAGAATCGATACAATTTGCAAAAAAAATTGTGCTTAATTTTATTTTATGTAGGTTGTCCTGATTTTTCTCTCAAATTTCGCTGATTAGTTTTTATTTAAGTACAGATAAGTATTAAGAAAATTTAGTATTTTAAGAAATAATGAATTACGTAAAATAAAAAAAATAATTCAAATTATATCTAAATAAAAATTGGTAAATAATAATTTTGTTTTAAATTATCAATTGTTATTACAAATGATATAATAGAGCTATAATAGAGCTATTTTATGCTTTTATTTGTAAAATAACGTCAAGTTTGTTAGAGCTGTGAATAATTTTACATATTAGTGGCATCACCACTCTACCTCCTCTTTCTATCTTCCATTCTACTGTCAACTCTACTGTCGTCCTACTGCCTTTGGCAAATATAGGAAATATTCAAGTTAGCGGGAACGACAACTGTCGGCCTGCAGTCGTGTAGTCGTGCAGCTGTCAAAATAACAGTGTCCATAAGAACGTCTGTATTTTAATATTTGGCAGATGTAGTTTGCAGTCTGTCGCGCTCTATGTATTCCGCACTTCACTCAAAACTAATTTGCATACACAATAATGTTACAGATTTTCATGCCTAATTATTTTGCAAGACCTGAAAGTAGGCTATAATATAGCGATCTTACGGGTTATTTCTTACGGTTTTTACTATCACTTTTTTTTCAGTTAGCTCCCGCAGCAAAATCCTATCTTCTGCAAGCCTGCCGTAAGGAACTTCGTTCAAAAAGTACTATGTGACACAACGCAAAAAATATTCACCTTTAATAAACCTCAAAAAAATTTGTGTTCATTCATACCATTCCAAAGATATTGAATTTTTTGTCCCCCTACCGCCCATAAAACGTATGTAGCATCGATCGTAACCTCTGTAAATGACGATAATATTTCACGATATACTACATAAGTTTAAAGAGTGCTTCAAATTCATCGTGTTGGCATCAGAAAAAAGAGAGAACATCAAAATCGCTCATGAATCGACTGAAAACAAATTCGTTAATGTTTGGATATAAAGTGTGTAAATGCTAAACACGTACAAAAAACCTGAATCTTTCTTGACAACGTGGAGGACGTAATTTAGGACACTAAACTATTTTAAACTTCTTAATTTATTCTTCAAAATCTATGTCGTCCCCTTTAAAGTTATCCCCCTTGTCCCCAATAAACGTTGGCATACGTTTTTTCCAAGGCCAGTTGTTAAGGTCAATTTACGGAATGGCCTTCAATGTGCATAGCGATTCCTTTTCAATATCTATAATTGTCTCAAAGCGGTTCCCACGGAGCGGTTGTTTCAGTTTGCTAAATAGCCAGAAATCACACGGAGCTAAATCAGGAAAATACGGTGGCTGTGGCACGAAATTGGTTAAAAATTTGGCGAAATACTCACGAAGAATCAATGCAGTATACGACGGTGCATTATGGTGGTGCAAAAACCAAGAGTTCTAGGCCCATAATTACGGCCTCTTTATACGAATATATTCGCGCAAACGTTGCCTTACACGCAAATAGTATTTCCTGTTGACAGTTGGGTCGGTCGGAAAAAAGTCGAAGTGCACCACACCTCGATAATCGAGGGATGCTATCAACGTAACTTTGATTTTTGACCTGTTTGAACGAGCTGTTTTCAGCTTTGGCTCACATTTGCCACGTTATTCGGCAGATTGATCACGAATTGCGCCGGATAGTAAAAATAGATCCAAAAGTCTTCGCCGTCGGAAAGCATTGTTTCACACACGTTATCGTGATGCTTTTTTTTTTTTTTTTTTTTTTGAAAACATTTTGTGATTTTTGAACCGATCGTGCTTTCACTTTTCTTAGATCTTTCAAACATGTTTTCACTAATCATTGCCAGTAATATCTCTGACTATTAATCGTCTATTCTCAAACACCAATTCCTTTATTTTATTGACGAGTTGATCATCATTTTATGCTGATGGCCGTTCTGGCCGTTATTCGATGTCAACGCATTCTTGACTCTCTTTGAATAATTTGTACGAATAAAAACACTTGCTCGCATCAAGCAATTATCTTATAACTAACATGTACCGAAAGCTCTTTTCCAACATTCTGAACGTCTCGGCACCAGAAACTTGATTTCTCAAACAAAATTTAATGAAACTTCCAACCTAGTAAATAACCATTTCTACGGATGGGTTTTAGAGCGAAATTTAAGTTAAAAGTCTTACCATTTTTTGACCACAGTCGTATGAGTGTGATGTCGAAACCAAATAGGAGCCAAAATGCAAAACAAAAAAAAAACAAAATTCCCTGAAGGCTCTATATAAAAGTATTGAAAATTAGATTAAACTTTGGATTTTTTTTATTGGCTCAGGAGTTTATTTTGAAGGCGATAAAAAAAATGTATATTAAAATATCTGAAAATGTAATTAACAGTTCAGCCTTTCTCTAAAGAATTACTTCGCTTTCACAAACACTTTGCATGCAAAAGTATAAAGGTATTTAACAACTTCCATTGCTATCATTATTATTCTTCCCTACTTTTTTTTATATTTTAATAAATTTAATATAAAATTATTCGTTATAAAAATGAATTTAATTCTATCGCTCAACCAGCTCCAGTCGCAATTCCCTGTTTTGAGTATCACTTCGCTTCCGCTTGCTCCACCACTGTTGCTCCCTGTGTTTTAGCCGCTTCTTTCTCTGCTTTTGCTGCCGCACGCTTCGCTTTCACTTCTTCACGCTTCTTTTGCACTTGCACCGCACAATCCTTCGGTGGCTTCTTCAGTGACATGCTGTCGTTGGCCGCCATTTTCCGTGCGCTGCGCGATAAGCAACGTTCACTGCAATTGATCGGCACAAAACGGCCAATGTAGCAGCCACATTTGCTGCAATAATGGTTGATGTCGGTGCGGCGGGGCCAATTTTTACTAGAAATAAATGTGGATAATAAGAATCTTTTGATTTGTACAATAATAATATAATATTTATGAAAAATTATTGATTTCAAAGCTTTTTAATAAACATTTCGTCGCCTAAAATGCCATTTAATGTATCATCAAAAGAATCGAAATTAAGTTTTTTATTGCTTACTATTTAGTACATCATACTACATTTAAAATTTTTTTAATACAAGCTGTGTTCCAAAGTAAACAGGACTTTTTGAATCTAGCGCCCCCTGGCGCCATCTATATGCCGACTGGTGCGTTAGAATCTGCTGTCTCTATCGATTGTGCAGTAAGAATTTCATGACATTTCATTGATTGGAAGTGAAGTTATTGCGTTTTAAGTGTCAGTATGTGTGTGTTATCGGTGCGAAAATGAGCTTCGAACAAAGAAACTTTTACCAAAACGTTTAAATTGATGAAATAAGTTTATGGCGATGATTGCCTTTCCCATAGCAGAGTGCACCAGTGGTTTCAACGTTTCCAAAGTGGTCGTGAGGATATAAATGACGATCAACATGTGGGCCAATCAAAATCCGTGATCACCAGAAATTCCATCCAAACTGTGAGTGAGTTCATCAAAAATCAGCCGAAATCATCATTGAAATTCATGGAAATGGAATTCAACATCTCCAAAACATCGATTTTTACCGAACATTTGGGCTTACGAAAGATGTGTGTACGGTTTGTTCCACACAAGTTGACTGACGACCAAAAATTTCTCAGAATCCAACATTCGAAGGACGATTATTTGATTTAACCACTAACCACTCCCCGTATTCACCTGATATGGCTCCATGCGACTTCTTCATTTTCGGAAAAATGAATTTGCCCATGAAAGGAAAGCGTTATGCAGACGTAGAGGCCATTCAAAAGGCTTGAACCGGCATACTGGCGGCCGTACCGACAAACGAGCTAAAACACTCGTTCGACAGGCTTTTGGACCGAGCAAAAAGCTGTATTAAAGCAGAAGGAGACTATTTTGAATAAAATAAATTTATTTTGCCGAAAAAACCATTTGTTCTGTTTACTTATTTTATTTTATTTTTTTCAAAAGTCCTGTTTACTTTGGGACGCACCTTGTATGAGTGGTTTCTATTATATCGCATTTCCTTCGCCTGTAAACTTATTAAAAGTGATGTTACGTTATTTTGCATTTAAGGTGACGATATGTGTTTATATTTTTTTTTTTTTATTTTTATCGAAAAATTTATAAAAAAAAAATAAAATCTTAAACTGTTTATTAAAATATTGTCTTCAAGGATATTTAAATCATTACTTTTTAACATTACACTAATTATTTATAGAAAATAACCAAAAAAAATATTTAATGTAAAGCTAAAAATATTAAAAATAAAAAAAATATTAAAAAGAATTTTTTTTTTCAAATTCTATGTACACGCTGTTTATAATTATAATTAATAATATTTTATCAAAATTTTTAATTATAATTCTTAATTAATGATTTTTATTTAGCTCAAATCACAAAATTATGTTTTTAATTTTTCCATAACTAAAGTATTTTAATATCATTAAAGCAAACTATTTACCACAACTTCGTTACGCTGAGAAATCGTTGCAGACAAGTAACGGCCTCCAAACGCACGATACTTAACGCTTCAGCTTCGCAGGCGGGACAATTCACAATCACCGGTTGCTGTTCAAGGAAACCAATATCCTTTAGTTCAACTGCCTTGATTATAGGCTCTTCTTTGACAATGACTTTTACACATTCCTTTTCGTCAACAGTCATTTTGTGTTGTGTTTACTTTATGTATATTTCGATAAAATTATAAACAAATAACGCTCCGCGATCACTTTGGTCGCCACTTAAATAACCAAAGAATTATTTTACTTCTTGGCAGTTGCAGTTTGTATCTCACCAGCGCTTAACTTACACTAAATTAGAAATATAAGGTTGATTATAGTTGCAGAAAGCAAATGTTGTGCTGATCGCACCCACATAAAAAATACTCTCGCGATTTCGCTCAAAAGAAATTTCAGCTATGTCTCTCTCTTTTAATGAATTTGTTGTTCACCTGCTCTTTAGGTCTCTGGTTATTAGCAGGGAATGCTGATTTTCATTTGCATAATTAATCTCACAGATTGTGCGCTCTCGTTTTCTCATTTTTCTCCGGAAAACTTTGGCAAGAATATTAATTCATGCAATTACTTATGTGATTTTGAATTTTAATATTATTGTTTTGTAGTAAGCTCACAGACCCGCGATTTGCATACTGAGATTTGTGCTTTTTAGTTTGTTCATAGAAAATTTTCTTTATCACACATATATTCATATCGATAAGTTTTCCAGCTTCGCTGCAGAATCTCGCCATTTTTTTCATATAGCAAGTACTATATTTTAAGTAAAATATATTATTTCTGAATTAATAAGAAATATATTTTCATCAGTGATCATTAGTTCTACTAAAATTGACTTACATATGCCTCAAAAGATCACTAAGTTTTTTAACTAAAATTCAGATAAATATAATGTAGGGCAAAATATTTGAATAACAAACAAGCGAGAAAGGTCTTTTATTAATTGATCGATGATCTTCAGATTAGGTGAAGTTAACGATACGTAATATTTCTAAACTGGCACATACCCAGAAGCTGACATTTGGTTTAACAGGGCGATATTTATTTATATTATATATGTTTTGAAAACCTCCGGCAGATATGGATCTTAATATAATTCAAATGATGTAGACTACTGAAGTGTACTTAAATATTTAGAATGTTCTCTCTTCACCATGATCTTCCCTAATCTTCGAATGATGACCGTGACTTTTATTTTACATACCTACTTTGCGACTTGGCTTCCACGCCACTGTTGACAGTCATAACTTCAATGTCGTAGATATTTTCTTATATCATGGAACCATCATTAACACAAACAATAACGTCAGCCACGAAATCCTACGAAGAATAACTCTTGCCAACAGGTACTACTTCGGACTGAGTAGGGAATTAGGAAGTAAAGTACTCTTTCGACGAAAAAAAAAGCAAATTATTTAAGTCACTCATTATTCCCGAACTGCTATTTGGTGCAGAGGCATGGATGATGACCACATCTGATGAGTCAGCTTTACGATTTTTCGAGAGGAAAGTTCTGCGGAAGACTTATGGTCCTTTGACAACGGTGTATACCTTAGTCGATGGAATGATAACGATATTGACATAGTTTAGCGAATGAAGAGACAGCGGCTATTTTTATCTTTTTGGAGGCCCTGACTTAGCGCCTTCAAAAAGATGAAAATCTCTAGCTCTGAGAGTATTCGATGCAGTACGGGAAAGTAGAGGAAGAGTAAGACCTCCACTCCATTGGAAAGATCTGACTACACTTGGAGTCTTCAATTGACGCCTAACAGCGAAAAGAAAAAACGACTGGAGCGCTGTGGTAAATACGGCTATAACCGTATGAAGAAGCAGAATATTAGAGAAGTCTCGGACCTACCATTGTAAAACACATTCTTTTGGAAAAATTCGTTTTTTCTATTCGAACGATTCCTATAAGGGTGATACATTGATAGCGATCCTCAAGCTTTTCGATACCAATTTTTGTAGTAGGATTTGTCATTTGCTTCAAAGTAGGTCTCAGGTTCGGTGATCACCTCTTCATTCGTCGAAAATTTCTTCCCAGCGAGCATTCTTTTGGGATCTGCGAACAGGACATAAAAAATTACGGATTTTTGACATCGTTTTCACTGACTTTTGACACGATAAATTCGGACTTCAAACGGCATAGTAACGCTATATAATAGTCGTTGTTGATAGTCCCTTCCTTTTTCAAGGAAGTCAATAAAAATTATTGAATGCGCTTCTCTAAATATAGACGTGATAACCTTGTCAGTGGACTGTTACGTTTTTCCATTCTTGGGAGCGGGTTCATCACGCGCAGTCCACTTGAACGACTGTGGATTGGACTTTGGAGTGAAATGATGAAGCTATGATTCATCCATCGCCACATATCGACGCAAAAACTCGGTTTTCTTTTGCTTGAACGTTTTCAACCACTGCTCCGAGTTATCTATCGTCCTGGTTTTTTATCAAAAGTGAGCTCACGCTGCACTTATTTTGCAAAGAACTCATATCCATTTATTCGTGAATGATATGATGTAAATAATTTTCAGCTGATACCTTTAGAGTGTCAGTTACCTCTAACAACTTCTCTTTATAGTCATCTAGAATTATTTTGTGGACTTTTTTGATGTTTTCGTCAGTAACAAACAACGTTGGGCGTTCACCATCTTTGGTGCTAATTTTGCGATGTTCAATCTTAACATACCAGTCTTTGATGGTTGATTTGGTGGGCCAGCGTCCGGAAACTCATCATTAAGCCAAGTTTAAGTTTGAACTGGCAAAAAGGATTATATTATCAACAAAATTCCTTTTATTTTTTTTTTCACAACAAGAAAAGTTGCTTCACTCAAATTTATATGATTCACAAACTTCTTTTCTTTTGAAGATTAGGGCTTACTAAAAATAATATGGAGTTAATTCTGGTAGCGACATTTATGTGTCAGACAGGGCACTTTTCAATTAACAAAAATATGATTGACAGCGATTTTTGGCAATTAATGCAATGCCAATTTAGGCTAGTGATCTTGAAAATGAGTACAATCGACTCATTTTTAGACTTTCCTTTTTCAAAAAACATCACGATTTTCCTAAATTAAAACAAAATTTTCTATTCAACGTTGAATTAAAACTGACAGCTAAGGCTTTCGAAATAAATTGAGGATTTCAAAAATTCAATTTCGAAATAATTTCACGCCAATTAAGTTTTATATGCAAATTTGGAAATCTTCAAGCATCTAAACACCACTCAAATACTTACATATGTACATATAAACGAACATATTTCAGCAGACATTTGATTCAATTATAGATAAATATTTGTTAATTGCCAGACATTAGGCCCGGCATTCTAATGTCTGACTGTGCGTCTGATGATTGCTTAGACACTTGGTCTGTGTTTTATTCGAAAAAATTCAATCGAATTATTAATTTTTTTCCAGCCAAACTGATCTATATGACCTCACCCACTTGTGCGTTAATGGAATTACTCTACATTGTGCGTGCGTATTTATGTCGGTTTACATATGTGCAGACATATTTATGCGAAAATAATTGCATTTAATTTCCTCGTGGCATTCAAAACAGTTGTTGTGTTTGTATTTTTCATTTAGTAACGACCTGTTCGTGTGGAATTCTGAATTTCCAACTTGTTAAGCATTTTATGATACATACATACAAACGTATTTTGGAAAATGTTTTTCTAGATCGTATGCTCTTTTAAAGGGCACGTGTTAATCATAAAATATTATAGGTAAGGGCTAAATATGGGTGGCTGAACAATTTCTGCCTCATTTTATTAATCTACATGTGATGAAAAAGACTGGAAGGATGATAGCGTAGCTATCAATCAAGATCACTACAAGAAATGGTAAGTCAGAAATAAATCTAAAAGAGTAATTAGATATATAGAAAATTTTACCAGCTTCTTCTACATATATCATATGAATAATTAAGGTCCAGACAAGCAGGGTTGACATGCTGGAAGCTGGATCAGAAGTGTTTGCGTTTGAATGTGATTTCTTGAATGAACTCTGATAAGCAAAGTAAGACGAAATAGAACCCCATGTAATAACTCTGGAAACACTTCCGGAAATACTATGGAAGGTTTCCATTCAAAATAAAAACATTTCTTATTGCAGACGTATTGCTTAAATTCCAGCGGAATATAAATTGGAACAGAATATATGATGACTTTTCTGGTTGAGTTTTTCTCCTACAATAAATCCTTACTGAAACAACAACAATATCGACCAGACACATAAGTATGGTCTCTAACCCAAATAGAATATATATACCTAATCATAAATTGGGACCTCCTTTTTTTGGGACCTTCCTTTTATACTACTAAAGTTTTTCTTTAAAGCTGAGGAACCAAGGATACATATTCCCAAAATGAGGTTAGATTATGTTACGTTACAGCGGCTGGTTTTCACGCTATGCATAGATCTACAGGTCCTATTGCTTGCACACCTTAGGAAATGGTATAATAAAAGCAATTGCAGTCCGATAACTCAAACATTATTAAAGCTCGATGTTGACCGACGTTTTCTTCCGGTATGTGATGAAATCGACGCGGACGCGGACGATCTTACAAAACGGTGCGCCGCCTCATGTTTCACATCTAAATTTGGACACATTGCATGGAAAGTTTGGTGACTCGTTGATTTTGAGAAATGACAGAGTCAAACGGCCGCCAAGGTGATGCGATTTAACTCCTCTATATTATTTTCACTAGGGATTTGTTAAATCAAAGACTTACGCCAACCAACCAGCAACGCTTGCGGAGCTCGAAAACAACAATCAGCGCACTAAAACCGAAATTATTGTCGAAAGCCTGCTCCGGGTCATCGAAGATAGGCGTTGATAGGAGGAAATATGCAAGTGAGTGTCGCTTTTAATTTTAAAGTCGCTCTTATTGGTAGAATTTTATATACACTTCTCAGTTAAAAATATATAACAAATTACTATTCGAAACCCCTACACTAGTATGATTGTATTCATATAAGTAGTATACTTTCTACTCTCCATAAAAATTGAAATTTAACACAGAGCATTGTATACTGTGACCTAGATACCCTTACGTATTTATAAGCATTTATACATATATACACATACTAGCTTGCTTATTTACTTTCTTGAAGATCACGACTAATTAAGTAATATTCTTCAGATGCTTAACGTGCAACATATCACTTCAATTTGTAGGTGACATCAGCCACATTTGTCATTTTTCGTAGGCGACTGTGAGTATCTTTATATAAAAATAGTAAAAATAAAAGAATTTATTGTTTCTGTATTTGGTAATAGTCATGCGAGAGTTTATATGAGAGAATATTAATTTTTACATTAACTAATAGGGAACTAGATGAATTTGCATCCATATAAGTATGTATGAAGATCAGAGATTAAGTAATCATAATGCAGAAAATATTACTGTAGCAGAGTAAACAAGTTTCTTTCACTCTCTCACCTGAAATTGATTATCTGTATACACTTTGGAGTAGATGCTGAAATAGAAGACAAACAAGTAAGGAATGTCTAAGTTCCAGTGTAACCGAACATTTCATACTCTTGCAACCTGCAACTTGCCGAATTGGGAGTAGTATGGGCCCTATTTTATTTATTTTTACGAACAACACATTATATAATATTAACATGCCACATACCAAAAAAAATTTCCATGGTTTTCATTAAGGTAAATCATCAAAAAGGCAAATGTTCAAAAATACTGATATTAGCTAAGTATATAGGGCATGTTTTCAGCCAAATTCATCTACATTATTTCCGATTGCTTTAATATTTTGGGCACAAAGGCACAGTGTTATCAGTAAAAATCATTTCTCATTTTCATTAAGATAACTTACATAGTGCCCGATATACATATTCAGTACAACGTCACCCGGAAGTTCGAAAATCTTTATACGGACCCAGGGGAGTTTTGAACACCATTCAACCTATTTTTAATATACAGAGATAATATTTTTCTCTGAATTTTAAATGGATATCCCACACATGAACCGATGTTTTCGATCAAAACTTCACAACAGATACTGGAGTCCCCATATCCAGTATTTGGGGCCTTGAGAAGTTTTAATTACATTTAGAAAATTTTTTGCCAAAAGCTTGCATAATTAAAAGGAATTAGTAGTGCAAAGTTTCATCTCGTTATGTCAATTGCTCCTGGATTTGTACAATGGCAAGTGAACGAATCAAATGAAATTTAAAATTATGCTAGATGAAAAATAAGGATAATGTGTCCGATTTCGCTTCTTTTCACAATATCACATAAGAATATGAGAAGAATGTAATGTACAAAATTTAGTCGAGCTTTCTCGTCAGCACTCTAACACTAGCTTAACGATTTTCGAGCACCATATTCTTCGCTGTTTTAATATTTTCATCAGTTGAAGAGGAGGAAGGTAATCCAGAACGAAGAATATCTACAGCGATCTCTCTAACGTCTTTGAAAGCTTTGTTTCACTCGTGTTTTTTGATAAAACTGAATCACCGTAAGCCTTTTCCAACATTCGCAAAGACTCTACACACGAAATTTGGTTAGAAATACAAAAGTTGGGTCCATTGTAAAAGATCGCGCTCATATTGGCGAAGTAATTAAAGACAGTCCCACTAACTTAGCAAAATAATTTTTCTTGAATTTGCGTTTACCCGGAGAATTTTATTACAGTTTCCGGAATCTTTATTGTCACAATGTATAAATGACCAGCGTGTCAAGCTTGATGAATTTAGCCACGTCCGTCTCTTTGATTGTACAGGGTCCGGCACTCGAAGTGTAACCAACTTCAGACCGTGCGCGCAGCTGTCGCACTGGAATCATCTGTTTATTAATTTGCTGAATGATAGTTCGGAGTATTGTTCACAAGTGTACAAAGGCGTTTTGCCAAAAGTGAACGCAAAAAACAGTGATCAGCGCTGGAATTCAAAGGTAATAGTGTGATTACTTTACATTTAGCTGAAAAATCACAGCCAGCAATTGTTCGCGAACTCAAACACCTTAATGTGAAGAAAGTTTTTGTTTATCACACCATCACTCGTTACAATAATACTGGTAGCATCGCAAAACGCCATGGAGGTGGTCATCAAAAGACTGCAACGTCACGTGAGATGGTTCGGAAAGTGAAGAAGCGACCTGAGCGAAATCCACGACGAAGTGCCAATCAAATGACTAAAGATCTGAAAATATCCGACCGCAGCATCCGACGCATATTGAAAAATGAGCTCAAGGTCGAGCCTTACAAGTTCCAAAAGGCTAATGATCTCACACCGAAGCAGCAACAAATAAGACTTGAGGGAGCGAAGCAGTTGCTTCGCTTGGCCGAAAGCGGTCAAATTCCGAACATTGTGTTTTCTGGCGAAAAAATTTTTCCAATTGAGCAAATCGTGAATTCTCAAAACGATAGGGTTTACTTGACCGACCGTTCATACGAGTCATCGGTTGGCCACCAGGAGGCAGCACCCGCCACAAATAATGGTTTGGGCCGCTGTCACCGCAGGTAGACGCTCTCCAATTGTTTTTATCGAGCCTGGCGTCAAAGTGCCAAACCATGGACGTTTCAACAAGACTCAGCACTGTCTCACAAAGCGCGTGTGAACCAAGATTGGCTGAAAAACAATGTTCCGAACTTCATTACGGCCACACAATGGCTCTCAAATTCACCAGATGCGAATCCAATGGATTATTCTCCCTGAGCCATTTTAGAGAGCAAGGTGCGAAGTATAAAATACACCTGTATCGAGATGCAGAAGAACGGCATTGCCCGTGAGTGGACCAAAATACCGTCAAGTCACATTCGGGCAGCTTGCGATTCGTTTTTTGACCGTCTCAAGGCCACAGTTAAGGCAAAAGGTGGTCATATCGAGCAAAAGTGAATTGTTCCTGAATTTATGATTATTTTCACACATTTTTTACTTTAAAGTAAAAAAAAATAATTTTCCAAATCGAATTTGTGTAATTGGTTACACTTCGAGGACCCTGCATATGCTAGTCCTTCAGTTATTGAGAAATGTATATGAAAATTTGCACTGGACATTTTATTACCAAGAAGCTACTACAACTGACCGATCAAACTCAAGTTTTTGTATAGAAAACTCTTTTATCTGTCGAGCTATCTACACGAAAATTGGCAGAGGTTATTATCCAAAGCATCGCTACAATATGTAAGTAAATTTTTTAGATCAGGCCCGCATAGACTATAGCTATCATTCAAACTGATCGAAAAAATATCTTAGCTCTGGTGGAGCCGCAGTTAACGTTTTTCTTGTTTACATTTTAAAAAGAAGAAAAAAATTTAAATTCTTAAGAATCCAACTAACTTATTGATTCAAAATATCTGAAAAAAATTAAAAATAATTTTTTTATTAATGAAAGCAACAAAATCATTTCAATTACATACACGCAGACACTGTAGAGTTTTCATGGTGACAGTGAACGCTAAAAGATTTCACTTTATCGGCAATATTGAAATATATCTAACAGCCAGCTAACATTTCATTAAACCGACACATAATATGCATTTAGTATGTACTATATATTTTAATCAAAAACAAGGGAAAATTCAAGAATAAAACGAATTGAGAAATAACACAAAATATTCGCACACAAGCAAATATGACTAAAATTTCAAAAACATTCTCGAAATGCGATTTTTGTTTACATTTATTCATTATGATTTAAAATGTATGTATAGTCAGAAAATTGTGTTAAATATCGAGAAAAACTTAAGAGTATGCAAGAATATATATAAATATAAAAAGTTACACACATACATAAATATATAGTTTGGTTGTTTACAATCCAATTGGTGGCAAGAAATCAACTCAAAGTTGCGGCCGCCGATATGTGCCCAAATATTCACCGCACTCGGAACAGTAATGACGTCGACTGAAGCAGCGCAGTATTGGACGCTGCATCACGGTCTTAGCCGTCGCCTTACAATAGGGACAGGTGACCTCATATGGCTGGGGACCTACAGCAAAGTAAGTTGGCTGCGGAACGATGGGCAACTTTTGTTGTGGCTGAACCATAATTGGATAGCGTCAAACTGAGGTGAGAAAAAATTGTTAAAGCGTGAAGAAGTTACAAAAAATAAATAAAACAAATAAAATTTTAAAAAATTTATAAAAGTATGAAAAAATTAAAAAAATTAAAAAAATATTAATATTATAGAAAATATAAAAAATAGAATAAAATGTTATATAAATAAAAATAATAGTTTAAAAAATTCAAAAACAAAGATTTAAAACAAATCCGATATATTCGCTCTATTACCGAAACAGTGGCGAAAAAACACGTTTGTATATAAATACTTGCGACTGTGAGCACACTTCGTTCTATACTAAACCAAACCAGAGCCGCGAGCTTGCCGCTGAGCACCAACGAGCAGCCGCAACCACTTGTATTCGTTGGCCTTCCGCAGCTACTCGAATGTTTGGTCACTCTTGTTGATCGTCGCTCGTTTTCTCCGCTGTCAGTCACTTCGATACACACATACTGTATACACAAATATGCCTCAGGCCTCAATACATCAATTGAAAAAGTGTGCCTGCATTGCCGCAAAACAATATTGGCGAGCAGTGATGAGCAATCCGCGAACAACCGCCAACGCCTCAATGTCAAAAGCGTCCGACGGCATGAAATAAAAGTTCTCGAGCAGCAAACCACACGCCACCACTGAACGCTGTACATTCACAATTCGCTTAACTTTATGTTGCTATTTTTAAGCCAACAAAGAAGGGAAAATTAAAATTGGAAGAGGCTTTCAGTGAAAAAAATGGCAAAACGAAAAGCGAGAATATAGAAAATTACTTACCTTACTTAATACTTTAACAAAAAAAATAAAATTTGAAATTTTGTGAAAGATTTTTTTTTCTTTATTTTGCTAAGGTTAGAATTATATTTAAAGCACGATACCAACAAAACACTTAAGAAACAAAAACACATACTTTTTATTTTATTAATACATACTAATATGAGCGAAAAATAGTAAGGCTTTGTTCATAATTTTAAAATTCCTAATTCATTCGTCAAAATCTATGTCGTCCCCCAAAGTAATCCCCCTGAGTCCCAATGCACTAGTGCCAACATTTTTACCAACTCTCAAAACTGTTTTTAAAATCAATTTGCGGAATAGCCTTCAATTCACGTTTAATGTCTTCAATTAAGTACCCGGAGCGGTCGTCTGACTTTGCTGAATAGCCAAAAGTGACACAGAGGAATCAATACAGTAAGCGACGGTAATGCAAAAACCAAGAGTTGCTAGCCCATAATTACGGCCTCTTTTTATGAATAGCTTTGCGCAAGTGTTACATAACACTCTTATAGTACTCCTTGTTGAAAGTTTGGCCGGTCAGAATGACTTCACTTCATTAATCGAAGAAAAAGATCAATAAAATCTTGATTTTTGACCTGCTTTCACTAGATTTTGCTCACCTTTACCACGATATTCGTCCTATGGATCGTCTTTTTCCGGATCATAAGCATAAATCCAAGACACATCACCAGTAATAATAATCATGACAGTGTCGGAAAGCACTGTTTCATAAATAGTTCAAAATGTTTTTCACTGATATTTCTGATATTCCAACGAAAAGTAACGATAATTGAGATTGTTTGCCTAAGTGATATTCTACGTCTAACCCACTTTGATTCTTCAGAAAGAATCAATAAATATGGCAAAGACATAAAATATGACAGATACGTTACTTGTGACGTTCCGAAATCGAAGGCAAAAAGCTCAAGAACAATCGGCGAAGATTTAAAGACGTGCTTCTCTAGAGAAGTAATGGATGGACTCCAACTGAGTTTGCTGCTTACAGAAAAAGAAGTGCTAACTGCTTGATAGAAATATTCAAAGGCCTTTTGGATAATGACAACTTCGTGCTATGAAGTTCAAAGGTAAACTGAAAAATTTTTGGTTGACTTTAAAAAGAAGTTGTTCCAGATAGCAGGCTCTATAAAGATATCATCTGAACGTGTATATCGTATTTTTCACGAATGTTTAGGTATGAGAAAGCTCTGTGCAAAATGGGTGCCACGGTGCCAAAAACAAAACAACGATCTGATGACTCGAAGCAGTGTTTTTAGATGCTCAAGCCTAATAAGCCGAGTTTTTGCGTCGATGAATGGCAATTGATGGAACATGGTTCATCAATATTTCACCTTGAAGTTCAAACGACAGTCATCCGAGTGGTATGCACACGATGAACTCGGTCTAAAGCGCGGAAAAACATAACAGTCCACTGGCAAGGTTTTGGCGTATATTTTTGGAATGCGTATGGAATAGTTTTTTATTTAGTACCTTGAAACAGAAGAACCACCATCATCGGCATACATTACATATTGCATACCGTTATCGGACCGTATGAAGGACGAAATCACCTAAAATGGCCGCGCTTCAAGGAAAATAAAGTGCTCTTTTACCAAAACAATGCACTGTATCACAAGTCAGTGAAAACGATTACGAAAATCCATGAATTGGACTTTCACTTGCTTCCGCATCCAACGTATTTTCCAAGTCTGCCCCAGCAACTATTTCCGTTTCTCAGATCTCAAAAGAATGCTCGCTGGGTAGAAATTTTCGTCGAATGAAGAGCTGAACGCCAGAACTAAGACCTATTTTGAATCAAAGCACAAATTGTTCTACAAAAATGGTATCGAAAAGTTTAAGAGTCGCTATAATCACACTTGAAGGGAAATACAAATGTGTTAGACACGAAGCAAAATATAGTAATGAATCGAAATTATCAAATTTTCTGGTTTCCTACCATACTTTATTTATTGAACACGAAATTTATCATTGAACCGATAGAAGTAATGAATCATGATAAGTTTATTAGCAGACACCTTTTCTTCTTTATTTGTAATTAAAAAAAAGACACACAAGAATATAATAAATAAAATCTAATGAGACACATTTATTGGCAAATAATGAGCTTGTAGAAAAGTGATTTAACTTTTTGACATAATCGATACTCAAAAGCCGAAGAAAAGTAACAAAAATTTACAAAGTGTGTGCTCTTGACATCATTATAAAAACATCTCGGCTTGATTTTATAATCCTATCAAAATGGAATTGAGAAAGCAAAAAACTACAAGATCCATATTGCATATGCCAATGCAACCTTGCATAGTACATACATACCATTCATATGGTGAGCACTAATTAGTTCACCTTTCTCTAAAGCATTTAAAATTTTTATTGAAATGATAAAAGAAAAAATTAAAATAAAATAAAACGTGTTCCTGAAAATTTCGCTTAAAATACCAAAATTTTAATTTTTATTAAATTACACATGCTTTCTAGAAATACGTTGGGATATATGTAATTATTTTTCAAGGCTTAATATAAAAAAAGAAATAAAAGTATACTTTTTTTACAAATAAAATACATACGTATGTAAATGTGTGCGCTTAATTAAAGTTTTATGCTACATATTTTTAATTATATGCATACATATGTATATACAAAAATATTCTTCTTTAACTGTGTATGTGTTTATTTTCTTTGCAATATCGAGCGTTTTCGTGAAGACAAAAAGTGGAAAGCAGATATATTTATTAATTTTATTATTCTTATTATTACTTTTTGTTTTGGTTTTTGTTTTGCGTTTATCGTTAATCGGCCTCCTTGGCAGTAAAGGAATATGTACGAGATTGTATTCTCCAACTAAGTGTGTATATGCGTGGCCAACACCTCATGACTTGGCAGCTAGCTTCTTCGGTTTAATAGCTGAGTGCTTCATAGCGCGTCCAAAGTAGCAACCGCAATTCTTGCAATAATGATTGCGATCCGTTTGTTTACATGGTATAAAGTAGTCCATGCAACAGCAACAGCAAAATGTACTGGAAGTAAAATGTGGGCATAAAATCACAGTAGAATTATTGTTTTAAAAATAACTTTGTAGCTATTTTTCTAACATAAATTTAAAAATATTTATTTGAGTATAACACTTGATTTAATATAGGCCATACCTAGGTTGCCTTTAATATTTCGGGATTGGACAACCAAATGGATCACTCAGGTCAACATTTTTCGATAACTGAAAAGCCAAGTTTTGGAAATATCTCAATCAGAGCGACAAAAGTGCTTCGATCATTGGTTCAAACGCATGCAAAAGTGTATAGATCTTAATGAATAATATTTTGAAAAACAATAAAACAATTTTCGAAAATTAAAATTTGCTTTTGTTCTTTAATCCCGAAATAGAAAGGGCAACCTATGTATGTACAAGAAAGAGCATGCATAAATAATTGGCGTTATTTTTTCTATATACTATACATAATTCTCTTGAGGGATGCATTTCTCAAAGTAGAAAAGGATATAAAGACATCGTTATATTGATTTCGATCGGCCAGTTTAAATTACAGCTATATACATCCGATTTGAGCAATATGTTCGGATATTGTTGAATGTCTTAGATTGTGTCAATTATTGTGTCAATTGAAATATGTCAAATATTAATATTATAGCACTTGATTGCGATCTTTCAGTTTATATGAGAGCTTTAAGTTAAATAGACCGGATCTAAACATTTTCTTCGGAAAGTACAGCTTTGTCATAGACTATAACCCATACTAAATTTTGTGAAGATCCCTTGTCAAATAAAAAAACTTCCCAGACAAGGACTTGAGTGTTGAAATGTTTACCGAAAAACATAGGAAGATGGAGTCATGTGTAGAAGTTCACGCAAGTGAGGAAAGTTCTCTGAGCGCCTTTTTCTTGGGAGTGGCCAGAAACGATTTTTTCCATATGGCTAAAACAGCTCACGACTTCCGGTCATGGACCAAGTATTCTTTGGGTACCCGAAGAACATATGTACGTTTGAAGGTGAGCTAAAGTGAGAAGATGAACCATCCCTGCCAAGGGTTGTGCGCTGGGTTTGGGACCCGCTAAATGAAAAAACGCCCCCAATGAAAAGTAAACAACAGTCTCGGACGAGAGATCCCCGTTTTGATGACGCATTAGGGAATACGATTTAAGGACATGCACCTGGACTGTCCGGTTAATTGGGAAGGTGGTTGATGTCTTCGTAAAAATAAAGGCTGTCATCCCCACCGTCCACGAAATACGATGGACGGGACCAGGACTGAGACGGGTAGGTCCTTATGGCATTTACTATAGTGGCCATATAAAAGAGCACAAAATCGGCGTGGGATTCGCAGTGGGAGAGAGACTTCGCCCCGAGTACTGGTATTCACCCCGGTGGATAAACGCCTAGTCACAATCTACATCAAAGCGAAGTTCTTCAACATATTGATGATTTGCACCCACGCACCGACGGAAGAGAAAAACGATGTGACCAAAGATGTTTTCTATGAGCGCTTGGAGTGCACCTATGAGAACTGTCCCACCGAGATATCAAAATCGTGCTTACGGACTTTAAGTAAATAAGGTATATTTGGCACAACGACTACACTTGTGAAGTAACTGCAAGTAAACCACGAAAATTTTGCATCGGCAACTTAAAATCCCAATATTAGGCATTTCATAAAGCAGTAAACAATCTTTTCATTTAGGTTCAGTTGTTTCTGAGACAATTGTACTTATCAGCAATTCAACTCTAAATAACTCAACTCGGTTTTTAGTTAACCCTCCATTACTAACCTTAGGGTCGAATCGACCCTGACACACAAACTTTTTAAATTAACAAAAAATAAAGAATATTTTTTAACGCAAGATATATGTGTAATCTAAATTTGTACATATTTAAACGTTTATAAACAATAAAAATAAGAAACATGTAAAATATTATGCATAAAAAATTGTTTTAAAAAATAGCCTGGGTCGATTAGACCCATAATTAGCAATAGTGTAATAAATATTATGGGTCTATTAGACCCAAGTTTGTTATAACGTTTTAAAAAAAATTACGAAATATATAATACACATCATATACAACAATTTAATTACATAGCAAGGCGTCAGAATTCTTTAAGTCTGTAGATTCCGTTAGGTGTTCGTCAACACTTATTATTCAATTTGCAATTATACATGCACACTACTGTTGCGGAAGATGCAGTTTTAAGCAATACATACCAAGTAAGCCAGCAAAATATGGTATAAAAATTTTTGCAGCAGTTGATTCGGAAACTTACTACACATCTAAGTTAGAAGTCTATTGCGGACAGCAACCACTTGGTCCATTTAATATTTCGAATAAGCCCAAAGAAGTGGTTAAGAGAATAACAAATCATTAACAAGACGCTGGGCGCAATATAACAATAGATAACTGGTTCACAACCTATTCATTGGCAGAGTTTTTTGCTATCAAAGAATACCACGTTAGTTGGAACTATCCGAAAAAACAAAAGATTCTTGCCACCCATATTTTCAAACGCTAAAAATCGCGAAGTGTATTCAACAATCTTTGGCTATACAAAAAAAATATACAATTCTCTCTTACATACTTACTCTCAACGTTTCACAAGACCGGTAAGGTATTAGATGACCCTAAGTGCTTGCCAGAAATTATAGATTTCTACAATCATACGAAAGGAGGAGTGGATGTAACTGATCAGTTGGGTGCTGGATATAGCGTAGCCAGAAACTGTCGGCGTTGGCCTTTAGTAATATTTTATTCACTTATGAATATGGCTGCTATAAATGCTAGAGTTATGTATTTTACTCTGTACTCAAAACACAGCAGCAGAGTACAAAAAAAGATCTGTTTTTATAAAGGATTTGGCAATGGATCTTGTACAGGCAAATATTCAAAAACGTTATAAAATATTAACTTTGCCAAAAAATCTGAAAGCAAGTTGCTCAAAATTTGCAAAGCCATTGAAGGAGGTGGAGGAACAAGAGCCACCTACGAAACAATTGAAAAGAGGCCGCTGCCAGATTTGTGATTACAAACAAAATCGCAAAACCAAAACCACGTGCTCAAAATGTGGAAAATATATTTGCCAGAAGCACTGTTGTATACTGTGCTCAAATTGCATTGCTTCCCACCAAGAGAAAGACGTTTATGACGATATGTTTGATACAAATTCCGAATAAAAGGTAACATTTACAGTACATAATTGAAAAATTTTTGCATTAGTCATTCCAGTTTTTCTTTTTAACATTTTACTTTTATATTTCAGGTTTCAAATGCACTTTATTTGAAGTCAATATCTTTAAAACTTATCATTTTATGCGGAATCTGGCTGGATAACTTTTTTTCACTTTTTTAGCTATGTTGTAATGAATACAAACTTAATTTAAATTTAAGTATATAAATTAATTTTTTAACACATCATTTTATAAATTTAACAATAAAATACTACAATGTACTAAAAGACGTATACGTTTTAGCAATAAGTTTAAACGATTTTAATAGATTATACAAATGAGGGTCGATAAGACCCATGGTTAGTAACCATGCGACATGATTTGAGGTTAGTAATTCAGGGTTAAATGTAGTAAGCCGGCTTATTTTAAAAAATGACGATTTTATATAAATTTTGACATAAAGACGTAACGAATCGTTAGTTTGTTTGAAAAACTAATATATACGCAAAAGCTGAAGCTTCGTGGAGCGTAACTTTGGAAGAAATTTGGATACAATAAAAATTGCATACTATAAAATAAGGAATTTACAGAGAATAATAATTTATTTTCAACCAATTTCAGTTGTATTTCACAATTCCAAATTACAACTCAATCATCAAAACAGTTGTAATTTATAAAAAACCGACTTTGTGTCCGCAATCTTTTACTAATGAAATGCGACTTCTCAGTCATCGGCCTTGTATTGTTAACGAACCAAAATTTCGAATTAATGAGCAACCTACCATTCAGTTCTAACCTGGTGCCAAGTAACTTATTCCACCTTAGAAATCTATAAAAAAACTATGAACTATGTTTGATGACAGAAGAATTCCTCGACAAAATCAACTTACATACCAAATAAAAAATTCGTTATTCAAAAATATTACTGGTGGTTTTTATAACAATTCTATTCACTAAATTCCATTAGTTTCTCAAAACTTTCTCAATAAAACTTAATTTTTAAATTCCTTCCCACCTCAACAATATTTCACACTCCGAAATCGTATAAATGAATAAATATAACACTTACACCCACAAACAGCCGACGAAGCGATTGATCTCCGTCGCCCACCATTTCATATCGTTTTCGACTTGTGTCATTTCAACAATGCCGCAAGCAGGGCACTTCAACATTACCGATTCCTGCGGCAAATTGAGGTAGGTGCCAATGAGTGGTGTAGCGAAATTATTATAAATATGCTGCTCCTTCAGTTCCTTCAGCTCCTTCTCAGACAAAGGCTTCTTGGCATTTTTATCCGCCGCGGCAGGTGTATTGTTGCTGTCTTCAATCGCGGGAGTAGTTGGCGTGGAGTTGGATTCTGACATCATGTTTCAATCGCTATGTTTAATTAACTATACGTATTACTTAGTATGAATTAGATTACTCGCGAAAAAATTTAGAAAAAAAATTGTTTATTCGAGCGCAATGATTACACGTCCGGCAATAAAAGAAACGTACTAAAGTCGAACGGCTAACAAATATCTCAGATGAGGTCAACAGTGAACGCTAGGTAGTAGGCAAGCGAGCGCGCAAGAGTATAAGCAGGTGAGTGAGAGAGAATTGATATAATTCTCATATTTGAGTGAAGAAAGCGAAAGTTTTCACGCTACCACCCACGTTTAGCTTCTCAGAGCACCCAAAATTGCTGCTGCTCAGAGTGGGAAAGATATCCGGTCGATCGAGAGATTGTGAGATTCGTTCGTGAATGGTTCACGCCAATAGAGTATTATTTTTAGTGTTTATAAACTAAAGTGCAAGTTTCAAAAAAAATATATTTTTAATTTATTCGATTTAAAAGGTATTTTCGAGAGCGCGCACTATAAACAAATGCATATTTATTATTGCACTTTTAATTAATTAAACTTAGATTCTGGATGAGACTGCTTATTTTATAAATTAGTATTTTTATTATTACTTTATTTGGTAACTTTTGTTATTGGCTTTGTTATTTAGCTAATATTGCACGTTTCCGAGTGCACCTGTTCGTTTTTTCTTTATTTTATTTTTATTTGTTTTTATTATTTATTTTTGTTTTAGCACTCATTTCGGCCTCTGTTGTATGCCTAATTTGCCGCCACATTTACTGCAGTAAATGCCTTTCGTGGTCCATTCGCGATTGCAGCCGCACCAGGTGCAAATGCAGCAGAGCCAGAAGATTGGAAAGAAGCTAGAAATGGAGAAAAATTTTTTTATACGATTTAATTTAAATATTTGAATAATATTTTCAGTAATAAATAATTGTTATTTTAATAAAACAATAAATTGTAAAAATATTTTATTTAAGGAAAGCAAACATATTTTCTCACCTCAATTCTTAATAAAAACAATATTAAATTAATTAAACTCTGCCTATCACAACTAAAACATATCTTAAATCAAACAAAAAAATAAGTTTGCAATATGTTAATTACAGTCTTCAGTCTACAGTCTTCAAGTAAAATATTTCTTCTTATTAAAAAAAAAAATCCTTAACTTCGTTGACACCGAAGCTATAATACCATTCACAAATACGATAGATTTCTTACAATAGCTTTAATCTCTCGATTTGTATGACAACTATATGCTACCGAGGTCTGATATCAATCGTTTTGACAAACGATCAGATTCGTCGTTAGAAAAAGACGGGTTTTAAGCTTCAAATTGATATATCATAAACCGTGGGACTACCTCGTATTACTTCAATTGATGAATATATTGAAAAAATGAAGGATATGGTGCTTGAAAATCATACAGAAGTGTTAAAGAGATGGGAAGAGAGCTTAACATATCTCGTGAATGGGGACGAAAAAGAAGCCGAAACCAAAAAAACACACCAAAGCCGCTCAAAAATCAAGGTTATTCTTTCAGCTCATTTGTTTTTTTCGATATTCGATAAATTTTCAAAATTGTTCCGGAGGGACAAACGGGCAAAACGGAGTTCTATCCATCGCATCGAGCCATGATTGTGATCGAACTTAAAGCCGTGTGATTTTTTTCTTGTTCCCCAAACTTAAATTGCGGCTTCGTGGAACTCATTTTCGATCGAAGAGTTAAAACAAAATTGGCTGAAGGAGCGGAAGCCATCACGAAATGAGCTTATGGTAAGTGTTTCCAGGACTGAAAAAATCGTGGGTATGCCTCTAGAGGGCATGAATAATTCAGAAACAACGAACTTGTGTTTCAAGTAACCTAAAAACCAGAAGAGGCACGAAAAGGTGATTCTGCTGCCTGACTACATTCGGCCTTACGTTGCCAAACACATTAAGCCCTACCTGGAAACGTTTAAATGGGAAATGCTACCCAAGCAGTTTCACTAACAAGAGAAAATCGAGAAATGGCTTGATTTATGGATAGCATCACAAGATGAACAGCTTTACCGTAATAATAAGTTGTGATATTCAAAATACTTCGAATAATTCGTTTGTAACCATTTCCATTTTATACAAAGAGAGAAGGCGAATCCGATTTCCCAATCGATGACGATGGAGTAAACGTTCTATTGTCTGACCATGAAGAAGTTCGAATAGCAACAAAGCGGCAGAGGCCGATGGATTGCCGCAGAGCTTTCCAACTACGGCGGCAAAGAACTGTTAAGGAGTATGCATCAGCTTCTTCTTAGACAAAAAAGACAAAAGCATGCCCCACGATTGGAATTAGGAGTGCTCTGAAAGATTAAAGCCCACTATCAATAAACTGATTCGATATTCATCAAATCGATATGCGCCAAATCTCGAAAAAGACCAGTGAAAAGAAGATCGACGCAAACCACCTTTTCGTCGATTTAAAGGCTGCTTTTGATAACACGAAAAGAAGCTACTCGAATTCCTGAATTACCGCTGTGTAAGCTGACATTAAGGAATATCAAACGCTCCATCAGGATCCGGAAGGACCTCCCGAGTCGTTTGATATCAAACGAGATTTCAGACAAAGCGACTCCCTATTTAGCGATTTTTCAATCTACTCCATGAGAAAATAATTCGAGCTGCAGAACTGAATAGAGAAGGTACAATCTTCTACAAGAGTGTACAACTACAGGCGTACGCCGATGATATCGATATCATTGGCCATAACAACCGCGCCGTTAATTCTGCTTTCTCCAGTTTTTTTCAAATGTGGTATTACAGAAATTTTTATAGTAATATACTAAATTCAAAACTTTTTTTATTCTAGATTTTTAAATTTTCAACTATTAATTAATGATTATATATTTTTTTAGCTTACTTAATTAATAAGTTTTCACACATATTTTAATCAGACAAATTTAAAACGATAAACTTAATTTGAAACAAAAATTTCTTAAATAAACATTGGCATTGAACAAATAACACAAAATATATTTACTCACCACGACAACGTCGACAAACAACAGGTGGCATCCTTTAAACCCGCCGCTCGCATCACAGCCGCATCCCCGTACTGTTGACACAGCGGACATTTGGTGTGATAGGTACGCGGACCCACGGAATAGAAACGTAAACGCTTGTGGCTGCGCTTTGGCACACTGGCGTCGAGCAATTGTTTTTGTGCCACTTTAGTGAGGCTGACCGCATCATCTATGTACGGCACTACGGAGGTGCGACCCTCCAACACCACATTGGCCACAATGTGGCGCTTACGTTCCTCCAACGATTCAGCCGGTATCAGCTTGACCTTCACCAGCTGCGGTGCTTCTGGAACAGCGGCTGCCATGCTGCTTTCAGAAAGTATAAACTCAATACTTTTATTTCTAGAAAATGTATAGTTTTTATAACGGTTGTGTTGTTGCGCGTTGAAATGGTGGCAGTGAACTGCTGGCTGCTGGCCACTGAGACCGTACGTTGGTGGGCGGCAGGCGTTAATACAGTTATGGCAATTTTTAATGCTCAGTGATCGACAACAGAGCGGCGAGAGTGTGGCTGCTGCAGAGAATGATCACTAATCTCTTTCTATGTCTAATTGTTTTTTTTTCAATTTTCGCCAAACAGTCTCGTCTGTTGTTCGCTAAATTCTCATCTCTCTGCGATCTCGCTTTGCTCCAATTAAAATAACATTTAACAAGATCTTTGCAGTATTGCACAGTGTGATGTCATCGCCGCTCAGTGCGAGTAATTTATCATTTTTTGTATCTTTACTTTTCCCACACGCTTTCGTGCAAACCGCTGAAGTGGGAAAAACGTGTGGAAAATCACGCATACTTAGCAAATGAGGCATGTATGTATGTGTGTTGTTGTAGATGCTTGAAAGCAAAAATACAAATTTAGCTACACGCTCCACCTGTTACATAATAATGTGCGTATGGCCGTAAACAAATTGTTTGTTAGGGTTTTAGTTTAAGTCAATAAAAAATGACACTGCATAATGACAAATTTTATATATATAATATACAAATTGTTGAAATACATATTTGAGATAGACATGAGGAGAACACTTCGTTCACATGCCTGCCACCCCCACCTTGCACATAATGATCACTTTCTAAACTCTGAAAGGTTAGCTTGGGTTAGTCTGGTAGGCTAATAAGCCACGAGTAGACCAGTTTTCGTCCATTAGGATACCAGATGGAGTATTGTTACGTGATTCATAAGGAGTAGCAATGGTTTAGGATGCCTGCGCTTGACCATAATTTTAACAGACAACAGTCCTCACCAACTATATGTTTTCAGGTGTCTTATACCGTGGCGCTTTAAATGCTTGAGTCGTTGTCTTGCCAGCACAGGACAAGTGCACAAGAAATGCTCCATTATTTCCCCAGTTACTTGGCTCTTGACATTCCCTGCAGTCTTCTTAATCTCTCAGCCATTCTACAGAGTTTATCCGGAAAGTAATTGAACAATCGTGGATATTATTTAAAAACTTTCAAAATAGCCTCCTTCTGTGTCGATAGACCGCTTCCAGCGTAATTTCCAAGCATTTAAGGCGTCACGGAAAGCATTCTTCGGAATAGCCTTAAGAGCCGAGGTGCATGCTGCTTAGATCCCCTCTGTCGTCTCAAAATTCTAGTCTTTCATCAGGCTTTTCAGGCAAGAAAACAAAATTAGGACCCACCGGAGGCGCACATATGGGCTCTGGGGCGGCTGCGGAAACGTTGTGGTGCCGGCCTTGGTTAGGTAGCTGTTTACATGAATGACGGTGTGAGCCGAGGCGTTGTCGTGGTGTAACTTTCAATCCGCTGCGATGTCTTGTCGGACCCGATTGACCCTTCATTTGAGTCTCATGAGGACTTCTACGTCAAACTTGACGTTGAAGAACAAATTTATGATGGTCGTTTCCTTTCCTCAAAAAAGATAATGAGCTCTAACGACCAAGGCATTTTCGGTTTGCACCTCTCACAGAAACACGTCGCTCAAAAATGTTTAGCCTGTCTCTTCAGGTGCTCGGAGACAACTTTCTAGCCGCTCGTTTGTCAGCTAGGAACGCCCTCTACCGAATCCAGTCGGCGCGCCCACACTCCGAAGCACAGTCGCAGCGGAAGATGATCAGTCCTACTACTTTCCGGACAAACCCTGTACAGGCTTGTGCCGCCACCAGGCTAAGACCAGTGAGTAATCCAATTATTTTTCGAGAGACTCTTTTATGGAAAGCTAATAAGAACTTTTTTATATGTGTTTATGATCTACCGTTTTATACATGAATTTTGCAGTTTTGTACACAAATAGACCGTTCTATTACCTTTTGATCTTCCTATGATCTTGTCCAGATCGTCGTATAGACAATGCATAGGTTTGCCAATGTCAATCAGGTTTTCGGGTCACAGCCGTACACAATTATTGCCAATCTCCGTCCACTACCTCACCTAACCTAACCTGGCACCCAGCAGAAGTGAAATCGCTTACCTCTGGTGATACTCTCTACTGCTTTTCGAGACACATTATGCGATTTATGATATGATTAATGAATGGTTGTCCACGTAGATGATAAAAGGCTCTGCGGCTTTTCCAATAACAAAGATTTCTGAGGCTGCCTTTTTCCTGACTCTGGACAGTTTATCCCCGCACCAACTCAATCCTACATTTTTGAGCCATTCAAAGATGGTCGAGAGATCGTTTAAGACATACCTCGTTCTAAACGACATTCGACTTCTTCAACTGATGAAAATATTAAAAAAGTATGGGATATGATGCTTGAAAAACGTCAGGTACGTGTCGACATCTCTCGCGAGTCAGTTTGAATGATTTTAGTTTATGTTTTGAGTATGAAACGCATGCTTGCTCGACTCGTGCCGATAAAGTTGAATTTCTTTTAAAAGTAGTACCGTAAACCGGTATTTTTTGACATGCTTGATCGTACGAGTTTCGACGCCACATTTATGGAGAGGGAGGAATGGAGGGAAAATATAGAGCATAAACGACTTAAAAATCAAGAAGATGTTTATGTTTGTTTTCGACATTTGTTCCGGAGGGAAAAACGGCCAATATGGAATTCTACTTGACCGTATTGAGGCTTTTGTGTAAAAACATCCGCAGAAAACGGCCGGAATTGTGAAAGAGTAATTCATGGATTTTACAGGATGATAATGCACCATCGCATCGAGCAACGATTGTGACCGAAAAACAAAGCCAAACACACAATGAATACCATCGATCAATCACCGTATTCACCAGATTTGGCTCCGTGTGATTCCTTCTTGTTCCCCAGACTGAAATAGCCGCTCCATGGAGTCCTTTTTCAGACGATCGAAGAGATAAAGCAAAATTTTCTGAAAGAGCTGAAGTCATCCCAAAAAGTGTTTATGAAGAGTGCTTCGATGACCCAAAAAATCGTTGGCATAAGTGTATTACATCTGGTGGAGATTACTTTGAAGGCGAATAAATAAATTTTAAAATAATCAAATATTCTGCGTTTTATTTCCAATTTCCGGGTAATTTTTTGTTTAGTAAGATAGTGATTTGGACAATTTTTATGCAAATCTCAGAAGCAGGTGCTCACAAAAGCTGCACAGAAACACCTACGATTTTAGTTCTAACTAACAACTTGAAAAATATGTAAAAGCTGTTGTCCCTTTGATCTGTTGAACTGCGAATATATGTAATTAATCGAGTACTGTCAAGATAACTTCGAACTCGTAAGTTATTTTTTATTTTGAATAAGATACAAGATAATACCAAAAATATGAAAAGCTAGACCATATATGTTAAGACCTAACAGACTTTTTAGCGGTGGAAAGATCTTATCGAAGACTTAAAGCTAAACAGCCAGCTGTAAAATGAACATATGAGAGACTCTTCGATAATCGAAGGAAACTAAGTGCTTCTAAATGAGGAATTTCGAATCTAGAATGGTATTGTGTACCTGGTTTTATTCAATATAGATGATAGATATGCAACACATGATCCTGGCAGGTAAATTCTACTCGAGTGTTAGTATGGGAAAACCCTCAGATCCTGATACATATTCGAACAAAAAATTCATATTAAGTAAAAAATTATTGTAATTTTAATAGTCGAAATAATAATTACTGTTTTTCTCTAAATTATTGCAAATCTCTTAAGTTTGTGAAATTTTTATTTTTTTAATTTTTACTTAATTTTAATTTTTTTATTACTTTTAATTTAATTAAATTAATATTTTAAATTTGATAAATCGATTAATCGCATTACTGTTTTTCTCTAAATTATTGTAAAATTTTAAGTTATTAAAATTTTTAATTTTTTTCATCTTTTAATTATTTGAATTTAATTTTAATTAATCGCCAAAGTACGAAAGTAACGCACAAAAATAAATTGTTATACTTTTTTTATTTCGCGAAGTTTTTTTTGTATTTCTTCAAAGTAAGCACTTGACGAATTTTCTGAATATAAGAATTTATTTAAGTACAATAAATTTACAAAAATAATAAATTAAAATAAAATATATCCATATCTTTTATATTTAAGAGTCTCGCCTTCAATCACTCTCATCGCTCGTCTTCGTCGTCTTCAATTTCACCAGCTCTTTGGCTTGCTGATTCGCTCGTATTGTATTATCGAGCGCCTGCTTCTCGACTTTGCAAAAGCGTTGCCACTTGTTTTCGAACACCACATCCGAGTGCTGCATCTTGAACAACTGTCTCTTGTACCAGCTCAACGTTATGTAACGGCCAATGTAACAGCCACACTCGCTGCAATAATGGTTGACGTCATGGCGACCACTCCAGCGGATGGGATTGCTTCAGTGCATAGAAATTGGAATAAAAACAAAAAGATACATACTCATAAATATGTGTGAATTATAAAATCATAAATTTTGTACAATAATTGGAGCGTAAATATTGTAAACAATGGAAATAATTATACGAGCGTGAACAAGTTTATAAAAGCATTTGGAAAATTGTACAGATCCCATAAACTCTTCGCTGAGTGGTTTAGGTGAGACTGGAAATTTTCGAAAACATAAATATTGATATAAATGTAAATTTATTCAAGAATTATAGATTTATTCGAAATTCAGAGATATGCGATTTTAAACATCAGGTGGAATAAAAAAATTTACAAACACAAGAGCGGAATGTTTACAACCCGAGAATATGTGAGAGGCTAAAATAACTTTTAAATTTTTTAAATTATCGAAATTATTTTCAGTACTCTATATCTATGTCTTTCCGAAGACAAACAAGTTTTTAGGTCATGGCAAATTTGGAACGAAAAGACTATATAGTATTGAGCGCAACCTCGTATGATGGTTGTTGTTGTAGCTGGAGGAAACATACACAAATAATTTGATTTATAGTAAAATGTTGGTGCCTGATAAAATTCGGTTCCGAACCGACTGTATATTCTCAGCTGTCAAGTAGTCTTAATTAGTTATCAGTTACTATTATTTGGAAGAATACTGTTATGAAGGAAAACCCATTAAAGAGACTTCTACAAAAGCCGTAAATAAAAACAGATGCGATGATAGGATATGTAACCACTTCGGCTCACAGTATTCATGAGTGAAAAAAGAGTTCCGACGCGAACAAGGTATCACTAAACCTATTTCATTTTTCAAGCTAACGGGTGGTTCTTTTTTTCGTGTGGTAAAATAGTTTTCTCTTTCAATTCATACCCAGTTTGATTTGTCATTTCATAATGAATAAAAGACTTACTCCGAAAGAACGCTGGCAAATTTATTACCAAAAAAAAATGGTTCAGTTTGCCGGACACATTGAGCGCAGCGACAAATATTCGGTGGGCATAATCCCTCAAAACAGTTGGTATACGAACAACCATAGATCGGTTTCGCAACACGTCTACTCTAGTGGAAAATGGACAAGAACTCAAATCTCCCGTGCAATGCACTCCAAAGACGGTTTTGCAGCTGTGAAGCAGAGTATCGAAGAAACCCCAAATGATTTCATCAGTGATCGTTTGCAATTTAGGAGCTGTGCTCTTCTATTTTACTGAAGCAAAATCTTCATTGGAAGGATGTATTGTTGCGGGATCACAAAATCCAACTCGATCAAATCGAAGCGAGAAGGCCAACGATCCTGATTTTTAAATGAAAATCTTTTAGAGCGATGAAGCTCACTTTTGGTAAAAATGAATTACAAAGTTGTTGCATTTCAGAAATGAAGGTGGGCATAAAGTTGCAGTGGGGAACTCTATATAGCCATAACTAATTACATTTTCGTACCTGGATTGGAGGATGTTGATGTGAACGACTTCCAACAACACGCCGATACAAGTCTTACAGCCAACAAAACAATCAGTTTATTTAGGAAACCTTTTGTTGAACGTATTATCTCGCGTCGTAAGCCTGTGCAATAGTGCGAATCAACACCTCTGAACTATTTTTATGGGATTATGTGAAGTCACTTGTCTACCCAGATAAGTCTAAGATGTCTTGAAAGAGGATATTCTGCGCGTTTAATTTTGACCCAATTGATTCAAAAAGTAGTCAAAAATTGGACTTCTCGGCTGGAATTCATTAGATCCAGCTTCGGTGGTCACTTGCTCGAAATCATTTTTAAAACAAAATGACAAACCCTTATCTCTATAATAAATCCGAATTCTCTTCATAAAAACATATGTTTATGTGTTACATTTTTTTTTTGAAAACCACATGTCTAAAAAACACAAAAGTAAGTATTTTATGCAGAAGACATATCTCTATTAGCCTTTGAAAAAAAAACAACTAATGTGAAAATTTTGTATCCAACATTTTTTTGAACCTAGTACAGATTTTGTTGTGATATTCTTCGTATCACAGTGAGCCCAAGACTTTGAAAGTTTTGTAATCTAAGACATTCAGAGAGCATATAGTCAGTTACCAAATTTAGCAAGCGACAGCAGCAAACAATTAGATATTGCAAAGTTCAATTGTTACCGTAATACCGTTTCATTGCACTATTCTGAAAGTCTTACTAATTTTATTCATTCATTCATTAAAGTGCAGAAGAAAGAAGGGGGCATTCATTTACTGTGCTCATTTCAAATGCATTTTTAAAAAAGTTTGTAAGCGTGTTTCAATAAAGAGTGTAATACTGTATATCTTTATCTGTGCCTTTATTTGTATATGTTTGTATATGTTGTATAGGTTATAGACATTTGTCTACTAAATTAGGAGAGCGTAAATATTCGTTACTACGTGACTACTTTCATTGCTGCTTTTTGGTGGCTGTCATGCATAATAATTACATTTTACGTTTAAAGACAAGTCTGGAGGTGCTCAGTAATGCTTTATGGATAACGTTGCATTTTATTAACTTACTTAAGTAGTACTTATATTTACATATACGAATAGCATCACAATTCAAACACACACCTAAAATATTTATCCATACTACTGCTGAACTCTTTTTAAGAGGCGCGAGGTTTATAATTTAATAGCAATTAATCTTCAGTAATTAAAAGACACGCAATTTAAATTGAAATCTTCTTTTGGATCGAAAAAATGTCATATATCCTTCTTATGAAAGTCAATAACTTACAACTGCTTTCACCAAAGTCTAGCGTGGTCACACTAATTATACCACTAAAGTTTGACTCTCCAAATAAGTAGAATTCTTAAACATGAGTCATCCCCTTTAATGGAGTTATGAATAATCTTAAATAATAAGTCACCTCTGAGATTATACATAAAGGGTTTTAAAAATCAGTGGAAATACTTTTTTTCTAATCAAAGTTGGGAAATATCTCCACAGTTACATAAAGTTTGTTAGTTATAGACGGCTTAGGGCAAGTTTTCACGATTCTATCTATTTTAGTTACAAAGATACACTATTATTAGAAAATACTATCCTTCAAATTCCTTAAAATAACTCCCATGTTAGCCAATGTATGTGATATAAAGTCAATTGGAAGTTCGAAAATCTTTATATTAGGTGCAATCAACATTTATTTATCTTATATGCGGACTAATGGAAATATCCAACAAATTTTTGACATAAGTCATAATCATTATAAAAGAAACAGTTTTTCAATAGCATACTATATTCCAGATAGGTCGATATTTTCGACAAAAAGTCATTCATACACTCTGGGATTCGGTATGAGGGGGTTTGATTGGATTTTGACATGTTTTAACTTGAGCTGGCATACCACAAATGACCTACTTGTGCAAAGTTTTATTAGACCGCATTGAGTTGAAATTGGTTGAGTAGATCCGGACATGTGTGATTTCACCTAAAAGTGGGCAGTACTACGCCCATCGGCTCTTATAAACTCCTCTTTCGTCATCCCGAGTATAAAATTGAATGTTTCTGGCTCACGTCGACTTCGTTATCCATTTATCGCGCCCGTTGTAGCTTCTAACAGTACCGTTATATGGGGAGGCGGCGAGGTTATTATCCAATTCCATACATTTCCACACTGGCGGTAGAGGTTTTTATATCAATTGTCCTAAGTGAATTGGATTGCCGCAGCTTTAGTGGTTTAGGAGATTTGTGCATTTTTCTATTGGAGGGCGTGGCGCGGCTTTTTTTCAAAAGCTTTAATTCACTGACTCACTTTGCTACTGCATTCCAATTTCAACTCGTCTTATCATCCTGATCATTTATATATACTATATATATAACTTAGTGGATCGCGTTGGCCCCAACTTACAGGACTTGTCCGGAAAGTAATAAGACTACGTCGATTTAAAAATGCAATTGAAGGCGTCACGAAAAGCATTATCTGGAATAGCCTAGAGAGCCGTCTCAAAATGATTGGCTTTCATCGGAAATAAAAAAGTTCGGGGGCCACATCTGGGCTGTAGGGCGGCTGCGGAAACGTTTGGATGTCGGCCTTGGTTAGGTAGCTGTTCACAAGAAAGGCAGTGTGAGCCGGGGCGTTGTGGTGGTGCAACTTCCAATCGGCTGCGATGTCTTGTCGGACCCGATTGACACTTCATTTGAGTCTCTTAAGAACTTTCACGTAAAATTTGGCGTTGACGATTTGTTCAGAAAGGGCAAAGTCATGGTGGACGATGCCTTTGATGTCAAAAAAGACAATGGGCATCGCTTTCACTTTGGATTTACTCATTCTTCCGGTGTTCATCAGCGACTTCTTCCCGGCCCTCCAAAAAGGCCTGGGCTACCGAAACACACCATTGCTAAAGCAACATCTGGGTAAGCCTGCTTGATCATATCAAACGTCTCTGTAGCAGATTTACCGAGTTTCACACAGAATTTAATCGCGCACCTCTGCTCTAACAAACGCTGCATTTTCGGCTTGCACCACTCACAGAAACACGTCGCGCGAAAATGTTTTTCCTGACTCTCCAGGTGCTCGGAGACAACTGACCCGACGCTCGTTCGTTAGCGAGGAACGCCCTCTACCGAATCCAGTCGGTGCGTGTACGCTCCGAAGTAAAGAAGCGGCAAAAGAAAATCTGTGCTATTACTTACTTACGCGCCATTGTCATCAAAAACGTCTTAGGGGACTACGTCATTTTTTTTTAATAATTTTAATTTACTACTTTTTACTAATTTTGAGTCCCTAAAAATTGTGTATGATAACTATTATAAAACTTTTCGATTTCCTTAACTGACCGACAACAAACGATTATGCTATATGTACAATTTTCTACTCTCACTCCTCTATGACTTACCAACAAAGGCAAAAATTAATCACAGCAACACATTTCTGCAGAAACGTCACTGCCTGCCGCTCCACACTGGTGAGGCATTTCGCGCCGCAAGCCGGGCACTGTATCTCAACGGGCTCTTCTAGTAAATGTTCAACATTCGAAGGCAGCACCGGCATCACATCCTCCAGAGCGCCATCATTACTGTCAATTGTCACAATGACTGTGGACTGTGTGGTTGCCATCTTTGACAGCTGTTTGGCGATGCGGCGCTAGTCTAATGCGTAAGCGAGTTCTCGGAGTTTTTTTCTTTTCTTCTCAATTTCGGCAATATTTTTAACACTTTTAACTTTATTTTTGTAATTTTTTTTTTTCAACAGTTCACAACACGTTTGGCGAGCGTTAGCACCAGGTACACATTTCGAATTTCGCTACAAATGCCGTCCAAGCAAAGCGATCAACTGACAATACATAGAATTGCCAATCGCCGCTATTGCCAGCCAATGCTGATGCTCTTTCTGTTGGCGTCGTTGGCGTCGTTGGCGTTGACGCTGTCATTGTTGTTGTGGTTGCTGTCATTTCAGCTGGTATTTGTTGTTGTTCTGGCTGCCTTTTCGATAGTGGGCACTCAAGCTAATTGAGGGAATATAAAAATTGTGGGATTATATATGGGATCAGCAAGCAAATACTTGTATAGGTATATAGTATAAAGAGCAAATGTTCGCTCTCTACAATGAAAAGGTTTTGAGTAATTTATTGCGTTCTTCGCGTCGATTGCTTTGGTTGTGCCACACTTTGATACTGTGACGGTTTCGGGTCGAATGCGTAAGACTGTTGGCAGCATCTGGGCTGAACATCTGGGCACAGCAGCTACAGTTGTGTGCTAAGGCAAATTAGAGCATACCTACATACATACATTTGTGATATAAATATTATTTTTAACTTTAATAATGTTGCATACTTTATTTACTTACCTGGCGATCAAGCCCCACTACATTGAAAATATTTCAGTGATCAACTCGTCACGCTGTGTCACTATAAAAATATGTTTTCCTCTTTGTTTAGTTAGAGTTTGTTTATGTTTTCTAGCTTGATGCTAAATTTATAGATTATAATCCATTTTACAACCAGAAATTTTAATTAAGTACAATCCAAATGTTTCCTTCGCAGATGTATGAACTGCGGAAAATAGAGGCTTTGGTAAAAATTACTTTCGATCAGCAGTTATAAGCCAGTAAATCACTCAGATTATGTATTTTTAGATAATTATTCCTCAGCCGAAATTGTTAGCAGCGCTCCTAACCATTATATAATATGCCCAAAAAATAAGGTGACATTGTATTTATTTTGAAAATTCTTTATTTATTCTTCCAAATCAATCTCATCTCCTTCAAAGTAATCGCCTCCCGATGCAATGCACTTATGCCAAAGGATTTTCCAATTTTCGAAACACTGGTTGTAGTCACTTTCCGGGATGGCCTTCAGTTCCGTCTTCGCTGCGTCTTGAATCTCCTCTATCGTATAAAAACGGTGTCCCCGGAGCGGTCTTTTGAGCTTGGTGAACAGCCAGAAGTCGCACGGCGCCAGATCAGGTGAATACGGTGGTTGCGGAACGATATGGCATAAGTTTTTGGCGAAATGATCACGAATTACAAGGGCAGTATTGGATGGTGCATTATCGTGGTGTAAAAAGAAAGAATTGTCTTTAAACAATTCCGGCCTTTTTAGGCGGATAGCGTTACGAAAACGACGCATAACGTTCAAATAATATACCTTGTTGACTGTTTGACAGCTTGGAAGGAATTCATAATGCACAACACCACGATAATCGAAGAAAACAGTCAACATGACTTTGATTTTTGAGCGACTTTGGGGCGATTTTTTTGGTATCGGCTCTCTTTTGGCACGATATTCGCTCGATTGATCGGTTGTTTCGGGGTCGTAAGCATAGATTCAAGTCTCATCGCCAGTTAGAATGCATTTCATGACACCCTGATAGTCGGAAAGCATCGTTTCACACACTTCAACGCGACGCCTTTTTTCCAAAAAATTCAATGTTTTCGGTACCAGTCGAGATTTGACGCGCTTGAGGCCCAAAACATCCTTCAAAATGGTATTGGCTGAGCCTTTCGATATGCCAACTTCATCAGCAAGGTCTCTAATTGTTAATCCGGTTTTTCAACACCAAACCTTTGATTTGTTGAACGTGAGCTTCGTCAGTTGAGGTTGATGGTTGCCCTGGACACTCTTCGTCTTCGACACGTTCACGGCCGGCTTGGAACTTACTATACCACTTGTAAACATTTTTCTTAGACATAACCTCATCACCAAAGGCTTTCTGCACCATCCTCAACGTATCCGCAGTAAAAAATTGGTTCCGTAAACAAAATTTAATGCAAATTCTTTGCTTAACAAATTTCGACATCGCAAAAAACGAAAAACTCACTTTTAGCAGCTCACAAAACGACACGTATCTCAAACACTAATGAATATTTTGACATGAAATTTGACATAAATGTGACTGACAATACTATCAACCTAAAAAAAAAAAATAATTCTGACACCTTATTTTTTGGGCACAGGTATGTATTTCCTCGTCCTTCCTTTATAATATTTTGTAAAAAAAAAAAATAAATTTTTTAGGGTTAGCAGTAATCTGCAATATAGGAATGATCCCATAAGCCATAATACCTTTTTTCCATCACTTTTAGATCCTAGTGGAACAGCTGTCTTTTTTTCTCACCGTGGGTTAGAGTAGATGGCTGATCAAAGTTCGCACATGGATTGCTATATATAGACATAGAAATGAAGAGCTCCTGTGGTCGAACTTATAAATTAAAAAAACGTTTAGTTGTCAATACAAATTTTCACAGTTATTTAACTTCCACTCCCACAAATTCGGGAGGGTGTCTGAAGGTATACGCTCCATAGAGTTTAAGTCTGGACCACCCAAACGCGGGAAAGTCAAGAAGGTAGTATTGGGTTATTTCCACCTCATCTTCTTTCATACAGCTTCTGCAGATGGTGTATGGTAAGATTCCCAACTTTATTGTATGAACGCCAATAGGACAATGTCCTATCGAAGGCCCCATAATTTGGAAGAGGCTTGTTCACTAGATAGGCCAAAAAACTTAGCCGGCAGCGCATGTACCGATGGTGGCCCAGCTATTAAGCTTTGCAATTTCCTGCGATTCCTATGACCTGCCACACATACCAGTCTTATCACAAGGACTTTTGATGCTATTGCTAGCAAGATTAGGAGCTCCTCGACCAACCCTGAATGCACCGTTAATGAGTTCAAGGCTAATATCGACGCTTTGCTAACTCAATGAATGGTCAATTCTCTGAAGGAGGCTGCACTTCAGAGCAGTAGATCTGCAACTTCGGTTTGATAGTCACTATAATTATCCGAAAATTTATCTAAATGATTGCGAATATGACCTTACATGATACTCATATTATTTTAGGATCTTAAAGCTTGTCATAACTATAATGAAATCTGTATTTTTTATGAATTTTTCTACAAATGGCGCTAAAACATCATCATTCCTCGTCCAAAGCTTTGATAAATTGTTTAATACTTTTTAACTTGTTGTCGTATTATATCACTGAGTTCATTTTGAACAAATAACTTTTCTGGAGATGTTCCCCCCCTTATTCACATCCATTGGTAGATTGTATCAATATCTGGGTATTTGGCGACATCATTGTTTCAGAGTAGCAAATACGAATTACTTCTGAAGCGATAGCGAGATTTCTATTGAAGAAAACTGTACAATTTGTAGTTATTTAGATTTTTAATAAAACCTTTAAGGTAGTAGTCTGGTAACTTATTCCTATTTTCATGACTTCTTTGAAGGGTGGGTTTTTATAGGAAAATAAAAATGAATTATCTTGAATATTTAGGGTGTTTTTATTTACATATTGAAAATATAAAAAAAATTTATTTGAAAAAATTTAATACTTTATTACTATTATTATTGTCACTCGAAGTTGGAACCTCAAACAAAATGGACGTCGGTGGCCCGGGTGATTTTGGCTCTTGATGTTATCTGAAATCAAATATTATTGTTTATTCTTAATCTATAGACATGCCATTCTGGCCGGAACTACTGAAGTTAAATTTCAAGGGTAAATAACAAAATGACGGACTTTAAAAAAAAAAAGTCCTCTTTATTTAAGCAAAGAAAGGGTTGTAAAATAAAAAGTTAGGGGTGAAAAAAAAGGTAGGACCCGGGCCGACCAGAAAAGCAATGTTTTGCGGGAGAGAGGTCTCCGAGTTGCTCTAGGAAACTCCTTATAACTCCCGAAATATTTCGAATTTCTGTCTGAAACTTTCACAGTATATTCTCAAGACATTGTACTTTCAAATTAAGCATAAAAATTTTTTGAACCCAACCCTTAAACGTTTCGCCCAATTTTTCGCATATTTTCTGAAAGGAGCTTGAAAAGAAGGATGAACGCTAATCATTACTGTAAAACTAAATTTTAGTTCTTAACAAGCCGATATTTATCAAAGTATTAGATATGAAATTATCTTAAAAACAAGATCACATCCAAAATTTTCATGAAAAAGGTCGTCATCTGGACACTTCAAGCCATCAGAATTGGCTAAGGTATCCAAGGCAACAAACTAATTTCAGTTTTTGTTGAGTTGTTTAATGCTTTCAAAGTCAGCAGCTTTTGCAATAAGTGCTTTCAGGCAATTCCGAATAATTTCACGAATCATAAAAACTTAATAATCCTGAAGGAACTCTATTTAACACAAAAATTTATGTGATTTTCACTCCTCTCAATAAGCAATTTTACGCTCCATATGCCGTGTCTACCAATAGTGATGACGTGATATCAACAGTTCGTGGCGGCAATCGTTGTTTACGGATTTGTGTCAAATGTTATCAGTGTGTTCAGAGAGATTCGTCATACCACGATTGTCTTAGATTATTATGCAAATTCATGTTCGACGATCAAAATTGTCAAATCCTCGTGTGATTCAGGAAAAGCAATTGCACCAAGAACTGACCGTTTAGTGAGATTTTGGTGTAACGGCCTTATTTTTTTTTAACGAAGCAAAAATGCCGCTACCATCAATAGCAAGCGTAATGATACGATGTAGGCAGACGTTTTTCGCAGAAATTTGGTGAAATCGATGGGGATGATGAAGATCTTGTGAGTGTCGATATAAATTCTGGTAGAAATTTTGGACCAGTTCCGCAATTTTACTAATTTGACACAGCTCCCTTTTTGATTTACAGGTAAGATATTTTTGTGTGAATTTCGGGTGAGAGTAAATTACATGCTCATAAATCGCATATAGAATTGCCTAATAAAAATCATACATATTTTTATTTGCATGCCGTTGTCATTTAATTGAATGAAATTTGCGCGATTCTAAGTTTTTTCGAAGAATCATTTTTCTACTGTTCTCTCTGCGTGTTGTTGCCTACGGCAATTTACTTAGGCTTCTCTAGACTCATTGTCGTATAAAAATAGACTTCTGACAACGCGATCCTATGCGCGAATAGATATGTGTCTATACATAAATTGTGACAAAAAAGCGACCCGAAGTTGTAGTTAAATTCCCGCGTAAATGATATTTCAAAACCATGTATTTTGCTAAGTTGGTAGTACTGTCCGTAACTACTATGCGAAATATGAGCTGATTTGTCAACCAGTTTGTTTACATCAGCTGCTTAAATCGGTACGCCTCAGAAGTGTGTTGATGTCTTTACAATAGATAAAAACATCTAACAAAAAATTTGTCTCAAGTTTTATATTTCTAATCAAATTTCGTGAAAAGAGGGTCGAGAGATCTTTGAAAACATGTCTCGTTCTGGACCACTTTCAACCTATTTAACTGATAAAAATATTCAAAAAGTGAAGAATATGGTGCTTGAAAATCGTCAGACAAGAGTTAGAGAGATGGAAAGAGAGCTCGACTAGGTTTCGCGAGTTCGTTTGAATGATTTTGGTGGTACGAAAAGCGTTCTTGCTCGACTCGTCCCGGTAAAGCAAAATTTTTTCAAAAAAAATACCGTAAAGAAGTCTCTTTGGACACTCTTCATCGTACAAAATCCGATCTCAAATTCATGGAGAATGAAAAAATGGGTTTATGAGTTTGCCATGCAAAAATCAAGTATTATTGGAATGAAACCCGTTTTTAGTCGATCGAAGAGATAAAACAAAATTCGCTGAAGGAAGTGAAGGCCATCCCAAATATGTTTATGTGAAGTGTTTCCAGGAATATTTAAATATTTTGCGTTTTATCTACAATTTCCGAGTACTTTTTTGTCACAATGTGTATATATAGAGACATGAGTTCATATGCAAAGTGAAATAGACACAACATTTCGATGCAAAAACTTAAAAATATAAAGTTTTGTTTAAAAATACATATGTATGAATGTATGCTTTTGGATAAATTAAAATTGAAAAAAAAAATGTTTAGAAATATTTTATTTTTAAATGTTAAAAAGATTCTATCTATATACACATAAATTATTCGATACAGATTCATAAAATTATTTGCAAAAACTACACCAAAACAATTAGAAGTCTTACTAAGGTACTACAATAAAAGAATCTTGCTCAAGTAGGCCGCCAGTAGAAGCCTAGGTGGCCGCCGCATCTATTGCAGAACATGCGTTTGCTCTTCAAGCGACTCTGCAGGCAAAGATAGACAAAGGACAAAGAGAATATTGGAAAACAGCTGTGGAATAGACATATATAAATTAAAAAATATAAATAAAATTAAAAATGCAGGAAATAAATTCTGAAATTTTCTCCCAAAACACGCACCAGGACAGTGTGGAGAGCAAACAGCTGAGATGACCCAAGATGCCGCTCATTTGCACCGTTTCGCTGTCGGCACGCTGCTTACAGAGTGGACAGCGTATCTGATAGGTACTCGGTCCAACAGCAAAAAAGCGTACATGTGGTTTCCCATCATCCTTAGCCTTCGGGGCCCAACCGGTGCTGGTTTGATTGCGTCTCTGCAAAGATTCTTCCACGCTGGGATCATACTCATCACGCTCACGCACCGTATCGCCGAGAACATAACTTAAAATTGCATCAGTGGCCTGTTCGAATCGCTTCTCCGGTGTGCTTGGTGTAATCGGTGTATTTGGTCCACTCAAACTTACTTCAACCAGTTCGATTTGGGATTGCATTTTGCTAGCACAAAGATGTTCTTTTAGAATTTTTTTTTTTTTTTTTGTTTTTGTTGTTTTGTGTTTTTAGTGTTTATATTTTTATCCAACAAAAAAGTCGCTTCTCTATTATGTTTTATTCACTTTCGTATTTCACTTTGCGAATTTTCAACTAATCCGGTCAGCTGCGGTTGTCTTTGTTGTTCGAATGAGCAGAGCCAACTGGTTGTGTGAAGATTAGCCGAGACAACTCAAAAACGCTGAGAAATTTTTATTTCTTTACGATGTGAGAAAGCCGAGTGAGTAACTATGAGTGGTTTGCTTTGGTTATTTTGTAGAGAGAATGATTTGTTTGTTGGCTAATTTGGAATCAACAAAGACACACATAAGAAATTAATATTATTTGCTTAGAATGTTTCAATTTTATTTTTAATTATTAAATATTAAAAAAATATTATTCCATGTTATTATTAGGTGCGCTGCAGTTGGTGGTTATCGATGAATCATCATTTGCAGGAAGCTTTGATTTTCTTCTTTCAGTCAAAGGAGTCGGCGAGCTGAAGCAGATTTCAATGTTAATGACCGTCCATATGAAGAGAAGTCAAAAACCTGAAAAAATTCATTCACAATGATGGCTTTGTGCGATGGTACGTTATCATGATGAAGAATCCACGATTTGACGAATTGTTGGCCCACAAACTAGAACGTTTACGACGGATAGCGTCTCGTAAGCGCCTTATAACATCAAGATAATACTCTTTGTTAGCGGTTTGACCAGTTGGAACGTATTCGTAGTGGACGACACCACGATACTCCTGATTCTTTCTACTTCCCTATACTTTCTTGGCGTACAGAATGTAATAGCTTCCGTCTAGTATCGGATAATACAATGATGGTTTGTTCATGGAATTGATTGCGGATTTCAGCTACATCAAATAAAGCAGAATTATCTTGTCTTTAATTCTTTGACCAGACAAGATATCTCATTTGAGTAGACGCGGATAACAGACGGATCTCGTCAAATGTTCCCTGTTTTATGGTTCTGAAGGTGTTCTTATTATATATTAAATGCATCCAAGTAAAGGTCTCTCATAAAAGTTAGTGAGTGAAGTGATTGTATTCGAGGTTCATGAGGTTTTTTCTTTTGAACAATAAAACATGTACATAGTACATTCGAAGTTTCATAATATTGACTTTCTGAATATCCCAAAAACATTTCGCCTGCCTAACGGCCAACAATGAATCAAACCAATTTTTGGTATTCTGTTATGACGTGAACCGTATTCCAGTGAGGGCGTTTTATATTGGCCGGAAGAATTGTTAGGCGAAAAGGACAACTAATGGTTTAACTCGGTTTTAGAAGATCTTTACAGAGCAAGCCTTTTTCAAATTCCGATCTGATGCAACGTTTCTCACATGCCAACCGTTTCTGAACGTCTCTTGGCTTCAATTCGTATAGCCCTCAATTCCTTGCTTTGAATGTATCCGGCTGCTTTTAAACTCCCAAAGATTCTGCTAGAGCTTTTAGTGTTTGGCAACAACTTTCGTCGAGTAGTGCTGCCAGTTCATAATCTTCAATTACCTTTTTGGTTCGGTACTTCATGGAGTTTTCTTTATTTTAAAACATTGGAGAAGAACTTATATCCTATCAGCACGCTCTGAAGCAGTCAAACTATAGCTTACCGCGTTGTTGAATGCTTAGATTTTAAAACAAAGAGTATTCGCCTTTTCCAGATCAAAATTGCTTTCAAAAGTGGATGCATAAACCATAGGCTTCGCTCAAAAGTAAGGAAAGTTTTTACTATTATGGCCTGTGTGGGCATAGAATATTTATGATTAACAACTTCTAATTATAAGTAGATAACAAACGATTTTCCAGATAATCAGTTCCTTACAAAAGTGTCTACGTATTTAACGGTGTTGCGAATACAAGGTACGTTCCAAAGTAAACAGGACTTTAAAAAAAAAATATGCAGAACAAATGGCTTTTTCGGCAAAATCAATTTATTTTATTCATAATAGTCTCCTTCTGCTTCAATACAACTTTTTGATGATTTCAGCTGATTTTTGACGAATTCACAGATTCGATGGAATTTCTGGTGATCACAGATTTTGATTGGCCCACATGTTGATCGTAATTTATATCTTCACGAAAACTTTGAAAACGTTGAAACCACCAGTGCACTCTGCTACGGGATAGGCAATCATCGCCATAAACTTGTTTCATCAATTGAAACGTTTCGGCAAAAGTGTTACCAGTTTTAAAACAAAATTTAATGTTGGCTCTTTGCTCGAAGCTCATTTTCGCACCGACGGCTTAAAACGCAATAACTTCACTTCCAATCTATGAAATGTCATGAAATTCTCACTGGACAATCGATAAAGATAGCAGATTCTAACGCACTAGTCGACATATGGCGTCTCCAGAGGGCGTTAGATTCAAGAATGTTTACTTTGGAACACACCTTGTATAAGTATGCATGGGTGTCATATTTTGGCTCCATCTACTTGAATCGCAGAAAGTTGTAGACTCGGGGTGGCTAAAAGTCGTAAAGGCGGGACAGTCAAACACTGGTCGAACGCCAGTTAATTCATATACTTATGAATGGTTTCAAAAACTATATATTCTTTTGCTGAATATGAACTTTATTCTTTTGAATTACATAGTTAAAATGAACATGTTTTTGTATTATCCTATGTCTTATATACTATTCGTTAAGTTGATAACATATCCATGTTTTGTGGCTTAGGTCTAAAGTCTAATCTTATTATTTATTATAAACAAGTGCTTATCATGCGGCTTATCTTGTGGCCTATGCATGTCTTGTATTCAGATATGAGTTCAAAGTCTTGTTTTGATACTCTTGTTTATTTGTTTAGGCAGAGCTGGCTTTATCAGCGTTTCTCATATACTTGTGTATAAATGTCGTTGATACTGGTATTAACTCTCCTCCCTCTTAAAAAAAAAACAAAATGTCCTCATTTTTATAATGTAAAGTTGGCTGTGAGTTTTTGGAGTTCGTGTAGTTTCTTTCTTTCTTGAGTAACTTGTCGTAGTTTGATTAATTTGAGTAGTGTCCAAATTATCAGGATTATAATTCCAAATGTTGTAATTGTGTAGCAAAAAGTTTGGATCGGGTGATCTTCGATTGGAATGAGTAGTTTATGTAACTTCCGGATATTCGTAAATTTAGTTTCTTCATTGGAGTTGATTACTTCATCAATTGTTATGGTGCCTTCATGTTGGATTATCTGTTTTATTGTATCCTGTATGTTTATGTACTTTCGTCCATTTATTTTAATGGTGTCATTGAACTGGATCAAGTTTACTCCTGAGATAGTTTCGTTATTAATTTCATATTTTCCATCTAATATTATATTACCATAATCTAATATTGTGATATTTGCATTTGTTTCTTCAATAGTTTTACAATTTGCTTTTTCTTTTAGCACTAATTTCGAAATACATTCATTATCCTTGTTGGTTTTACATATAAAAGTATTTAGTGATTGTTTACATTCTTTTACTCTTGAATAATTATTTATATTACATTGAGCTATATATTTGTCTAATATATATTTGCCATGCAGATAGCTTAATGATGTTATTTTAAATAATTTACATTTTTGCGTTATTAAAGGATATTTATAAATGATTACATATGTATCCTTAATTCTAATTACATTTATTGTAGAGTATTCCATTACATTTAAAACTGGAATATCTAACTTTTCGTTTTTTATTATTTGTTTTATATCATTTAAATTTAAAGACTTAGACAAGTAATTTCCTGTCTTTACAGAATTTATAGTTTCGAATAGGGTTTCTAATTCCTTCAAAGTTTCTGATATGACCAGGCTTGTTGAGATTGATTGAGGATCAACCTTTGAGATTGACCGTTCAAAGTGTGAGTTAATGACTCTCTGTTGATTATTATTTTCTATTATTTCATTTAAATGTGTTTTTATTTCAATAAGATCGTCATGATCTGGAATCCCAGTTATAAATTTTATTATAGTCCCTAAAATGTTTATTGATCTTTTTTGTATTGAGTGTGAAATAGTTTGTTCAATTAAATTTGAGATTCTATTTTCGTTTATAATATCCTGTTGTGTCCTGCCAATTGATCTATATTCTATCTGTTTGTATCTTTCCATTATTGTCGTTAAATTAAATAAATGATATAAAAATTCGGTATCTTCATATAGGTATGCGTCGTCAGTTTCGGTGAATATAAATTTTTTATTTTTTAGATTGCTCACTGTGTATGCTTTTATGTTTATTATTAAATTCAATAGGAGTATTACGAATGTTATCTTTATGTAAGACATGTTGTCTTCCTCCTCTCTCTACTAAAACTGTGTCCTCACGGTTTTCTATAACTATGTATTTTAGATATTTTTGTTCAGTTTTTGTACGTCGTTTTGATAGTGCGTAAATTATTTGTTTTGGTTCATAAACTTTTTGTGTTCTTTTCTTATTATGATATTCTAAAACTTTGTCTTTGTTTTTTTCAATCAATTGTTTTATTTCTGGATAATTCTTCCTATTAAAAAATACTTCTACCGGTTTTTGTTTGGTCACCGAGTGTATTGTCCTATTATACTCGTATGCTGCGTTAAATATTTCCGTAACTGGATCGGTGTTATTTTGTTTAGCTAATGTTGCTGCGATTTCTATCAGTGTGCTATGCAAGCGTTCAACTGAACCGTTTGATGTCGAATGAGCTGTTGGCGTACGATTATGTGTTATATGAAGTCGTCGGTATAGTGACAAACAAGATATCGATGTGAATATACTCTCATTGTCGGTTTGTAGGTTTCTACAATATGGGTATGTAAGTGTGAGAATTTCTTCTAGTTTGTCTACGGTGTTGACTTTATCTGCTATTTCTCTCATTAATAAATATTTTGAGTACCTACACATACTAGTTATATATGTTCTATTTCCTATGTGGAATATATCCATACTTATAGATTCTCCTGGTAGATTTGTTGCTGGTGTTCTCCCTATCAGTTGTTTTGTTGGTCTACGCTCGTATTTTTGTTCATAACAATTTGAACAGTTTCGTGCAAAGTTTTTGATTTGTTTCGCCATATCGGGCCAAAAATATTGTTGTCTAATTTCCATCGCGTTATTTTTCTCATTTCTATGCGCTCGGTTATGTGTATTTGTTATAATTTCCAATTGCCTGTTTTTGTCTGTTATGTCTTCGACTAGATTTTGTGCTATAAAGAGCTTGTAGTTTAGAAAATGTTTACTTAGTAGTGATTTTATTGAGAATAGTTCTTGTTCATCGATTTTAATCGCGTTATTGAAATTAGGTGTAAAAATTTCTTTTAAGGTTTTTGTTAGATATTCAGTGTTTTGGTATTCAATAATGTGTCTGTGATACTTTGGAAAGGTCGTTTGTGTTTCTTTTTTATTTCGTTCAGTTTTCTTTAATATGATTTGATTCTTAAATGAATTTATCGTTTGTTTTGCGTATGTATAGTTTTCGTTTGGTGAACTACGTGTCGAGTGCATCGATTCTATTGTTGAAGTGTTAATTTTTTGTCTTGATAATGCATCTGCTACTACGTTTTGATTTCCTGGTTTGTATACTATTTTTGCTCCAGATTCTTGTATAAAATGTTTCCATCTTTTTAGTTTTATATTTGGATTTTTGTCCGAAATAGAAAATATCAAAGCCTGGTGATCAGTGTGTATAGTTAAATCTGCTATACCGTAAATATAATTCCTAAGTTTTCCAATAGCCCATACTATTGCTAATAATTCTTTTTCCGTTGTACAATAATTTTCTTCTGTTTTTGTTAATGTTCTTGATATAAAAAATATAGGTTTCTTTTCTTGTGATAAGACTCCTCCTATGGCAAAATTACTCGCATCTGTAGTTAAATCAAAAGGTTTTGAGAAATCTGGTTGAAATAGTTCAACTTGTTCTTTTAATTTTGTTTTAATTATTTGTATAGCTTTTATGGCTTCTTTATCTAATTTAATTTCTTTCTTAGCTGACATTTTTTTACTTGTTATACCATTTTCTCCTTGTAGATGTATGGTTAGTGGTTTTGTTATTTTGCTATATCCTTGTATAAATTTCCTATAATATCCCGCCATACCTAAAAATGACCTTAATTCTTTCAGGGTTTGAGGTATCGGATACTTGTCTAATGTTTCTACTTTCTTAGGATCTACCGTTATCCTATTTTGTGTTATTATATGTCCTAAATATTCGACTTGATTTTTAAAGAAGTGTGATTTTTCATCGGAGATTTTCATATTTGCTTTATGTAATGCGCTTACTATTATTTGGATGTGTTTAATATGTTCTTCAGGTGTCGAGGAATATATTAACACGTCGTCGATATATACAAATGCAAATTTATTTATATATTCTCGTAGAATATCATCAACACATCTTTGAAATATTGAGGGTGCATTTCTTAATCCGAAGGGCATTCGTATGAATTCATATTTAGCTCCATTTATGGAAAATGCTGTTTTTTCCCTATCTTCTTTTTTTATCATAATTTGGTGAAATCCTGCTTCTAAATCTATCGTAGAAAAATATTTAGCTTTACCTAACGCTTGTATTGTCATGTTTATGTCCGGAATAGGATATCTATCTGTTATAGTTTTTGAATTTAATTTTTGAAAATCTATCACTAATCTTTTCTTGGGTTTTCCATTTTCATCTATACCCTTTTTTGGTACTGTCCAAACTGGTGAGTTATAAGGACTTCTACTAGGTTGTATTATATTATTCTTTAATAATTTTTTTATTTCTGAATTGACAAAATCGTTATCTGCGTACGGATATTGGTATTGTTTCGTCCAAACAGGTTCATTATTTTCTGTCCTAATGGTTGCTTCTATCGCTGTGGTAAATGGTAACTTTTCTGTTTTATTATTTCTCCTAATTATTTCTCTAATCTCCTCTTCATAATCTTTATTATCATTTGTGTAATTTATTTTTTGATTTTTGTTTTTATTTTTATATTTTAATTGTAGTGACGTGAAATCTATTTCTGCGTTTAATTTTTTTAATCCACAAAATCCTATTATCATATCAAAATCTTTGATATCTTCTAGTTCAAAAAATGGTAAATCATGGTTTAACAGATGTATTATTTTTTTACTAGTCATGATGGAATATCCATGCATTGATTTTGTCCATACAGGATCTATTGATATACTCTTACCTATTCTGCATTTTTTTGATATGTAGTTGTTTGTAGCGCCTGAGTCGATCATGATATTCACTTCTTGTTGTGTCGGACCATCCTTGAGTGTAAGGCAAGGCAGTCCATTCTTTAGCCTAAAAAAGTACTCGATGTATCGTCAGCTTCTTCCATGTGTCTGAAGGTTTGTTCTGGCTGAGGTTCAGGTTGTTGCTGTGTGTTGATCCTTTGTATCTTTTGCGGAATGATGTTTCTGTTAGAGTGATTTCGTTTGCACCCACTGTTTCTTTGAGGTTCGTCAACATCCATGCGTTCTTGTGGTGGTTGATATGTATTAAATCCTCTTTGAGGTTGTGTATAATTGTAATTGTTCCTCATTTGTTGCCTTGGTTGGAATTGATTTTGCCTGAAGTTGTTATTATTATGATTATTATGATTAGGTTGATTATATTGGTTTCTTGACCATTGATTTAAATTATTATTTTGCCATTGTGGTGGATTAAAATTAAAAAGGTTTGTCTTTTCCGGTATTATTCTATGTTGATTAGTTGGTCTTTGCCAAAAGTTATTTAAATTTTGTTTTTGGATTTCGATAGGTCGTCTTAGATTTTTATTTTCACTAGTTTGTTGTAATCGTATTTCGATTTGTTTAGCACTTGTATAGGTTTGCATTAAACTTTGATATTGATTTGATGCTAAGGCTGTTGCCAAATTTTTATTTTTTAATCCTTTAATAAATTGTGTTATAGATTCTTGTTCAATATATTTGTTATTTATTTCTGTTTTTAGAAGGTCCACTGTATTTTTAATCAGCTTCCTGTGCAATGTCAATGTGTATTGGAAATAAGTGTCCAAGTCTTCTGTTGGTTGTTGTGCCAAGTTCTTCATGTGTTCTTGTATTTCATACAGTGCGTTTGGGTCGTGATATAGTGCGTCCAAAGCTTCCATGATACTGTAGAAGTTGAGAGGTGTGTTGTTGCATTCAAGTAACATATCTGCATGCCCCGTGATTCTTCTTCTGAAGGTTGTAATGATATTGTAGAATTGAGGTGTATTCTGGAATACTTGGAGTGGTTCCATGACTTTCATTACATGTGACTTCCATATCGTATACTCTTCTTTGTTTCCTTGGAAAATAGGTAATTCCTTTATGACTTCGATTTGTACATCTGTTACATTCTGGTATTGCATCGTGGCTTCTTGGTATATTGTTGGAGTAGAAGTTTCGCTAGTATTAGGATTTGTAGTTTGGAACATCCGTAATATTAACTCCTTGTCCTTTCTCCTTTCTTCGTCCAATTTCGAGAACTGATTCTGAATGTAGGACATTATGTAGTTTTCAGGAGTGGTAGGGACTGTAGCTGAAGGATTTATGTCCTCGTTAGGCATTGTCCGTTTTGCTCCTTGACTCATTTTTTGAGTGTCTGTCTTCGTTAAGGAAGATTTAAAGATTTTGGCTTTCTTTACTAAAGATTTCAGCTTGAGGATTTAGATGTCCTTCTTTATGCGCTTCGAAGATTCTTAAGGATGCCGATGTCCTGTTGTGCGATCTCCTCCTTCCCAGTAAAGAGCGGTTGAGCCCCCAGTTAATTCATATACTTATGAATGGTTTCAAAAACTATATATTCTTTTGCTGAATATGAACTTTATTCTTTTGAATTACATAGTTAAAATGAACATGTTTTTGTATTATCCTATGTCTTATATACTATTCGTTAAGTTGATAACATATCCATGTTTTGTGGCTTAGGTCTAAAGTCTAATCTTATTATTTATTATAAACAAGTGCTTATCATGCGGCTTATCTTGTGGCCTATGCATGTCTTGTATTCAGATATGAGTTCAAAGTCTTGTTTTGATACTCTTGTTTATTTGTTTAGGCAGAGCTGGCTTTATCAGCGTTTCTCATATACTTGTGTATAAATGTCGTTGATACTGGTATTAACTCGCCCGAACAGGGTATGTACATATCTATAGTTTTTCACGTTCATAGCAACTTGGACTGACATATGGAACGACTGCGCCAAATCGTTTACATCGATATCTTAAATTGAAAGTATTAAAAAAATACCCATATTTATTCAAAAATGAATATGAAATGATAAGAACGCAACCGTCAATGGCGACTGTTATCTCGCCATGATAACCGAAATTGAAGCTCGTGATCTCGGGGACATTTTGTTTCAAAAAGCCGGAGCAATTTCCCACACGTCGCATCAATCAATGGTTTTATTTTATTGAAAGAACACTTCAGTGATCAGATATTTTCACATTTTGGGCCAGTTGATTGACCACGAAGATCTTGTGATATCACACCTTTAGAATTTTTGTTGTGGGGATGCGGACAATCCCGCTTCGGTTTAATCCTTAAAGCAAAACATCACGCGTGTCATTCGCCAGTTACCAATAAAAATGCTTCAACGAGTTATCGAAAATTTGACTTAATGAAAGGGCCATCTGAAACGTAGCCGGAGGCAATATTTAAAAGAAAAAACCTTCCGTCATTTCCTATTAAAATTAAAGTTTCAGTGTTTTTTCTTTAAAAAAAAGTAGGGAACTTGAAATGGATCACTTTTTATATACATTTTTTGCCTTATAAGATAACCTTAACTCGACTATTTCAATCAAAGTACGTGACTAGAGCGAACTACAAAATGCTAGATTCCGTTAGATACAAATCTTTGACCGATCCGTTCTTAGATTTACTTATGCTTATTGTTACTAAAATAAATGTCCATGTAAAGAATGTTATTACTTTTGTGCAGCCAAAGTTAACATTTTTCGTGTTTTAAAGAAATTATCGTTGGAACCCTCTGTAGTTTTACATAACATGCGTATTTATACCTGCACTTCACATTCTTATAAGGTCAATCAGGTTAAGTGGGGAATACTGTAATGTAAATTTTTTTATACAGAAACTGCAAAGCAAAATGTAAATAAGAAACCTTGATGCCATCAATAATGCCATAATTAATACTTAATAATATACTCATAACATTATTGACATATCTACATATGTACCATACCTACGGACGGTTATTTTCACAACACCCACTCGTGAACCATTCACAGTGAAAACTTTAATTTCATTGCCAAAAAAGAGTGCTCTTAAGTTGAAGATAAGTACCTACACATACGATTGTACTTCTGTATATTTTTTGCCCAAAATAATGCTGCTGTTATTGAATTTATTACCGTTACACATAGTACCATATGTAGCTACCAGTTGACCCACTTTTATGATGAATGTAAAGAAACCGAAATCAAGAAATTGTAAGAAAGGAAGGAGGCTGTAATAGTGGTAGTAATGATGGAGCAAAAACCTTTTCTTTCATTACACTTTTACTAACTGCTTGCTCAACTATTGATTGAGATATTGGTTTAACAATAAGCAAGTTGTTATACCACCTGTGATATGACGGAGAATTATTTTCAACTTTTTATTTTATATTATCCACTTTTGTTTATTAAGTAATTTTATAAAATTGAACTGTACATTGGCACTAAAAAACATCATATTATTATATTTCCTGATACATAGCGTCCACTTACATAATTCGGCAATGCCAATAGTTAAAATATCACAGTTTTTTTTATACAAAAAAAGCAATAAACAACAATATTATTGTCACTAAAATTAATTTACAACAAATCGTATTAAGAAACATCAGTGAATTTAACATCTACGGCTTCAAACTCAAGATTTGAAGGAAAGTAGTAAAGTGCTTCATTTTGCTGAGAGCTATGCAATTACTTATAACCCAGAATATAAGACAAGAGCGTGTTTTCGATACAAGTACTGGGTATAGTATTCAGTATTAAGAGGTTAGGAGTAGTTAGAATTTTCAAAAAATTATTTTTTTTTTTTGCATTTTCGTTAAGTGTAATATCTTAAAAACATTATCTGAAAATCTCGGGTTGACTTTAGATGACTCTCCAAGGACTTATGGTTGTCACCGCAAGTACCTTTCTTTGGAACTGAAAATTCTCATTTTTTCGTGCCTCTGAGTACCCCTAACCCCTTAGGAGAAGATAACAAAAGAATTTAGACGATACCGAAATTTTTTCGGAAATACTTATTATGCTGAAAGTTTACATTATTGACTATAGGACTGGGTGAACTTTTTTCCGCAACCTAAGCCTTATGTGAAAACTCTGTCGACCACCAGCTATCAGGTCGTTTTGTTCCACAGTATTTTTTTATTTATTAAATGAAAAATAATAATAAAATTATTATCTTGCAGAGTAAGAAACACTAGCTTAGAACTTACGGCTTTGTTTCACAGTATATTCTCTATGAGTTTGTTAAACCGGCAATTTCGAAAAAAAATTTAACAGATAACACATTGTTATTTTGTGGCTTAAGCTTGTTGGAACTCCACCTCAAAATATTTAGTAGTTTGAAATCGAAACATGGGCCGATTATTTAATTTAAAATAAACTATTTCGCTAATTTCTGAAACTACGTAATTACGATGGAAATTTTTTTAATATATTTTATGTTTTCGATACCGTACTTAAACCGATTTAGAACCTAGAATTCGCCCTATCATACGTTTTTTAAAAACACGCAAATTTTTTAACTATCGAAATGGTTATAATATCCAAATTCCTACAAGTAGTTATAAATCTTCTTCAAATGGGGTTATATGTTTCATTAGTTCGTTCTTCAAACGTTTCACTAAAGCTTGTATGTATTTGTAATTGTTGGGTTTTCCACTGAAAATTATTCTCTGTGGTTTCAAAACATTCTTGTCAGCTCAGTTGAGTTCTTCCATGTTTTGAATATGGTTCGCCACGTCCATGGCTGTTAAACGATTTAGTATTTTTTGTTTTGGGTCATTTAGTATAATCAACGGAATCCTCTTTCCTTAGCTCCTCAATGTTTGGCTGTTCCAACTTTATCCATCTGAGGAAGTAGATGAGGTTTCTCCACATACCTTGCTTTCGCTGGGTCATCGACTTCAAAGATAGAGCAATATTTGCCAAATGTACTACGAACATCCCTTCCTACTTTGTAGCTAGTCTCTGATTACTATGTTTGGTTTCGACTGTTGTTGCTGTTGTTAAATTCCTGTAGCTAGGTTTAGTAGCAGTTCCAGTGCCAAGCTTTCAACAACTAGTTTCTTTCGGACTCCCCTGGTGTTTCAATATTTTCGACATTTATCCAGCCTTTTATTTTACACCCCACCAAGCCATCATTATTGAATACTAGCTATTGAGTAGCAATCATTACCTATAATAAATTCGTAAATCGTTCAATTTTATTACGAAAATTCACGTTCTGTAAAGGATATGTTTCGCGCACTTCGCTCAACTTATGGTCAATATAATAAGCATACTGAGCGCACTTTTCGAAGCACCGTCAGTCATATTGAGGCTCAGCATTCGTTATAGGATAATGTTCGACCAAATAGACCATGTACAGCACGCAATGAAGAAATTATAGCAGCCGTAGCTGAATAAGTACACGAAGACCGTGGAACGTCCATTCTGCGCCGTTCGTAGCAACTTGCACCGACGTATAGAACGACTTGGCGCATTTTCCGTCGTGATCTTAATTTGAAAGTGTATACAATACAACTTGTGTAAGATTTTTCCACCCGATATCGCTTCGTTCTATAGACTCCTCGAAACTTCCAAAAATATCCAACGTTTTCGAGCCAAATTTTGTTTATCGATGAGGTCCATTTTTGGCTAAATTTGTATGTAAACTTGCCGCATTTAGGATGAAGAGAAGTCTGAAGAGATTCAAGAACTGTCATTTCATCCAGAAAAGCATGTGCTTTGTGGGCCGGTAGAGTCATCGCTCCAAAATTTCTTTAAAAATGATGCCAGGACTAGAACCTTAGTAGGGCAACAGTTATCACGCCACGATAACCGACTATTTGATGCCTGAAATTGAAGCTCGTGATATCGGCGACATTTGGTTTCAATCAGACGGCGTTACTCCCCACACATCGCATCTATTAATGATTTATTGATAGAACACTTCGGTAAGAAGATAATTTCACGTTTTGAACCGGTCAGTTGGTCACCAAGTTCGTGTGATATCACATCGTTAGACATTTTCCAGTCTAAAGTCAATGCGGAAAATCCCGCTTTAGTTCAGGCCTTAGAGCAAACAATCACTCATATCATTCGCCAGTTACCAGACGCAATGCATGAACGAGTTCTTGAAAGTTGTTCTCAATGGATGGACTATCTGACCGTAGATGCGGCCAACATTTGAAAAAGGCAATAACTAAAGTATTTTATTTTGAATGATAATAAACAATTCCCACTATATTTTAAGTTTCTGGGTTTTTTCTTAAAAAAGTGCGAACCTTGAAATGAATCTCCTTTAATAAAGTTAAACCTTTTTCCAGTCAGTCCCTCCCACAGTCGCGTCAACCCCTAAGTATTAAATTTATATTTTGTTACTTATTTTTAAATTTTTCTCTAAATTTATAAATCCTCAAATAGTTTCATTTTTATGAAAGGACCTTTTAGATGAGGGTCTTTAAAAACTTCTCGAAAATGTTGTCAGTGTAATTTTACTGTGATAGATACTTAGTTTAATTCGAAGAGTGTCTAGGCATACAATTTTATTTTATATCCTTATCTTATAAAGAACTTAACTGAAACTTTTTATCACTTTGAAAGCACCAAACACAAGAAAATTTCGAAAAAAATTCTGGAAAAATCCGTAAAAAGTAACACTTTGATCGAAATTATTATTTCCAAAACACCTTTTTTTTACAAAAAATAAGAAGAATTTAATTTGAATTTTTTAAAATATTTCATTAAAATATTTTTAGAATCTTATGTTAGATAAAAAACAACAAGCTCCCAAAAATTAGTCGCCTTAAAAATATTTTTCACACCCAAAACTCTTAAGCTCTAATACTTTATAAAACATATTCCACTTTCAACGCATTATTGGCACAAATTCTCCAAATCAAGTAAATAAATTAATCACTTTTGTTTCCAGTAACCCAAATTTCCACCACACTTTTTGCAAATCACTTTGTTGCCACTTTGTCGCCGGTCGATGGCGCGTTTGTACAGACACTTGAAGGGAAATATGGGCAGACAACTAAAAAAAAAATAAAACAAAATATTTCTCAGAACTGTTTCACTAAATCTCACAACACACTCATTACCAGTAGAGCAAGCGATCATAACTGATGGTGTCTATGTGCAAACGCTGTTCACAGTCCGGACAGTACATTTGCCGCAGACAGCTCAAATCTGTAGGCGAACGATAGGCGTTGGGCACAAATTCAATGCTGCCACCAAAAATACTATGTAGCACATTTGAGGCACCTTTGTGCGCAGCACCCTGAGAATCCGTGAGCGATAGACTCTGCTTATAGGGTATTGTGCTGTTAGTAACTGTGCTACGATCTTTAAAGTGGAATAAGCTCATATTCTTGTTATAACTGGAACCCTTCTCGAGGAGTTTTGAGTTTGTTGTATTCAAATTGATTTCGACGAGGTCCTTGTTTTCGGACATAATGCACAGTGATTTTTAAATTAAAAACAAATTGTATTGACTGCAATAAAAAGTGAACTTGTTGTTGGCAGCTTTCGAATGTAACTGATCTGCATGAATGTTTAACGGCATTGCTAAACTTGTTTGAAAGCGTTGAGCTTTTAGTAGAAAGCTGCAAACATTGTTGGTCCAGCGAGATGACATGTGGCGTCACTCAGTTTTAGCGGATAGTGAGTGGAATTTGATTGGAGTTTGAGTAGAGTGAAATCAAATGCAGTTTGGTTTCATAGAAAAAGTATATTCGTTCACTAATGGAAGTTTTAATTATTACCCTCGTGCTCTTGAAATAGTTTCTGAGTTGCATTTGTCATTGATATCAGTTGCTTACTGCTAAGGTTATCCCTCTTGAAAGCAGGAATTGATATACAAATTGAAAAAATTTTATTACTGTGATTAGATTAATTTAGCTGTCTCGTCTTCGCGAAAATCGATGTGAAAATAATTACGGTGAAATCTTCCATAAGCAGGACCAACCTATATGTACGGTTAATAGAGTTGTCCTCTTAATAGATTGCCCTTAACAAACAAGAAAAATGTTGTGTTCGACCAATGACCACAGTTAATAGAATCGTCCGCTTAATAGAGCAGTCGTTTAATCGAGCTTTCGCTGAGCTTCTTTTTGAAGCCTAATCTATTTTCCCTATAATCCAAAACGAAACTTGGTATGCGGGTTCCTCAGTACCTAATATTAAGATTTTCGAACTTCCGGGTGACTTTATGCTGCATATATCCGCCGATATTTGAATATTCTCAATGAAAGCTACAAAGCGTAGTCTTTTTGTGCCTAAAATAAATAATTTTAAGCAAAAATTGGACTTACCCCCATATAACTAATATCAGCATTTTCTAACTTCCGGCTGACTTTACTCCATACGAGGTATGATAATTAAGTAATGAGACTGATTCCATAAAAACCGTTTATTTTAAAATTATTCTACAACTCTACCATCCCCTTCAAAGTAGTCCCTTTAGGCAGCTATACAGCGATTCCAGCGCGTTTTCCATGCTTCGAAAGCTTCGACTGGAATGTCCGTAATCGACTCAAAATGGGTTCCTTTGACCACCGATTTTGTTTTAGGAAACAAAAAAAGTAACAGGGTGGCATATCGGGCGAATAAGGCGGCCAAATACTGGGACACGCTGAGGGCGGTGTGACACGGCGCGTTGTCGTGATGAAGGATCCAGTTACGAGCGATGTCTGGGCGCACTCTGTTGAATCGTTTTCGCAATCTTTCGAGTACTTGGCAATAGTAGACTTGATTCACAGTTTTCCCCGATGGAACGAATTCTTTGTAAACGATTCCAAGGCTATCCGCACCTCGACTGGTCTCCCACTCCGCGCCTCGTCTTCCACGCTTTCACGCCCCTCCTTAAACTCTTTGTGCCATCGAAATACCTGGGCACGACTAAGAGCACTATCACCATACACTCTTACAATTTTAGCGTGCATTTCCGAAGCTGTTTCGCCCAATCTTACGCAAAATTTTATCGTTGCTCTTGATTTCGTTTTTCCATTTTCACGACGAACACTACAAACATACGTCTACTCAACTTGACGCAGCAGGCGAACTAAATAATCTAGAGCGATGGTACATATATCAATGGAGAGGGGAGGGATGCAGAAAAAAGTGAAAGGGAATTTTAAGGTCACAAATTTACCACAAGCGGGGCAATAAAATCAGTCTCATTACTTAATTGTCAAACTTCGTATGATTTTTTATGAAACCCTGGGAACATTTTTTTAGTATATGACATGATAATAGTTCATAGATAAAATCGGATCGATACTACCCCAACTTCCATATACATTTTCGTTTTTCTAACAAAGCTTATGTGTCGGTCATTGTAAAAGTTATATATAGTATATCTAATAAATATAAATAATAAATATTTACATTTTTTGTTGACTGTCTGCACACAAAACTTAATAATATATTATTTAGAACTAGTACACGACTTGCAGCGAAACTATTAATTGTTGTAGCAATTTTTGCAATTTAACTGGCTTATGCTTTTTTGTATAAATATATTATTCGAGCTTACGTACATAATATACAACTATATATGTATCTCTGCCTTGCTTTGAACATTTGAAAGTCATTATTACATGAGTTTTCTTGGGGAAACACAGCTTTTTTTCAACAATTTTCTTCTTATATAAAAATTTAAATATTCTATTCGAATTTTTTATTCTAAAAAACCTATACTATTAACAAAAAATAACTCTGAAATTTTTGTAAAAAAAAAAAAATATTTTAAACTCGGCCTAGCGACACCATTTTCGGAGACCCCTCGAAAAAAATATGCACCCGCATTGGCAGGACAACTCCTCACAGGATCATCTTAATTGAAAAAATATGTGTTTTAATTAAAACCTTAACTTAGCACTTGCACTAGGGGACAAAAACTGAAAGATGGCAGACATTTTTACGAAAAAATTTAAATTTCAATGAAAATTTCGCGACATTTTTTTCAAATAGTTGTAATCGCAAAACAAAAATACCAGATATCTCGAAAACCTGTGTAAAATTTCACGAAGATCGGTTGAGTAGTTCTTGCCAACCGATTTGAAAAACACAGTTTTGAGAAAATAGCGTTTAAAGACGCGCACTTAGCCTAGCTAGCCTCGAGTACACAAGTTCTCAAGGTCTGAACTATTGCTCAGATCAACTACAAAATTTAGGACAATATTCTTGGGGGGTTCTAAAATTTAATAAATTAATAAAAAATAGATTTTTTTAAATCCGTAAGCCCATGTAACCCCATAATAACCAGATTATTGTTTTTAAAGTCTTTGTTTTTAAAAGTCTAATAAATATTACTTTCTAAATTCTCATAATTTATTTTACTCCAATTGAAGATATCGAAAGTCTCAACTAACTTTATAGGGCAGAAATTACGATGTATTGAAGCTATCGTATGATAGCGAGTTCCACTGTATTTTAAATTCATTATGTGGACCTATAACTCTCAGGGGTCGTATCCAACAAGTCACGACATGCTATGATCCTATCATACATTGTCCTGCTTAAAGATCAAAGATAATTGCAGCGATAAAATCAATGAATTCCTCTCGTTTCGATAAATATCTTTCGTTAGTCTTTTTAAGGTGTTCTTTAATAACTCACAATGGCTCAACAGATACCTTTATGAACCCAAAAAACGAAATTTTGACAAGTTGGTACCAAATATTAACGAAAGCGATTGAACCTTATCCCATCGCCTATATTTCGTCCGACCACATAATTTCGAAAAGAAAAGTTATCAATTTAGATGTATCCAAACTTGCTATATTTATAATTTATCATTATAATTTGGGCATATTTTACAACACTTCCAATCTTCAATAATTTTATTTTGGCTTCATTTTTATTGAACAAAAAGATAAATTCAAAATTGTTTGTCAAAATGAAAATGAATATGATAAAGAATTTTAAAATTCAAATAGTTTTATTTTTATTTACAACCGGGAAGTTCAAACAAAAATGAAAATCTAATGTGTGGTTAATTAAACTGTGTAAAAGTGCTTAAATTCAAAATTACTGGTTTCATCTTACAATAAAGCAAGAAAAAGAATATCAATGAAATGACAGAGCTCGGTCCAACTCCGAAGAGAATGAGATGTCCGAGCTGTGGCGCCAGCATAGTGACCGATATAGTGCCAACGCCAAACACGAAAACACATATCATCGCGCTAATACTGTGCTTTTGTTGGTTAGTAATAATGCGGGCTTTTCATTAATGAAGCGCTACTTACTTGCATTTACATTTGTGTTTAGTTGAAAGAATGCAGTGAATAATGTTTGCATGGCACTAAATATTGTTTCTTACCAGAGTTTATAGGAGCTTTCAGAAAGCTCAGTATTCGTTAAAAGTTTACTGTCACATTAAGCGCTGTGAACAAGCGCTTAAGCTTTTTTAAAAAGCACTTTGAACGACTTACAGTGGGACAACTCTAAACTAACTGCTTATAAAACGTTTCTTGGCGCAAAGTTTATAGCAACGCTGAAAATGTTAAGTTTTGCTGCTTATTAGATTATGGTAACTCTTATTACGTATGAAGATCAATATTTTCAAGAAACATGACAATAAAATGATTTTGAAATCGATTACTTTGGAAAATCGGTAACCGGCGCTACGATTAGCTTCGATAACTTACATCAAGGGTGTTCTTAGACTTGTAGTTTTCAATGAGGCAATACTTTTTTCGGAGTTGGTCTTTTCCATTTCTTTTACTAGATTTGTAGTCAGTTCGGTTAGCTAGTTAATACCAACCAGCAAATTGTGCACATTTATCACCAAAATAAATGTTCACCCCACTATCGTACGCAGCAATTGTAGCACAATTCCAATCCTCGGGCATGCTTTCATCCGACCATGTTTAACAAAGAAGCTAATGCATGCTCCTTATCAGTTCTTCGCCGCCGTGTTTGAATAGCTCGGCTGGCAATCCATCAGCCCCCACCACTTTGTTGTTCTTCAGGCGGGTAATTGCTATTCGAAGTTTGCCTTCCTCGCGTTGTACTTTCACTGCCATTCAGCAGGCTGGAGAAGTGTTCTCTCTATAATTTTAGTATGCTTTCGGCATCGATCACTAGATCACCTTTGGGGGTTCCACAAGAGTAGGCTCAGGTCTTGAAATCTTCTATTAGCCGCCGCATCTTTTCGTAGAATTTTCGAGCATTACCCCTGTCGGCCAGCTTATCAAGCTCTTCTTACTCACGCATTTCGGCCTCTTTCTTTTTTTGTCTGCAAATGCGTCTCACTTCCCTCTTCAACTCTCGGCATCTATCCCATCCCGCACGTGTTGTGGTCGATCGTAATGTTGCGAGGTAGTTAGTCTGTTTTCTCTCCGCTGCGACACGGCACTCCTCGTCATTCTTTTGCATTTTTCGATAACCAATGGTTTCGGTTGCAGCTGTACGTAAGGAGCTCGAAATACCGTCCTACAGTTCTCTTATACCGAGAGAGCAGGAGTGCAAGTCAAGTCGATAATCGTTCGGCTCTGTGTTGTGATTGCAGCTTCTCGATGTCGAATTTTCTTTTGACCAGATGACCAGTAAGTTGTTTCACCAGCTGAATGACACTTAACACATTTTCAAAGTTTAGCTGAAACTATGAGAAGTTCTGAAGAAACGCCTCACCAAAATAAAAGAAGAAAACTCAGCCAAAAATTATGTTGAAAACAGCCATATATAGTTTAGAGTGGTACAGTTATAGTACATGAAATTAGATTCTTAAATATCAAGAAAAATACTAAATACAATATATTGTATGTATGTATAAGTAAAATATTAATTTGCCGGTAAATGCTCCAACATACAATAATGATCCATCAATATATTATCAGTTTGTGACATGAAGTATTAAAAATAGATATTACATACAATACCAACCTTCTTGACAGCAAAAAGAAGATGAAAAATAAAAAAGCAAAACAAATAAGTGACTTCAAGCAAAAAATAAAAGAAAGAATCAGAGATAAAAAATGTCAAAAGATAATTTAAAACAAAATGTGTCAACAACACGTGTAACAACAACAGCAACAGCAGAAACTACTCCGAACCATGTGGCACCAACAACACTACAGATGCCACCGTCGCCAGCTTTTGAAATAACACCCTCAATATTAGCGATACCGGCGATAAGAAACCCACAAACGTTTTCACCAGCTTATGCACCCTCTTACACCTACCGCCACCCCTTCAATATGCATATTGTCGGCGGCATACAAGCGCCACCGGTAGGGCCAAACGCTCAAGAGCTCACCTGTCCGCGTTGCCTGCAGCGTGTTCGGACGCTGGTTGTATACGAACCAACACACCGACTTTGTATGAGCATTTGCGCGTTGCTATGCATGTGAGTTTACCGTTACTTACGATTGTATAAACATTGGGCCTCGATAAATTTGTTTAGTGAGTATTTAAGGGATTTTGGCGCTAAATGCTTAGAGAAGCGCGCGTAATTAATTGGGACCGACTCATCGTATTTTTTTGTTGAACTGAATTTTTATTGTTGTATGATTACTATTTTTGCATAACTCTGACAGTGATAAGTTAATCACACGCGGCTCTACGATATATTATTTAGTGGGTTTTGCACATGCATTGACCTAAGATATACAGTATTCTGTACTTTGGTAGCTAATCTAGAAATTTTTCAAAAAGTCTATGTTTTTATCGAACATAATGAAAGGAGGAAGTTCCTGGCTCTGGTTTTTGATTATCCATGTTCCACATAAACATCTAATATGTTGATACGTGGACCAATCGATCAAACAAGGCATAAAACTAAAGCTTGTCTGTTTCAATTTGTAGCTACCATGAATTTAAAAGATAAAGATAACACCGTTAAGCAACTTGGCCCACAAAATATCGTTGGTAGAATAAGTTTTTCCCGAGACCAAATGTTCAATTTCGGGCCACAAAAAGTCGTTACATTACCTATCTGTTTATTTATTAGTCCTTTTCATTGACCGAAGTATCGTTTCGTACAGCATTCTCAACGAGAAGTAGCTCAGTGGATCGGTAGAGTACCAGATATGATACGCTCTGATGAAACTGTACTATAACAAGACATATTAGATTGGATCAAGAGTTGAGGAATGCACCTTTTATCTCATCACTTCATTTAACTAGGTTGAATTAAAGAGGCTTTGTGCAGATAGCTTTACGTCTTGTTATAAAGATTGTGATTTTACGAATCGAAACAAAGCGAATTTTTCAAAATTTTTTCTGATCAATTTTTTAATTTATAGAATGGTATATTTTAACTGTAATTTAAGACTTCGTGTTAGTAAAAATATTTATTTGGAAAGAAACCACAGCTGATCTCCGGGAGTTCCTCTCAAAAAAGACGTTTTGCGGTGACCAACATATCTCTTAACTAAATCCTCTGAAATTAAAAAAACCAATCAGATTTCATTAAAGTAAAGTTAGATCTAATAAAGCACATTGAAATAATATGCAAAATAAAATTGTTTTTAAAAAAAATCAATTTTTCATCAAAATTTCGGCCTTAAATTGTTCATAAAAAATTATATTTATCGGTGAGAAAGAATCTCGTTTAATTACTAAAAAAAGATATTTAAGAAGCTAGTGTTGAAATTTGAGACTAATTGATTTATCCGCCTTCGAGAAAAGTCGGTCAGCGACTTTGAAAATACCATTTTGAGAAAAAACGCGTTTAAAGTTTGGCTCTGTGCTTCCAAGCACTCTGGAACGCCTTTTCAAACTTGCGTGTAACTGCAATAAAAAGTCGATTTTTTTTTTTAAATTCTAACTGTATATAACCCCTTAAGAGAATAAAGTTGGGTTTGCGAAAATCTGGTAGCACGTGGTAACAAGAGGAAGACTCTAAAGTTCCCTTTGAGACTGCTGTCACTTCTACTCACTTACTTTCTCTTTTCCGTACTTTGAACATTTTTTGATCTCTGAAAAAAAATGTTGGCGAGAACTCTTTTGCGGCTCATCTCCAAGAAATATTGTACAAGGTGCGTTCCAAAATAAACAGGACTTAAAAAAAAAAACTCTGAAAAAAAAATCAATTTATTTTATTCAAAATAGTCTCCTTTTGCTTCAATACCGGTTTTTGCACGGTCCAAAAGCATGTCGAACGACTGTTTTAGTTCGTTGGCCGGTATGACCGCCAGTACGCCGGTGCAAGCCTTTTGAATGGCCTCTACGTCTGCATAACGCTTTCCTTTCATGGGCAAATGCATTTTTCCGAAGAGGAAGAAGTTGCACGGTACCATATCAGGTGAATGCGGAGTGTGGTTAATGGTTAAAATGTGATTTTTGACGTTGAATGTTGATTTTCGAATGTTGGATGCTGAGCAATTTTTGGTAGTCAGTCAATTTGTGCGGAGCAAACCGCGCACACACCTTTCGCAAGCCCAAATGTTAGGTCAAAACAATCGATGTTTTGGAGATGTTCAATTCCATTTCCATGAATGTCAATGATGATTTCGGCTGGTTTTTGATTAATTCATTTCCATGAATGTCAATGATGATTTCGGTTGGTTTTTGATTAATTCACAACAGTTTCGATGAAATTTCCGGAGATCACAGATTTTGATTGGCCCACTTATTGATCGTCATTTATGTCCTTACGACCACTTTGGAAACGTTGAAACCACTCGTGCACTCTGCTAAAACAAAATTTAATGTTGGCTCTTTGTTCGAAGCTTTACTTTACTTTAAAACGCCCCTTATATTATTATTCTATCCGAACTGAGATAATTAAATAGATCGAATGTGCCACCCTATCAACAATGGATTTGAATTAAGTTTCAGTAGCTTACAATTATGAGAAAGCTTTTCATAATTTACTTCTATTCTCTACTTCATCTAACTCCGTCGCTATAATCATGCCAAAAGCAGAAGGGCTGAAACCTTCAATAATGCCTTCTCGTCAAAATGATCAGACATGCAAAAATTCTTTTTTTTCGGGTGCGCAAAAGGTGCACATATGATCAGCGTGAAGAGTTGAGTCGATTTAACCATGCCCGTTCGTTTGTCTGTATATGCATACACGAATTAATTCCTCTGTTTTTGAGATATCAATCTGAATTGTTTGCACCTTTTCTTTTCTCTCCAAGAAGATGCTCATTTGTCGCCGAGATCACGAGCTTCAATTTCAGGCATCAAATACTTGTAGTTTGTTATCGTGGCGCGATAGCGGTCGCCGTGGTTTTTTCTGGATAAAATGAGAGCTCTTGAATCTCTTCTTGCTCTTCGTCCCATATGCAGCAATTTCACTTGGTTACATACCCATTCGAAAAAGTCGAATCTTTTTGGAACTTTTCAAGAGCCCGTAGAACGAAGCGATGTTGCTTTCAATTTAAGATATCGACGTAAAATGCGCCAAGTCATTCCATATGTCAGTCCGAGTTGCTACGAACGGCGACGGATTGACTCTCCACGGTCGTCGTGTATGCTGGTATTGCGAATAGTACGCGCGAAACACATCTTTGCGAAACGAATTGTAATCATTGTTCAGTCGAAAGTCTGAACCATGATGAAATGCTAACAATAAACAACAAAAATAACATGACAGATTGATACGGCTCACGCGTGAAAAGATATTAAAAAAATACCTCTACTTGGATCACCCGTTAACTAAGTACAGAACTAGAAAATTCTCTTTGGATGAATTTCTTCCTGTCTTCTTGTGAATTGTCTGCTATATCCTAGAGAGCTCCGGCAACCAGTTGATTAAAAATTCCGTCCTCACACAAGTTAGGTGAAGCAGAAAAGCGACATTTTCGAGGTTTCATTATACGTACTTGTCATTGTGAATAAAAGCCACTTGGCACATCGAGAACGAACTTCCGTCGATCGCGTTTTAACAATATTTTCGCTGAAAGACAGTCCTAAAATTTATGTTGAATTCACCTGAGTACTTAGAATTGCTGTTAAAGTTTTTAGTAATGAAATTTCTCAAAGCTTAAAAGCTTCGAAGCCAAATGAAGCTACGTAAATAAAATTACCAAGCGAGTAAGTCTAAAAAATGTAAACAGCAGCTATGTACACATTTACCATATACGCAACACCTACATACCCGTAAGTATGTATGTATATATGTACATATCTAGAAAGGCCTTATCGAACTTAACTATTTGTAGTGCAAAGAGGCAGTCGTCACTGACTACACACTAATTATAAAGTACGAGTAAATATAGATAAAATAAAATATGTACTCTTATATACATATATATTGTACGTAGTACTAGTATTGACAGTTGTACAAAATACATATGTGTATGTATGTATCTACTTTGAGGTACACCACAATAAGGTGTAAATTTATTTCAGTTCAGTTTAGTTGAAGTCTGCCAACGAATACAATCGAAACGATCGCGGTGGCGGCAACGCTCTTCTGTCACATTTTTTTAATTTTATTAACTGCACACATACAGACAAACTCACGTAGAAAGTGTTTCAGTGCTTTTAACTGATTTGCCGAATTTTTAACAAAAACTTGCTTAACTTTCTTCGAGTTTTCTTCGAGCTTTTTCGCGTGTTTTTGTGTTTTTTCATATTATCTTTCGTTGCGAATTGTGAAAATGTCCTACAACAACAACGGTCAACCACCACCATACAGCGCACCACCACCAGGCTTCACGCCGGCCTCGTACTATCAGCCGCCGCCACAACAGATGCCACCACCACAACAAACATCAACGGTGATCATTACCACAAACGGTCCACCAATTATACCACTTGGTGAGGACCCAACGAGAATACAATGTCCTTCGTGTCATGCTGATGTGCTGACTACCGTTAATTATCAACCGAACAGCTGTACGCACATTTGGGCTTTGGTCTTGTGCCTCTTCATGTACGTAAAACAACAAAAACAAAATCAAAATTACAAAACTATTTATTTACATTTAAGTGCGAATTAATTGTTTTTCATTTGTGTGTGTATGTGTGTGTGTGTGATAATTTTTGTCTGAAAAACGAATTACGCTGAAAATGTGCGAAGAAATATTTCGCAGCTGTTAAAAAGCTCAAAGAATTAAGAAATAGCTGCCATGAGGCACTTTGGCGCTTGCAAATTGTGTTCAAATGTGCAGAGTCTCCAGTGTAATTCTTAAAATAGCGCCAAACACTGAGCACACTCAGTTCTCTGATAAGAAAAACACAAACAAAACACTCTAACAGAATTTTTTTGATCTGAATTTAGTAAAAACAGATGTATACATGTACATATATTGTACATATCATGTGACCATGTGTTAAAAACCGCATATAGAACAAAAACGGTTTTTTTTTTTCAAATTATTAAAGCCGAAAAACAAATTTACATAAAAAGTATGAAAAGAAAAAAGTTGTATTATCAAAAATACCAAATACGTTGCAAATACCGGTCTCGGCTTGCAGCGACTGAAATAAAAAAAAACAAAAAACTACGTGACTTCTTGAGATGAAACAAAATCTTAAATCCTATTTAGAATTTCAATTATTGCTAATTTTGTTGCATTACACCGGTAAATTTTGAAAACATTTTGAAATTTGTGTATGCGTGACAGTTATCTACGTTATCAAAATTAAGCGTAAAGCTTAACTCTGTAACAATATTTTTTCCAAATGACGAGTCGTTTAGCAGGCTGCTTGCTTAAGGCATTAAGCCAGTCTAGATTACATGGACAATTTATTGTGGGGACATTAAAAAATATAAAATTTCTGGGATATGAAGGGATCCGAACAAAGATCCGCCGAAACTCTCTGCTCTTTCAACTGCATTCCTGAAATGTTGAAAGGATGGGTCAAAGTTGTCAGAGAAGGTTGGAGGCGAGTCTTCTATAAAGAGCTCTCCGTCAAGCTTAGTTTTAGGCTACCGAATTACTGCAGTATCGTATAGCCTTGACACACGGCAGCGTTAATCCGGATTAACTGCGCACTTAATCAGATCCAAATTTGTAGGTGACAGACGACAGCTATGTGAGTTTGAAACTCTCGTAAACAGCTGATTGTCGTTTTTATAATATTTTCAATGTAAATGGAGCGGAGATAAACATTGCGGTTGTTAGCCGACCGATTTTTTCAAAACCATTTTTTATTACAAAAACATATCAACACTTTATTTTTAAAACATATCATAACATAAAACTTCTTGTTTTATTATTGAAAAATTGAAAAAAAAACAGCTGTCAGTGTTGCTTGACCATTTCTAACGATGTTGACAACGAAAATACAGCTAACTCTCTAAAATTGTGAGGATTAAATGGGAGTTAGCAACGGAGTTATCTTCACTTACTCCTGAATTAATTCGGATTAATGCAGACGCTGCCGTCTGTCAGCCTCTTTCAAGTAAGTGAACAAATACTACGACAGCAAAGCGGCAAGACCAGTGAATAGTGTGCTCAAAGTTAGTCAACCTCACTAGTTGTAGATCATAGCAGAACCGCTGGAAACTGTATAGTCTAGAAGAGGCATGAGAACACTAGACCTATGAAGATCGCGTGCGCTTAGCAAGCGTTGGTTTACGACCAGCCTCTACGCGAATGCGAGATCCTTCTTGCTTAGAGTTGGTATACCTGCCTTCAGAAAAATGATGCAATTGTAGGAGTTTTTATTGGTCATTGTACAATAGGCATTCACTAAAAATCTACGGATCGGACGCAAACTACCAAAATTATATGGAAAAAGGTGAGGTGGCACTATCTGCTCCATTGTGCTGTTTTATTTTTATGAAAGTCTTTATCACCACATTTATAGAAGTTTTGGGTACCACAATGAACCGCCTATAAGCTGTCCAAGTGAGATCCCTATTTAAATTGATCTGACCTATAATACTGTGGGCAAAAATAGTAAGATTTTTTAATTTAAATTTCGCGCGAAAAACCATTCGTCGAAATATTTATTTTTTTAGATTGGTAAGACCGTCGGTGACACCTGTGCTAAATGTTACATCAAAATAATCATTAGTATTTAGTATACGCTTGTCTCTCTGATGTACATAAAGTGCATTCGGCGATTTTTACGATGAGTAAAATTATTCAACAAAGAAGTTCCATTAAATTTTGTGTACGGAATCAACTTTCTGGTGCCCAAACGTTTAGAATGTTGGAAAAGAGCTTCGCTGACAATTGTTTGTCCTGACCAAGTGCTTTTTGATTGGTACAAAATATTCAAAGCGGAAAGAACGCATTGGCGACAAACCACGTCCAATAAAATAAAGAAATTGATGCTAGAGAATAGACGATAGACACTCAAATATATTACTGGCATCGTTGGAATATCGGGAGGATCAGTGAAAACATTTTTGAAAGATCATTTGGGCCTAAGAAAAATGTAAACACGATTGGTTACAAAATCATTATTTTTTCGAAAAACAGCATCGTTTATGAAGCAATGCTTTCCGACTACTAGGATACCATGAAACGTATTATTACTGGCGATGAGTCATGGATCCATGTTTAAGACCCGAAAATAGACGATCAATCGGCCAAAGATGAGCTGAAGCACAAAAAACTACGTGAGGTCAAAAATGAAGGTTATGTTGAAAGTTTTCTTTAACTACTAGCCGCACTTTCAACAAAGAATAACATTTGAGTGTTATGCGTCGTTTACGTGAAGCTATTCGTAAAAAAGGATGGAATTATCGGCCGACAACTATTGGCACAAATGTATTGGAGCCAAGAGGGATTACTTTTAGGGGAACAACTTAGATTTTAAAGAATAAATTAAGAATTTTAAAAGCATGAACAAAGGCTTACTCTTTTTTGCTCATAGTAGAATATTTTCTTTTCATTATTTGTCCCGAAATTTGGTGAAAATTTTCAAAATTATAAAGAAAATATTCAATAGAAAGAAAATGATTCAACAGCTAAAAATGTACGACAATTTTCCACAATTTCTAACGGAACAGCATCATAAAAGTATAAAATTTAATAGTATACGAAAACTGAAATTACTTCTTCATGTATACGGAGTGCTCAAAATATAACGGGAAGTTTGCTTTCATGATATCTTGAAAATATATGTATTTTACTTATTTCTTTCAAAGCTTACGGCGTTTTGGTTTCACCGACATTTTTGTACTTTTAGCTTCTTCTTACTTTTCATAATAAATAGAATGTTAAGCGGAGTAAATTTTGTCATATTTTCGATTTTAGAATGTTGCAAAAAAATTCAAAAATTTGTAATGCAAATGTAATTGGTATATAATATATATTATGAAAGGGTATTGTTCATCAAACTGGTTTAAATACGCATCGCTGCACTTTATAGCAAAACCTCGATCTTTTATCGTTAATTTATACAAAATTCGCTACTGCGCTGACCGCGAAGAGTTGCTGCTTAAAGCTCTTTTTATGCATCAAGTGCTTTACGGAATGTATTGCGCGTTTGCCTTAAAATATAATGTGGTTTCATAACTCAATAATCTAATTTAATATTGGAATTTGACTAAAGACTTTTTTAGGGAGATTACTATCAAATCTTGACAGCTGATAGTTGATTGCCCATAGCTAATAAATATAGTTGAAAAAAATCGTGATCATTTTCCATTCCTTTGCGTTTCTATAACAGATCAATTGAAAAGACCCTGACCTATTATAATAAAAAAAAAAAAAAATTACCAAATTCCCTCTATTTTATTCTTAAAGGGTGATACACAGATTATAGCGACCTTCCAGCTTTCGATACCAATCTTATAGTGCGAATTGTCCTTTGCTTCAAAATAGGCCTCAGTTTCGATAAAATTTATTTCCAGCGAGCGAGTGTATGCGGAAACAAGTCGAAGCGTAATTTATAGATTTTTGCCATCGTTTTCAATAGCTTCTGATGACACAAATATTGTCTGGGTGAAACAGTGCTTTATTTTTCTTCAAAAGCGGCCGTTTTCTGGAGATTTCGTCGTTCACACTGTCCAGTAACGCTTTGTAATAGTCGCTGTTGATGGCCTTTCTTTTTTCAAGTTAGTCTATAAAAATTATTCCATGCGCTCATCTGCATTATACATATCGAAACTGGTACCTCATTTCTTGAGATATCAATCTGAAAATTTTCACACGTAATATTCCCATGAAGAAGCTGCTTATTTGTCGGAATCGCCGATATAGAACCACTATAGCATATAGCTGTCATACAAACTGAGCGATAAAACAAAGTTCTTGTATGGAAAACTTTCGCGTTTGGAGGAACATCTTTAGGAAATTTGGCATTCATACTTATATATATGTACATAATATTATCTATAATATTTATAAGAAAACTATAGCATATACATAGCTGACATCCAAACTGGCCAATTCAATTCTCACCTGACGATGATTTGATTTTAACGAATAATTGAGTTACATGACAAAGAATCTAGAAGTTTTGAAATTCAATAAAATGTTCAACGTGTTAACCGGTTCACTCATTTAATTAACTAGTTATCGTTGAACTAATTTCAATTAACTTTGGCAACCGACAATTGCACGGTTGGCAGACAAGCCTGCGCACTCGCATGAGTCATTCGATATTTTTTACAACGCGTCTCTGTTGTCTTTATTACTTTTTCTGACGTGTGCAAGCGACCTCTTTAAGCAATGCATTACGATGTATAAATGTATGGAAGTATGTGTGTATCTATGTTTGTAAGTATGTATGGATGTATGAGGTATTTATGTAGTGAGCAAGCCAAAGTTCAACAAACTGTCGCTGTGTACGCAAAATTGTGATGAAATCGAGAGTTCGACGCCGATGACGTGCGCAAATTGACGTCACAAATGCGCTTTCGAATATAAATGAGGAAAACTGTGCAAATTTGAGAAAAGCAAATGTTGTAAATACTGGATTACTCACCACATTTTGCTGTTGTCAAATACTAAAACCGCACAATGCCGGCATTTGTGGGCAGACAATTATGAATGTGTACTTACTAATCACAAGACTGACTAAAATATTGGAATGCTAAGCAAAAGTATGTACATATATGGGAAGTGCTTGCATATGTACTTAAATAAATATATACATACATATGTGTCTCTATATATAAATATATGTGTGTATATACATGCATGAACATACATGTGTGCATGCAATTAAGTGCTTAAGCTAAAAGCTGTTCTTTGTATCTGAAGCAGGTTTTTGTTTACTTAAAGAGTATGAAAATTTCATAAGATTGAATTTCCATTGAATTTGTACTTAATTATTTAATTATATTTCCGTATAAAACATCGTAGCTGTTATGCTGCTTAACAATTTTAGTCAATTAACACGTCCCTCTATTGAATGAGGGAATTACCCGCAATTGCAGCTGTTATTAGTAGAACTGGTTTTATTATCCCTTGTACATAGTATATTAAGTTTAAAACGAACTTTCGATTCTATATAATATGTGTAATGGGTGTTTTGTAGACATGTGGTTTTCTTGATAAATAAAAACGCTTATTATTGAATGATCTGGCCAAAAATTCTGCATCATTATAAAGATAAGAATTTTCGAACCAGTGACCATCGCATCGATTAAACTCCAGGCGCGCAGCTTAATTTTCGATAATTTTATATTTTAATCAATTGTAGACGCATGTCATCAATAACGCATCGAAGAGTATGCATCCAAAGCCTCATTCGTCTCGAGCTTACTCATGTATGTATGTATGTAAGCATAATCCCACAAAAAATAGTCGAGCGGTGTTAAATTGCATGATCTTGGAGGCCAAACCACAAGCCCACGACGCAAGAAAATGCGCTCAACAAAGCTTTCCTTCAATAAATTGATTATTTCGCTGACTGAGTGGAAAATAGAGCCGTCTTTTTCTCACCAAAGATCTTCTACATCAACATGCTCGAATTTGGGTACAAAAAATCATTAATTATGGCTCTATAGCGTCCTTGATTAAGGAATTACAAGAGTTTCCTCGGCCTTATTGCACAATTTTTTCGCATATAAAAAATTAATATTTTAGGCAGCGCACTTATCCAGCTAGCCTCGAGCGCACAAGTTCTCAAGGCTGTATCTCCGTAACTATTACTTGGATCAACTTGAAAATTTAAGACATTATTCTAGAATTGTTGTAGAATTTAATAGGACAATAAACAAAATCGATTGTTTGAAACTCGTAAACCCATTTAACCCCTTAATATTATGACCGGCTTCATTTATGAATAAGTATAGACCAATGATTCCCTCTGACCTTAGAGTGACTGCGACAATTTTGTTTTTTAACCACAAGTCAGTTTGTTGACAGATCAAAACCTTTTTGTGAAAATCGGGAACGGTAGCCATATCCCTTTGAGCTCATTCATTGAACGAGCGACGCGCTTGATTGCTCGTTCGACTCTAGTTCTTGCATGATTTTGATTTTGTAATCCTGCACATCAAAATCCTTCCGCTAAATCTTCAATAAAATGGATTGGCATCGCTCCAATTGTTGCGCGCGATGTTGGTTGGACGCATTCGGATCTTTTTTGATATGCTGCTTCACAGCAGTAATAATATTTTTAATATTTTACCCTTCAGTGTCATATATTACCAACAGTCCAGCCACCTGCCGCACAAACATACAGTGTAAAGCAAAAGTCTTGATACCCTACCACTTCGATGACATTATATAAAAATATCACAAAATTCCTTGAACATTTTCATTTAGTAATTAAATTTAAATAAATGCATTTTTTCTCATGTGAAAAATATAAAAAATTAGATTACAAAGTATTTCATTATTTAAAAAAAAAATCAAAAAACCAAGGATATTCGCACAGCAAAAGTGTTAATACTTCTGCAAAAAAGAAGGAAATGTATAAAAAAGCTTAATTATAAGTTGACCAAAAATATCTTTGATACCTAGTGGGGTATCCTCGTAATCGAATAACTTCTTTTAATCGGTCAGGCATGGAGTGAATCAATTTTTTTGTGTAATCTGAACTGATATTTTGCCATTCCATTTGGAGCAAGCTTTTAAGTTGATTTTTTGAAGTAATATGGTGTTTCCTTAAGCGGTTTTGTAAATGATCCCATAAATGCTTGATAGGATTGAGATCTGGACTTTGTGGAGGTGTTAGTACCAAATGGGGTTCCTTGTGTATTAACCACATCTTCACTATGTGTGCAGTACGTTTGGGATCGTTGTCCTGCTGGAAATAAAATCCGCTAGACATTCCCATTTTTTCACACTTTGTAATAAATTTTCTTGAAGAGCTTTCAAATATACTTTTTTTGTCATAATTTCATCGATAAAAACAAGGTTGCCAACACTCGATGTGGACATGCAGCCCCATACCAAGACACCTCCACCTCCATGCTTGACCGTCTTAATTGTATTTTTTGGGTTTAACTCTTCGTTTGGCTTCTTCCACACTTTAAATCGCCCATCATATCCAAAAAATATTATAATTTGATTCGTCGGAAAAAAATAATATTATCCCAGAAGTCAAATTCTTTGAGTTTATACGTTTTTACAAAATCCAGCCGTTTATTTCTATTGACGTCGCTGACAAAGGGTTTTTTTCTAGCAATGCACGACTTAAATCCATTTTTTTTTATTGATCTGCGCACTGTATCCGATGAAACAATGGTATTTAAAGATGCTTCCAATACAGTTGCTATATTCGGAGCACTTTCGAATGGATTTTTCTCTATTGTTCTCTTGATAAATCGTTCATCTCTCTCATTAAGCTTCCTAGGGCGTCCTGATCTGTGCTTATTTTCGAACCTTTTCTCCTTTTTGAAACGTTGCATTACCTTTTGGACCGTTGCCTTACTTCTGCCGATGTATTTTCCGATTTCGGCATATGATTTACCATCTTTATGCATACGTACCACAATTTGTCTCTCTTCTAATGTCAATTCTTTTCGAAGCATGATTGTACAAGAAAAATATTTTACTTCAGTGCGAATAAATGAACGTATGAAGTTACATATACTGAATATGGTCTGCAAATAATATGTTTTTCCCACACATCACAAGTCGAATATACCGTTATTCTGCACGCTAGCTACATCAGGGCTCGACCGTATCGACACTTTTGCTGTATCAATTTATTACTTACATACATATAAGTAGTTACATTTTTGACTACCGTTATTGATGCATTAGCCAAATTTTGCTGTTTCCTTTCGATTATGAATGAGTACAATGTGGATTTTTAAATTATTGCCAAAGTTGCCTAAACTATTTAAACTTACAAAACAAAAAACAAAAACAAAATCTTAAAAAATTTGTAGCGTCTGGTCACCTTACAGTTATATTTATCTCAACTGTGCCAGATGTTTCCATATCCTTGTTGCATTGCGTATCAGAAACGTCGCTAAAACCACCCCAATGACCAATATACTTTTATGCAATGCATCTCACAAAACAAAGGCAATGTTACAAACATACGTACGTACATATGTATGTACTCGTAGGTATGCCATAAGTAATCGCTGAGCGCTCTCATCTCCAGACATCTTACGGAAAACGAAACTCACCACAAACGAGCTGCCAAAATGAATGAGTCAGACAAATTAAAACTCTACGCCGCATTGCACTGTCAGTTTACCTTTAGTTTTTGACGCGCAGCAACGTGAGAAAGTCGCAAAGTGAGTTTACTAAAGCGAATTAGTATTATAAAGGGTGATTTTTTAAGAGCTTGATAACTTTTTTTTTAAAAAAAACGCATAAAATTTGCAAAATCTCATCGGTTCTTTATTTGAAACGTTAGATTGGTTCATGACATTTACTTTTTGAAGATAATTTCATTTAAATGTTGACCGCGGCTGCGTCTTAGGTGGTCCATTCGGAAAGTCCAATTTTGGGCAACTTTTTCGAGCATTTCGGCCGGAATAGCCCGAATTTCTTCGGAAATGTTGTCTTCCAAAGCTGGAATAGTTGCTGGCTTATTTCTGTAGACTTTAGACTTGACGTAGCCCCACAAAAAATAGTCTAAAGGCGTTAAATCGCATGATCTTGGTGGCCAACTTACGGGTCCATTTCTTGAGATGAATTGTTGTCCGAAGTTTTCCCTCAAAATGGCCATAGAATCGCGAGCTGTGTGGCATGTAGCGCCATCTTGTTGAAACCACATGTCAACCAAGTTCAGTTCTTCCATTTTTGGCAACAAAAAGTTTGTTAGCATCGAACGATAGCGATCGCCATTCACCGTAACGTTGCGTCCAACAGCATCTTTGAAAAAATACGGTCCAATGATTCCACCAGCGTACAAACCACACCAAACAGTGCATTTTTCGGGATGCATGGGCAGTTCTTGAACGGCTTCTGGTTGCTCTTCACCCCAAATGCGGCAATTTTGCTTATTTACGTAGCCATTCAACCAGAAATGAGCCTCATCGCTCATCGGACGTAAAGCGCGAAACACATTTCGAACCGAACACTGATTTTGGTAATAAAATTCAATGATTTGCAAGCGTTGCTCGTTAGCAAGTCTATTCATGATGAAATGTCAAAGCATACTGAGCATCTTTCTCTTTGACACCATGTCTGAAATCCCACGTGATCTGTCAAATACTAATGCATGAAAATCCTAACCTCAAAAAAATCACCCGTTACTAAAACGAGTGCAAAAGTTCAAGAAGTTCAAGAAATAAAACAGCAGTTCAAAGTACAAGCCAAAGAAAAAATATTGATTTTCATTGAGAAAACAACTCAAAAGTGTTAGTTAGTTCCTCCAGCTAGTGAGTAGTAGTGAGTAGTGACTTAGATACACATATTTTTAGATAATGTCACATCCACAAGCGCCGCCTCCGCCGTACTCACAGGCCGTACCAGGCTACTACCCACAGCAAGGTGCTGCCGCTCCAGCAACAACAGTGGTCATACACACTACAGCGCCATCATTTGCGCCCATCTCTAATGAGCCGGCTACAATAACTTGTCCCTCCTGTCATGCTGTGGTGCGCACTACTGTCATCCGACAGCCCAGCAACACCACACATCTTTGGGCGCTGATACTCTGTCTTTTCGTGTAAGTTTTCAAATATTGTTGAGAATATTTTATAGCTTAAGGGTGTACAAAAAGTGCTTACTAAAGTGTAATCAACGGTTTTCTTGTGAAAAATTGACTTTTGTATTATTATACTGTTCTACATTTGGCTGTTTATAAACAAACAATTTAGGAAGCATCGCGAAGTTTGTGGTTTTGTTCGCTTATTTTATATCTCACCAATCAAATGTATGCTCATAAATACTACATACATACCTACAGATACAACTCTAGTGAAGCTAACTCACCACACTCAAGGAAAAAAACGAGAGATTAGAGAGATGCATTTTTTAGTCAGTGAGCATTAATTGAGCAATTCTATGCTCATGTTAGCTAGTAGAGCTCGGCATTAGCGACAAGCATATAAGCTACTCAAAATAGTGTAAGTCTACCAAAACTATTATGATTACTGGGCTGAAATATAAAAAGTACCACAAATTATGAAGCTACAAATTGTCCCTAAGAAACAAAATTCTTAATTACCTTAGAGAAATGATTGCCAAAAATGTTTTTCTTTTCTAATTTACCCAATTTTCAAACTTCTCATAATATAATTTCTTGAAGTAATAAAGTCTTGCGGTATTTTTATTGAATGATTTATTGAATTTATTTAAATGGTTTATAACGGTTTGATGACTCATGCCCAGCTCTTGAACGATGCTACTACTGCTACTATGCCGGTCTCTTTCGACCAATTCAGCGATGTTATCGCAGTTTTCGATGACAGGCCTTCCGGAGCGTGGCGCATCTTCGACCACCTCTACACCAGAACGAAAACGTTGAAACCATGGTTGTGCGGTGGAAATGGAAACTGTATCGGGTCCATAAACTGCACAAATTTTATTGGCGGCTTGTGATGCATTTTTGCCTTTATCGTAGTAGTACTGTAAAATATGCCGTATTTGCTCTTTATTTTGCTCCATGTTTGTGACGCTATAACTCACGAGCGACTTAAAAGAAACGACAATCAATCAAACGCGTGTTAGCGCGTGAAATGAGCTTTCCAAAAAGGTGTAGCATGACCCGATGCGACGAATAAAACTAGAACTACGCGCTTTCAGCGCCAACTAGCGAAAATACCGCAAGACTTTTTTGACAATCTAATATATATTTCTGTAAATATCTCGAAAATGTAGCATATATGTCTCTATGTACATGTGTCTTCTCCAATTTTAGTTAAATCAAATGGAGTATTTTAGTTAATATTATATAGAATACCATATACCATCATAAGAACATGATTCACATGGACCTAGCTTTAACATTTTTTGTCAAACTCATTAGAGTTGAAAAAATTTGGGTTAACATTTTTTACTTAAATTATAATAAATCAGGGACTAGCTTGTCCGAACTAATATTTTACATATCCCTGAAATGCTTTCTCCGCAGATTCACAATTACCAAAACTTGTTTCCATAACTCCTTTCCAAAATTCTCGAGTTAGGTCTTCAATAAGATTTTATCTCTTTAAAACACAAACAAAATGAAAATTCAATTCTTTCGTAAAATTTTTCTATTATTATATATTTTTAATAAACGCAAACGCTCATGAAAATTAGAAACTGAACTGCCCAGCCGTAGCGTACTTAACACGTACTTCTAGTAAGTTCACCACGGTGCTTCAGAAAGTGGCGAATTCACGAGCGCCGCAGTTTGTTCGTGTTATCAATGATTGCAAAGCAAATATAAATTACTTCAATAACATTTTGCTAATGTAAACAAAAACACTTAACTGGAAGCGCAGATCTATGTAGTATCTAGTATTTATTCGGTAACAACGGTACATACCTACATATATGTGATATAAAATCTTATATGCCTTAATAACTACTGAAGCCAAAGTAAAGCACAAAGCTTTCATATTTCTCCTATACTACTACGAGTACTAGCATTAGGGGTGCCTTAATTTTAACGTTATTTCTTGTTTTTATTTGAAGAATTTTGTTACTTTAACAAAAAACTTAATTATGGTATACAAAAGTTGATTTTTATAATTAAAATTTACTAAATAAAATTTAGACACATATTATAAAAAAAATATTTTTAATAAAGTTTAATAGGCGTCCCTGAAAAAAGTGTTTAATGGGAGTGGCCTGCTCATTTACTTGACCAATTTCAACCCAACAGGATGTATGAATAGCATTATCCCGAAATTTCAATATTTCCTTGTAAATTCCATTTGAAACTTTCACTTTCCAGTCACTTTCACAAATCAAGCAACAAAGTATGTATATATCCAAATAAAATTTTAAACAAATGGTGACCTTTAGGAACGCCATCTTGAGTCTACAATTTGTGACAATCTGGCGATAACTGCTCAAACTCCCAAATACTGCATATGGGGACCCCAGTGCCCATTGCTAACTTTTTATTGAAAATATCAATCAATCTGTGAAATTAATTAATGAAATTAGAGGATAATATTTTCCCAATAATAGTATGTCTGTATGTCATAAATGTGTTGAATCGAGTATAGGTCCAATATACCTCATAAAGTGTTTTTTCATAGGGACGCTACAAAAAAAGACCGATAGGGACAACAAACGACACCTTATTTTTCCCGTTCTTAGACATTTCTCTTCAGTAAGGCTTGTCATTTTATCATGGAAAGTTATACGATCCATTATTAAAATTTCCTACCGAAATGCGGAGTCAGAGGTCTCAATTTTAAGAGCGCCACGTCCATTTTGTTGTCGTCAATCATCCTGTCAGTTGAACAATTGAGCGTCTAGTGAAACATTTCAATTCACTGGCGCAGTACAAAATGTTCCTGTGTCAGTGAGATAAAGAAGTGCCCATAATATCGAGAATATTACTGAATATCGCATCAATAGAGAAAGACTCAAATCAGTCTCTTACACGTTGTTCTCAAGCGTTGAGCATCTCTGTTACGTCGTTGTGGCGAATTTTGCGAAAAAGATCTTGGCCTACATCTTTACAAGATCAAATTGACGCAAGAACTGAAGCCGCTTGAACACCAGAATCGTTGTATGTTTGTGAATTAGGGTGAGCAATAACTTGAAAATGATCCTGATTTTCATCCGAAAATCATCTTCACCGATGAGGCTCATTTCTGGCTGAATGGAATCGTCGATAAGCAACTAAGTTAGTATCTTTTTCTATTACCAATATGTGGTAACGCCAAAGTTATATAGAATCCATCCATATATCAATCTCTCATATACTATAAATACAATTTTCAAAATTCAGGTTAATTTTTTACCGTATATGTATGTAATCAGTCAATATGTAAAATTTCTTAGCAATATTAACTGAACATATTCTACATCCATGCTATAGTTTGGTTCCGAAAATACATATGTGAGTTTATTCTACGAATTACTTCAACTCCCAATACTACATATAATGATTTTCGTTATTCTAACAAACTCTAGGCTGCATAGGTCGGTCAGTGTGTGAGTTATATACATATGTATACTTTATACAATAAATTGGCTGAAAATATATTCACAATTATACCTGAGCATTGTAAATAGCGCTTTCCGACGGTTCACCTGTTCTCGACCCCAAGAAAAAATCTCATATCTCTAATATAATGAATTCTAAACTTCTGGTTGAAGCTTTGCACAGCAACATCATATACTAAGTGGAGTCTTTTGGATAGACTTTATATCAAATAAACATCTCAGATGATATTAATATAGTTTTCGCCGAGATAAAGACGCCATAACACAACCCACGTGAGTGTAACAACCCCGCATTCGACGTCATTGACCTGACCCCGTTCTAGTGAAGCCATTATAGTTGAATATCAACCGAATGTTAAAACACACAGCCGATTAGCTTGATGCTTTGTCTTATATTATGAGTACATGTGAACAAGTACTTATGTACATATGTAAGTGTGCATGTAGTACACGCAAATCCAAATCTTTGTCGGCGGCGGTAAATCATTGGTTATAGAACAATTGCATATGTTTGTATTTATTACTACATATCGTTTAATGCATCTTGTTTGCAACGTTAAATAATTCACTTAATCTAAAAACATTTTCGTCATATTAAAATCTACTAGGGTTGCCAAATAATAATAATTAATAATTATTCAAACGAGTCCTTTATAAATAAATATGTATTCATATCAGTATGATATGTTGCATTTGTCGTCAAACAGCCGCTGAGTCCAATTTTTGATAACTCGTTCGAGCATTTTGACTGGTAACTGGCGAACGACTCGCGTTATGTTTTGCTCCAAGGCCCGAATCGCAGCGAGATTGTACGCATAGACTTAAGTCTAATGGTGTGTTATCACACGACCTTGATGATGGATCTGCTCACCGAAGTGTTCTCTCACTAAATCCATTGATTGATGCGATGTGTGGTAAGTGGCGCCGTTTTATTTAAATCAAATGTCTAATTCTCAACGGCATTATTTTTGAAGAAATATGAACCGATGATTCCACTGGCCTACAAACCACACCAAACCTTTATTTTTTCTGGAGGAAATGACAGCTCTTGAGTCTCTTGCTCTTCGTACCAAATGAGGCAATTTCGGTGGTTTACATGCCCGTTGAGACTGAAATGGGCCTCACCGCTGAACAAAATTTGGCTCGAAAACGTCGGACCTTCTTGGAACTTTTCAAGAGCTCATGGAGAGAATCGCTGTCGCTTGGGAAAGTCGAGTGGCTGCAGTGCTCGCACAAGCTGTATTTCGTATGCTTTCAATTTGACGATTGATTTGAATCTCGACGTGAAATGCGCCAAGTCGTTCCATACGTCAATCGGAATTTCTGCGAACGGCGCTGAATCGACTCTCCACGGTCTTCGTGTATACTCTCAGTTACGGCGGCTATTTTTTTTTTTTTGTTTGACTTCGTGGTAGACGTGATGGGTCGGGGCGAATATTATGCAATAATGAAACTGGGTTTCAAGATTGGTGATGGTGTTGCGAATAGTACGCTCAGAAGACCGATTTCAGAACGTTAATTTTCATAATAAAGTTGAGTGATTTGTAAAAGTTATTCAGGCGTAAGTTTTTCCATTATGAAATGCCAAACAATAGTGAACTAAAATGACATGACACGTGATCTGTGAAAGGCTTTTGAAAACCTGGATCACCCGTTACATACTTTTTCGTATCTCTTTAGTTTGATTTAATTCAAATATGCGCTGTTTCTTTCGATAACATGTTTCCATCTAGACGGCAACTATATAATACCCAATTTTCACAAGCCTTTTTTGGGTTCAACTTTACACCAACAAGTGCGTTCGCCATGGGCAGGGTTAGGTGGCGCTATGTCCGGGATATATGGTGGATGCGATAAAATCACCCATCCGAGCTTCCGTAGCTTCTGACAAGTCATCAACGAAGTGTGTGGTCTGGCGTTGTACTGGTAAAACACTACACCCTTCCTGTTCCAGCAGCTCATAGTGGATGATTCCCTCCAATCCCACCAAACACACAGTAAAACCTTCCTGGCCGTCAATCCCGGCTTGCCTACTGTTTGGGACGATTCACCGGCCTCCGACAACGACCGTTTTCCCTTTATATTGTCGCATGTGATCCATTTTTCGTCGCCAGTCACCATCCGCTTCAAAAATGGGTCGAGTTCGTGGCGTTTCAGCAGCATATCGCAGGCGGTGATTCGATCCAGCTTCTGCGGTTTAAAATGACGCATCGAATATTTCAGTTATTTACATATGTATATCACTCCAGACTTAATTTTTTTAATGACCTGTATACTGCGAGTGTGACGCATCGTTGCAGTCGCACAATTTGAATACTTTTGCAATTTTAAAATGAAAATGCATTCCTCAAAATAATATTTATGCAAATACTTAGTAATCTAAAATTATAATAATTTATTTTATTTACTTCCGATATAGAAGATAAGTGATTAATTTTTAATAAATATTCCCTCACGAGGTAATCGTTATTATTAACTTTCACATACCGCTATTCATGAACTATTTTTATAAGTTGGGTTATTTGTAAGTAAATCTGAGAAATTTTGAAACAAATGGGGCATATAATTATAAGAAAAAATACAATTTTTTTCTGCTAACATTTTTGCTTCTGAAGGCCGCTCCAAACTACCCTATATTCGTTTTCAAGAGCGCACAACCGATAAAGCTCAATTTCAAAACTTTTTCGGTTCGCCAACGTAACGTATACTCAGCTGACAACTCAATTCCGTATTTATTCAAGTGAAGAAAAGCTAAAATGCTGAATCCATCAGTATTTTTACCCAACAACCGAACTTCAATAACAAACAAAAGCAACCCAACTGTGCGGGTGTATTGCGGCTCCCAATTTATGATCTGACGCTGCCGTCGGCGTCGTTTGTAAATCATGAAGCAACGCAAACTTGGATGTGATAAGCACACTCTGTATAACTATATACCACCATACAAAGAGTTATCGCTTTCTGGCAAATGAAATTCTTTCAGTTAACTATCGTCAGCAGCGTTGTTCGCATAGCTGAAGTCGGTGGAGCGCGCAAAACGTTAGAAGAAAAATAAAGTACCAAAACGGTGTTGCGGAATTTTCAAAAAGCTGCGACAAATAATTAAATAAATTTTATACGCTATGTCGAACCACGGACAGCCACCACCATACTCCCAACCGGGCTACACGCCGGCGCAGTACTATCAGCCGCCACCACCGCAAATGGCGCCGCCGCCGCAATCAAGCACGGTAATCATACAGACGACGCGTCCACCTTTGGTGCCGGTCAGCAATTCACCGACGCGCATCGTTTGCCCCTCGTGCCACGCCCATGTATTGACCACCGTCAAGCATCAGGCGACGACACGCACACATTGCTGGGCGTTGGTACTGTGCCTCGTATTGTGAGTTCAAGTGCAAATAATGACTAACAAATTACTAAAATATATTTTACAAAATTTTAGTGCAAGAAGTATGAATCAAAAAATATGAAAATTATTATAACCGTTTTTTTTTTTTTTGGCAAACTCCTTTGTGGAATTTCATAAGTTATTAAAGTGAAAACCATTTACAGCTGGCCTTTATAGCACTCAAATGTACATAATCTTATCGGCCATAAAAGCTTATCAAATGCTGATAAATATGAGCTAAAGTACACTGTCAGTGTATTTGCATGTGTTTGTGTATAGGTATTGTGAATGTGAATAGCCAAGTATGCACTCAACACGAAAATCTGGTCAGTACTTGCCGATAAATATATCGCCCTGCACTCAAAGGCACTCTACTAAAGAAAACTTTGAAATAAAAATATTTTTCAATAGGGTTACCAAGTTTTGATGGCCTTCACGACTTCTTTTGCAGGAACAAATTCAATGAACCCGAGCACTTCTTCCACTAAATAAAGTCGCATGTCATGAAGAGGACGTTCAATGTTGATTTCAAAAGCTTAAAGAGAGTCAGGTATATTGTTAAATACCAAGGACTTCTAATAGTCCCACTAGAAGTAGTCTAATGGTATTTAATCACAATTTCTTGGAAGCCATTCAATGTTACAATTTCTTGAATAATCGAATCTCCAAACTCGAAATAATTCGGTTGTTGTACGAGCTGCGCGGCTCGTAGCCTCGTGTCAAGATCAACTTCTTCCAATTACGGACATAAAAAGTTGCTTATCAACAAAATATACCGCTCTCCATTGACAGTAGCGTTGTCATCAGCTTCATTTCAAAAGAAGTAGGGACCGATGATTCCACCAGACTAAAAACCCCAAAATAGTGACAATTTTGATGAATTTACTGGTTGTTTATAAATAATTTGTGAATTTTCTTCGCACCAGAATCGACAGTTTTGTTTATTCACCGCAAAGTGAGCATCATTGGAGAAAACGACTTTTTTAAAAAAATCTTTATCGTTTGCAAGTTGTTCCAAGGCAAAATCAGCAAATTCACGAATCTTGCGATGGTCCAATGGCTACAGTTTTTGGGTGAGAAAAATTTTATGCGAATGTAAGACGGTTTGAGACAGTCCCTATTCTTGAAAACATCTTCGAATCGACATATTACGGTCTTCAGCAACACTTGCCTGAACGATTCCAATATTTTCATTATTTTGAACAGTTCTTTGCCTTGTTGGCACTTAAACATTATGTAAAGAAAATGTACCTGAAATTTTCAATAATTGAAAATAGCAAACTAGTTAATGTTGTATATATTTCCATGATGAAATTGTAAAGATTACTGAATATAATGAAAAAAATTAAAGATCATGATGTATTAAAAATGGCCGAAACGATGCTTAGAAATTATATCATCCCTATTGGGACATTTTATAGGGTCACCATTATAAAGGGTGATTTTTTTGAGGTTAGGATTTTCATGCAGTAGTATTTGACAGATCACGTGGGATGTCAGACATGGTGTCAAAGAGAAAGATGCTCAGTATGCTTTGACATTTCATCATGAATAGACTTACTAACGAGCAACGCTTGCAAATCATTGAATTTTATTACCAAAATCAGTGTTCGGTTCGAAATGTGTTTCGCGTCCGTGTCCGATGAGCGATGAGGCTCATTTCTGGTTGAATGGCTACGTAAATAAGCAAAATTGCCGCATTTGGGGTGAAGAGCAACCAGAAGCCGTTCAAGAACTGCCCATGCATCCCGAAAAATGCACTGTTTGGTGTGGTTTGTACGCTGGTGGAATCATTGGACCGTATTTTTTCAAAGATGCTGTTGGACGCAACGTTACGGTGAATGGCGATCGCTATCGTTCGATGCTAACAAACTTTTTGTTGCCAAAAATGGAAGAACTGAACTTGGTTGACATGTGGTTTCAACAAGATGGCGCTACATGCCACACAGCTCGCGATTCTATGGCCATTTTGAGGGAAAACTTCGGACAACAATTCATCTCAAGAAATGGACCCGTAAGTTGGCCACCAAGATCATGCGATTTAACGCCTTTAGACTATTTTTTGTGGGGCTACGTCAAGTCTAAAGTCTACAGAAATAAGCCAGCAACTATTCCAGCTTTGGAAGACAACATTTCCGAAGAAATTCGGGCTATTCCGGCCGAAATGCTCGAAAAAGTTGCCCAAAATTGGACTTTCCGAATGGACCACCTAAGACGCAGCCGCGGTCAACATTTAAATGAAATTATCTTCAAAAAGTAAATGTCATGAACCAATCTAACGTTTCAAATAAAGAACCGATGAGATTTTGCAAATTTTATGCGTTTTTTTTTTTTAAAAAGTTATCAAGCTCTTAAAAAATCACCCTATACAAACATTCATAACGAGCATTGTCAAGGGCATTTGACATTTTAACAACTAATAAAGAAAAGAGCTATTTATTTCAGACACATAATACGAAATGCTTGATAAATTTCAAATTTTGACAAATAAGAAATATGTTGAATTTGTCAAGTGCACAGAATAGAGGTGTTAATATAAACTGTTCAGAGTATAAAAGTTGTGAAAACGGTTGCCATCTTTTTGTAAATTTTAATTTCAAACAATTTATAGGATATTATTTAATATTTTAAGTAAGAAATTTTTTTTTCAGTTTTAACATGTAAATGTTGTAAGTGAGAAAGTCAAGTGATAAGTCAAATGAAAGCTATTATATTAAAATAAGATCTACTGAGAATATTTTGAAGGGACTACCAACTCAATAAAGATTTTAATTCATCAAATTCCTAATGTCAAAAAAATGTCTCTTTGCTATTTTTTTTTTAATATTAGGAACATAAACCATTAAACAGGCTGAGTATTAATTATGATTGTATATAAAAAATACTCAGCTGTCAGCTGGTATTGATATTTGTATATATTAAAAAACGAAAAATAACAAAAGATCCGCCAGCTCAGCGATTTACATACAACTTAAGACTACAAGAAAGAAGACAAGACACAGTGCCTGGACGCTACACATAAATATACTTTTTGAGCAGATTAATTGCTGCATATCTCGGCACCAACATAAATTCCACCAATACCAATAATAAACTGAGTAACATATCCTCTCTCAACGAAAAAAAGTACGCTCTATAAGCCTCTCATTATTCCTGTCCTATTAAACGGCGTAGAAACATGAACGATTACGGAGAAAAAAAAGAAAATTCTTTAAAAAATTGTAAAGTTGCATTCATGTCATAGTAGAGAAGATTCATCGAAGTCAAACAAAGTTAATAGGCTTACCAAATATGAAGATTTTATTGCACAAATTATAAGAAAATTTAAGAAATACAGTACAGCTGTAAAATATATATTTACTTCGTTACCGAAAGATATTTTGAGTTTATGTAGTATAATATAACATAATAACCGAGTCTCTAGCTTTATTTTATTAAACGGCGAGGTCTTAAAAAATAAACCCATTGGTGATACAACAAGCTATTTTTGCTTCAAATCCAATCGAAATATAAAAAACAATAATTACCCAGTTTTACGAGAAGAGCACAGATGGCGCTGTTGTGTATAAAATTCAGAAAAACAAAATAAATTTTAAGCAAATGGAAAAATCTTAAAATATGTTTTTTAAAACTAGCCCCATAAGTGGTGCTCCGGTCTAATCAGTTATCTAAATAAAATTAATACTAAGTGCTAACAGTTGGTTTCCTGTTTAGCGATAGTGAGTCATGCGGTTTATTTTGTGGACTATGAGCAAGTTTATTATATTTACTTTTTTTCTCAAACAAGTACGGAGTGAAGTACATTCACCAAAACCAAAGGTATTCTTAGAAATTATTACAACCGCCTGTAGTCGACAATATATAACTAGATTATTTACAGAAGACAGTGGGTTATGTAACAATGAGATTGTAGCCTTAAATAACTTTCCTTTGCATGAAAAAATGTATCATTGACTAATTTTGTTTCTTAAATCTTGGATGCTCCAAAACCTGAAAGGCATCTTGAAGCCGATGCAAATCGGCTCAAGTCACTTCGGAAGTTTAAAGACTCGCCAAAAGCTTTTGCAGCTTAGTTGGAATGAGCTACCACACCAATTATATTATCCAGACTTGACATATTCGGGATATTGCTTGTTCCGGTATCTGTAAAATGTTTGGATGCGGGAACCTTCTTTTCAAAATAGAATTCAAATACAACTTGGATCAGTTTTTTACTTGTAACGAACAAAAGATGTGGAATCAATCTCTCGAAAGATGATAAAATTCGAATCAAAATGAAGAATATTTAATTGTTAAAAATGTTTAATTATAAAAACAAATCGTGTTTAAGTTGCACTAAAAAACGAAATTACTTAGTGAACGACCCAATATTTTTCACTTAACACGAAAGCTTATGAATAACCACAAATAAAAAATATTTACTACCCAATTTATTGGCCATAAACTTACAGGAATTATTATACTACTTACACCGCAATGTAAGCTCAACCAATATACATATATATTTATTTACAACAAACACTACCGTTCAAACATCGTTTTTTCATGACCGCAATTCTTAAAACTACATATATTTTTTAATATAAAAACTGGAGTATCGGTAAAGGTTAATATGATAGGATTATCTCAAAGCTACGATAAGAGCTGTAATAAATTTGTCGCACTGTTTGCATACGGTACAAAAGCAACACTTTGAAGAGTGAGCGAAGCAGCAAAAAAGTGCTCATGATTTTAACCAATGGCAAGTGGCCGGAAAGATTAAAAAAATCCCCTCTTGATACAGCTATCGCCATATGGCATACAAAGTTAAGCACCTGTTGACGATGATAACGTACAACGAAAATGACATGATAATAAATAATAATTTGTAAATAAAATGACTACATATGGAGCGAAGCCATCATTACAGTATTAACTGCAGTTAAGTTGTGTCCATCGCCGTTGGCATACGCGAAGTGCATTTAGTGCGTAAAATTCGAAATAAAAAATTTAAGTAAAACTTTCAACGCGAAGAAAGTATTAAAAGCTTTTAGTGCACTCTACTTAACTACCGATCAAATCTCATACGCCATGTCAGATTTTGGAAAAAATCCTCCACCATACACACAGCCTGGCTACACGCCTGCGCAAACATATCAACCGCCACCAACCACCGAAACTGTGATCATACAAGCAACGAGTCCTGCATTCATACCCGTTAGCAATGAACCGACACGCATCACTTGTCCCTCCTGCCACGCCCAAGTGCTAACTAAAGTGGAACATCAGGCGAACACGCGAACCCATTGCTGGGCGTTGCTACTGTGCCTCTTATTGTGAGTTTTAGTGTGATTTTTTTCTTCGCCATTTAAAATAACTTATAAATATTTTGACGGAATTTGAGTTTATTTGAACTATATGCAGTCGTTACAGTGCTTTTCTCCAGGAAGTAACGAACGAAAGTCGGTTTTTTGTATTATGAAAATACTAATAAGTGATATTTAAAGGGTTTCCTCAAGCAAAACTCGGCATAATTTCTTTTTTTCTTTTTCATATAAAAAATTAAGTTTTTTTCCAAACTTTGCATTACATACTGATACTTATTTGGACGTGGACTGCTATGTGTAGTCCTTTGTAAAGTCAGAGAAAAGAAGTACTCCTGTGTTCGAACTTATAAATTAGCAAACCGTTTAGTAGCCAATACAAATTTCAACAGGCGTTTAATTTACATTTCTGCCAGTACGGTGAGATGTCTAAAGGTATGCACTCCCAAGTGTTTAAGTCTTGACCTCCCAAACGCGGGACATTCAAGAAGGAAGTTTTGAGTTGATTTCACATCATCTTCCATACAGCTTCTGCGTAGACGCCGATAGGACAATGGCCTGTTAAAAGCCCCACAACTAAGGAAAGGCTAGCCTTACTGAGGACAAAAAGATCACTAGATCTCTTACGATCGGTCTTGGGTAAAAATGCTTTACGAAAGTGCATATACATTCTAGTAGTAGATCACAAGAGAATACGGGAACACCGAATCGTAACCATTCTACTAATAGCGGTTCTAGAGTGCCTTTCCTTACTAGCTCATCAGCTTTACAAATTCCTGCAATTCCGCTGCGGCCCATAGTACTCTTAACACAAAGAAACTCGTTATTGATAGCGAGGTTAGGCACTCCTTAACCAGCCCTGAACGCACTGTTAATGTATTATAAAAAAAACGATTTCTTCTAAAGTGCCACTCATCATATAATGGCAAATAATCGAGTACGCAAAGGAGTTCAATAGTTTTCTAAAAATATGTTAAATTTTCTATCATTTCTTTGGAGTGTGTTTAAGCATTTCAAGACCGTGAAAGTCTTCAAGTCTCCATCCATCATTCATTATTAATATGAGATAATGTATCACATTATTAATCAACAAACTTATAGATTACTCATGTAAGGTTCCAGGAAATATTTTTAACTACTTAGATTAGTTTTTTTATTGCGCAAAGTTCTTCTTTTATATATATTTATGTATATAACCACCAACTGATAACATTATTACTGCATACTTCAGTGACTCATAAAACTATAATGATACTAAAGCACATACATACATATGTACCGTTATGGTACATTTTATTCGTGCTTTAATTGCTGTCTTGTTCTATCAATTACAGGTGTATATACTAGACTGATAAATAAGCACATCTATTTTATCAGTAAAAGTACATGAAAATATTTAAACAAATTTAGTAATAACAATAAACTAAAGATGAATCACTCGACTTTTGGGGCTTCATTTGCAGTTCCAAGAAATTAAATAGAGTTTTTCCGGTGTATACTTGAAAATAAAATGAATAAAACATATTAACTACATATTTTAACGCTAAGTACCGGTGACAAAACTCTCCGATGCCAAAAGACACTACACTTGGTCTAACATTCTCATTTTCATGTTAACTTACCGATCTACAAGTATATACATACATATGTATTTCGAATTATATAGAAGAGTAATACTAAATGGGGTCCACAGAAAAATATGGCTCGATTTCATTTGTCGCCTTCTGTATATCATTCTGTTAGACGGGAGCTCCACATGAATTCTAGTTTCAGCCTTTCAGACATCTCTTTAAGCAGGACAATTTATTGCTTCAGTTCTGCCTTCTATAGACATGGATTCTGTTGATGAGCCCTTGACAATACTCTCCCATACCAAAAGACACTACACTAGGTTTAACATTATCACTTGATTTTAACGTTAAGTTAAGAGGATAGAAAAGTTAAGTGAAATGCTATATGAGGTCCACATAAAAATATGAATCGATTTCATTAGCTTATTGTATAGCATTCTGTTAGCGTGAGCTCCACATGGACTCTAGATTTAGCCTTTCAGAAATGTCTGTCCTTAAACAGATCTGCTTGTCCTTAGTGCAAACTATAGCTATAGTGCAGCCTTCTTAAGATAGCTTACAATTCCGATGATGAGCCAGCAATGTCCCAGTGTCATCAGCCCGTCGGGCCTTGCATGATCTCAGAAATCGCTCTACATTAAGCAGTACTTGCCAGGTAGCAAATCAGTTCTGGAATAATGTCAGGCTTTCAGCATAATTTATGTTGTCTAGTTGTTGGGGTTCTAACCGGTCATTATCCACAACAATAAGGCAATGCATCTTTCATAATAATTCTTTTTTTTTATTGAGTTATAAAATTCATAAGAAATAAAAAATTTTCCCAAAAATAATCAAACTTCAACCGTTAATATCTTTCAAACGGTTGGGTTTACGAAAGAATCGTGGAGACTTTTTTTGTAGAGCATTCAATTTCCTACAAAATCTATGGAACAAGATATTTTTTCAAGTAGTTGGAGGCGAGATATAAATTTTTCTATCTGATAATAAGAAAAAATAGAAAACTGTATGTAGGTGGGCCTTCCCGTTACAATTAATAACTCATGCTTGGAGAGGCTTTCTTAGAGGTATCTAAGAACCTATTTTTCCGAGTACCAAACGAAAAAAAAAATTTCTTTTTGGAATCACTTTAATGTACATACTTGTATACAATTTTATTTATATTCATATTTTTATTCAAGTAAAAATATCTTTGTATTTTATATTTCTTAACTAATTAATTTTTCTTTCTCTCTGCCTCTTCACAGTTGCTGGCCTTGCGTGTGCGTACCCTACTGCATGGACTCCTGCCAGAACGCCAATCACTACTGTCCAAATTGCAACGCATTCATTGGCACCTACACGAATTAACTGTAATAAACCAAAGAGGAAAGTAATAAAAAACTAAAGCAAAACAAAACACAAAATGAAGCAAGCTGTTTTCCAAAAATAAAAACCAAAGCCTCGAAGGGACAAAAAAGTTTTTTGAATTAATAGATGAGACGAAGTGAAGCCACTAAAGTGTTTGGTTGCAAATGAATGGCGCATAATTGATAAAAAAAACGTGTTTACTTAAATATTTTTACTATAATAAATATATATACACTTACTTATATATATATATAATTTGTTTATATTGTGAAAAAAGTGTCGAGAATGAAATATTTGAATTAATTTTTGAATAAATTGCTAATGTAAAGAAACGCATTATATTCCACATTTCTATGCTGTAGTATTTTCCTAAGATAATGTAAAAAATTGTACTTTATAAAGATTAAAATATTTACAAACATACATACTTTGTTAACGACGATGAAACGCATTTAACGAGAAATATATAATATACATGGTATATTTGGTATACCGGAAATTAAAAGTTACTTTGTTTTTTCATTTACCCGCGCAGTTTGGAGCTAGCAGTTCGAACAAAAAACTCGTTGTTAGTGACCTAGTTTTAGATTCAGATAAATTTTAGTGGTCATTAGGGTGTTAAAAAAAAGTAAAATTTCTACTGGGTATGTGGATAAATTCTTGGAAGACCACTTTTTCTAATTTGATTTGCTAGATGTGGGCTCAAAACTGAAAGAATGTCTAGGTTCCTAAACTCTTGCAGCGAGTTATTTTAAGAACAAACTGGTTTGGATGCCTAGCCACAGTGGTATTATAAGAAAATGTAAGCCAGATGAGCTTGTTAGGACAGGTATTCGCATTAGCTGTAAAATGAGTACGGGCAAGAGCTCGGTTGATTCACTACTGAACTTTTGGGTCTCAGACCAGCTCAGCAACTGGTCCTTCTGGCCCTTGGTAAATCGTACGAGGGGTAGGAAGCTCTTCACTCTCAGCAGGTAACAACTTTCAATGGTGTTCTAACTATACACTGTCCGATCGAGATTAATGCAATAAGAATGAACATCTCACCAGATGGTAGCTGCATTAACTGTGTTTAAATGAGTTAAGCCTCACACAGCTCAATTCACCCCAGCTGATGACACCACAACACAACTCACCACACCTGTATACCAACCCACTCATCAAAAGGGATGGAGAACGGGAAGGCAGGCAATTCGTCACATACAATTCGCAAATCACCATTCTGAGCCGCGTGAACACCTCACGCTACTCTCCGGTTATACAATTCACCGATCCTGTGTGCATTTATATGAGTCGTCAGCAATTCAGAGCACTAAGTCAAGTCATTGATACATCAGCAACCACCGGGACACAATGGAATAAAGATCATCTCTCGCTGCTTCCTATGGACACCGATACGTCGACTCTCTGTTGATCATCTAGTGCTTTTATCTACATTATACATTCGTATTATACTTTGCATATTTTGTGGTAAACAGGAATAATCTGTTATAACCTGAATGAATTGAAACATAAACTGCACTTGCAGTCTTTGGTCAATATGTAAAGTGGTAGTGAGTGAATAATTGAAAAGCAATTAGTAGGTACACATTTAATCAAGCTATTTAGAATAACTTGAATGCCCCGCTTATGCCGGATAAATGCCGATATACCTTGGAACTCATACTTTTAGAAATCCACGTGAAAAATAATTTATGACATCCAGGAAATATAAATAAAACACCTAAGCAAATTTGTGATAAGTTCAAGTAGTTTTTGCCCATAGATAGCTGATATAGAACTATAAAGATTTTTTCATTTGGCATCACAAAGGACTTTACATAGCAGTCAAAGTGCATTGCTAAGGATCTCTCCTAAAAAAAATCTGAATAAAATTTATTTTTTATGGTCATTAGCGGGTTAAAAACGACGAAGCAATAGAATAAACTTTAGAGGTTTGTAGTTCCTCAGTTTCTGAGATATTGATCTGAAATTTGCAGGCGTCCTCTTTCCTCCAAGAAGTTGCTCATTAAACGAAAATGCCGGACATTTAAACTTAACAGTCGGAATCAGTGTTTATATGGAAAACTTTTTTCTTTAATGAGATGTCTTCAACAAATTCGGCACCGGTAATTACACAAGATAACGATACAATATCCGAGGGAATTGTTCAGATCGGATCCCATAGCTGCATTGTAGCATCGGAGCGACCGAATTTAACTTTTTTTCCTGTTTTGAATAAATTTTTTGATTGGTTAATATAGACTATAAGCTAGTATTGAAACATTTTCTAAAAAAAAAAATCGTTGGGAAAAAGAGTAATTTTAATCATCACTGAATGGTTTAAAATTGTGTCTCAAGAGTAAAAATTTTAATGCTGATGATTACTAAAGGGTTTGTTCTTCTGTAGCAAAAAGTTTAACTGGCTACATAAATTAAATCAATTTTAAATAACATTTTTATTTCTAATTAAAATAAAATGGAGGAATGAAACTGATATTTCGAATTTAAAATTAAGGTTGCGTACATAAATAAACATAATTAAAGAAATTCTAGTGATTTGTTAATACCCAGAATTTACCTTCATTATTAAGAAAAGGATTTGCCACTACGTTTTGGAACCGGAAGTGAGCGCAGCGACTGACTCAAATCAGTAATAACGCCCCGCATGATTTTGATGGCTTCGTCACAGGTCAACGACGCGAGATAATGCGCTCACTACAAGTTTCCTTCAATTCATTGATTATTTCGTCCACCATCAATATCCCTCAATATAAGGAAAAAAGTCATTAATTTTGACTCTATTGACTACAACATTATTTGAAGAAATAGTCCAATGATTCCCTCTACGCTTAGGGCACACCAATTAGTTGCTGTTTGATTATGTTACGGCGTCTAAATGATGGCCTGTGGATCAACATCATTCCAAATGCGACAGTTTTTTTTATTAACGAATTCATTCAACCAAAGGTGAGATTCATCGCTGAAACAAATTTTATTGTGAAAATAGGGATGACCCATTTACCGGTTGATAGCTGTTCGGCTTGTTCGGCGCTAGGCAAATTGGATTTTGTAAGTCCGCATACCAATATCATTCCGCTGTATACTTCATAAAAGCTCTGAGGAGGATTATCTGCTAGAATAAACGTGGTGGCAACCCATTCTTGGTTGACCGAATTATTGACTCTGCATCGATCGATTAAATAATATGTAAACCAAGTAGCAGCTGTCAAAGAGACAAAAGTATTACCGCGTTAAAAAACTCCCGTATAATTTAAAAAAAAAAAAATATTTGACCCAAAAAAAATATCGTTTTAACGTCGTTTATATATTGTCTATTTTTTTGGCAAATATTAACTACTTTTTCATAAAACAAATTACATCTGAAGTATGAGTAAATGTTAATATGAAATCTGCGATAACAGCTGTTACAATAGTAAAGTGGCAAACAAATATTAAAAATATCCCCTCTTGAATTGTTGTCATGAATCAGAGGCGCAAATATAGAGAACAAAGTCATAATATTCTTCTTGGAGTGCCAGGTTGTTCAATAAGTTTTGTCGTTTGATGATAAAAACACAATTTTATGATTCAAAATACACTTCATTATTAAGTTTAATCTCCCTGGACATTAATACTACTCCAACGACCCTCCAATCGGTGGTTACCATTCCTGAAGTTAGAAGCCGAAAGGTCTGCAAAATACGCTTCAACAGCCGTTATGACCTCTTCATTTGATGAAAACCGCTTGCCACACATAAGTTTATTGAGTTTTGGAGACAAATGAAAGTCGCTGGAGGTCAAATCTGGTGATTACAGGAGATGCTTCAACAATTCGAACTTTAATTAATGGATTTTAGCCATTTTCAAAATGTTCTTCTGACACGGTGCACGGTGCACGGTGAAAAAGGATTTTTTCTTCTACAAACCAAGTCTTTTTTCGCGAATTCACCCAAGACTCATCCATAGTAATGAATCGACGCACAAAATCCACTTTATCCTTCTTAAAACGCTCCAAATGTTGCTGAGAAAGCTTTGTCGCTTTCGAAGGTGTTTTTATCCATTGCTAATGAATGCGGCATCCATTGCGAACACAGCTTTCTAAAGCCCAAAAGTTCACTTAAATTATGGCTCACACTGCCTAATGAGATGTGTAGAGCCTCTTCTAAATCTCTCGCAGTCAATTGAAGATCTTTCAAAACCATATTCTGTATTTTGGCTATGACTTGTGGCGTTGATGCGCTTTTTGAACGTCCTTTACGTGGATCGTATTCTAGGCTTGTACGAGTACGACCACGTTTAAATTCAGCAACCCATCTTTCTTCTGTTCTAATTGAAGGTGAATAATCATTTTACAATTTTAACATTCGTTCGTGAATTTCTTTAGGTGCTAAACCTTCCAAAAATAAGAATTTTGTCACTGCACGATATTAAATTTTTTACATTGTAAAAAATGACTGTGACACGGCGACACTAAATGGCTTGAAAACAAAGAATGAATAGACAGATTGAAATGAAACTTCACATACGTTCATATGAAGGGTGTACCAACAAAACAAAATAAATTTTGGGCAGTAGCAGTGCTCTCTCTTATCGAACGACATAACTTATTAAACAACCTGATATGATACGATAATACATTAGCACTGAAGAATCCACTACAGTTAGGTATTTACTACAGTGGTTTAAAATTTCCGCTTCAAGAAATTGGAATAAGTGTTAACTTATTTGTATAACGATTATAGCTCATACGACATTTTCTAATTCCATTCGCCTGATTTTGGAAGTAATCCAGTGTGGGATACAGAGAGCCTGGCTATGCGCCTGCTCAAACATATCAACCGGCACCGACCATCGAAACTGTGATCGTACAAACAATAAGACTGCCATTCGGGCCGCTAGGAAATGAGCCGTTACGCCCAATTTACCCCTCCTGCAATGCTAGTGTTAACTAAAGTAGAATTAAGGCGACTCCTCGAAGACATTACACATCTTATGATGAATTCAAAATTGATCTTTTGTACTCTCGCCCTTTGACAGTTTAATTTTACACTTAACAACTTATGCTATAATAACCAAATTCGTTCAGGATATCTACAGATGCACTGATCGATTTCATAGGCCAAAAATAAAAGAAAAAAGTTGGAAATTTGCCATTGCTTGTATCAACAATATTTCTTAAAATACCAATAAAACTAACTGTAAATATATTTTTTGTCTATCCCATTCGTACGCCCTACGAAAAGCGAGAGAAGTGAGACAATAGAAACACGTGAAAGTGCAGTGAAAATAGCTTAAAATTTTTCTCTCATAAAAAAATTAAATTTTAGCATTAAATCGCGTTTAATCACCGTAAATTAAAATGAATATTGAAAAAAAAGGTAAAGACTATATAACTAATCGAGTTTTATGTAATAATATATTGACCTATTTTTTTAAAATTATTGTTTTACCAGTGACCTGTTGAGTGGTGTACTTTTCTTTATATATTGATTTTAGCTATAGAAAAAGTAGTGATCCCCGTCTCGCCCTCAAATGAAATATGTTTGGTAATATTAGTTAATGGTTTCTAAGCTCACGTTTTTAATTTTAGCTGCTACCTTTTGCTCCTCTCTGTGTTATTCGTGTTATTCTACCAAGCATTTTTTGTGTTGTTTTGCTTATGCATACGTTCGTGTACGTACTTGCTTACGTGAGTATTTTGTTTTTGTGTTTTGTTCGTTATTTGTTTGAGCTTTAGTTTTAATAATATCATTTTGCTAATTTCATGAAACGTTTGTCTTATTCGTACATATATTCAGGCACATCATATCAATGTCAACTTTCCCGCATTTATATTTTTGAGATGTGGTGTTTAGAAAAAGGATCATTTGCAGATAAAGCTAAAAAAGTATATGACGAGCTAAAACAAAGATTTGAATCTGATGGTTACGAATATATTGAAAGTAGTGTTATGAAAAGACTAAATTATATATTTAAAAAATTTGGAGAAATGTGGAAAAAAAAACAGAAGGGCAAAATCCAAAGTTATCGAAAAAAGTTCCGATTGGTTTGCACAACATGAATGTATATTATTAAGTCGACAATCATCTACATTGAGTCAAAATCGAGGACGTCCTAGATTAATGCCCCTATTGCGGTTTTCAACCCAACTGCATTTCAGTCGAAGTTTAAAAACTCGGTATTGCCGACTTCAACTCAATCCGTCAAAAAAAATTGCGGTTGAAGTATGATCGAACTTCAACTTTTTTTGGTATTGCGGTTTTCAACCCTGTACAAGTGGGGTTGACTAGTACATAAATAAACTTCGACTGCTTAATAGCAGTTGAAGTTCAACATTCGTGCAGTGATATACAAAAAAAAAATATTAAAGAAAAATGGAGAACGGGTAAAATAACTATTTTCATTAATGTTAAATTAATTTTAATTAATATTTTTTATAAATTTTAGAAAAAATAAAGTTACAATAAAAAGCAACTCGAAAAATCTACTCTTGAGTACACCAATATTCCGGGCCTTTGAGTGTACTGTACTGTAGCGTGCTTGGGGTGAAGAAGCTTCCGCCAAGCGATAAGGCGTCATTAAAAATTTATGCAGACGATAGCCAGCGTCACCTAAGAAATTACATTACTCCAATTATTTAGCAATAAATACGATAAAGTCTTACCCATTATTCTGTAAATGCACTTTCAAATCGCTAACATTGAAAACAAAACAGTCATGATTTACGCCTGCATGCCTAGCATCCACATACCGAATAGACATTTTATAATCACAAAGCTAAAAATTTTAAGAAATTATACCATTTTGTTTGTAATATAATTCAGATTTTATACATACAATCATCACGTTTAAACTGAAGTAGCCCTTTCTGTTAAGATAAAGATGTTGCATTTCTTTTCTTGGTGAAATTATGCGAACATGAGTCCCATCGATGCAACCAACTACTCCCAGGAAAGTACTTTTTGAAGAAAATGAAACTTTTGAAGCGTCAGTCATTTGAATTTTAATCCATTGAGCACAAATACGTTATTCAATTATATTTAGAACCTCTTTAATTACTAAAAATATCGTAGGTTGCGCCAACCCAATGTTAAAATTATTTTCACTGCATTTTTGATAACCACCGTTAACAAGGAAACGCAGAGTTGCGCATAATTTTAATATAGGAGGTATGGCCGTTCCTCGCACACATTTGTAGAAATGTTCCTACATCTCAATCAGTAAAAAACAAAATGCTTCTTTATTTAATCGAAAATAACTTATGAATCTGAAACAAATATTATTAAAAAGCCACTCAACTGTGAAAAAACTATGGGTTACTTTGCATTTGGAAGCTCCAATGGATTTGAGTGATCACGAAGGCTTTTTCGTATACGTAGTACATCAATTTTGCCCCCAATATTTTCGCTATTGTAATATAAATCAAAACTTATATCCATTTTATTTATTTATTTTAATGTTTATTCACTTTTTTGCGAGCGACAACTGAATTAAATTGTTTAGATATGTCGTTTAAAATTTTTTAGCAGTTTTACTATCTGTCAAATTTCCCTCTCTTAGGTTGGCAACGCCAATCATACTTCGACTGAACTTAGTTGAAGTTCGCAATACCGAAAAAGAGTTTGGTTGACCTGAAGTTGAATTGCCTTAACTTCAATTCGACTAAGTCGGGTTGAAAACCGCAATAGGGGCATAAGTTTGGTAGAGTGCTCAGGAAGAACCAAGCGGCGACGGATAGCAGATTTAGCAGAACTCGATGTGTCCGCTGCTGATGATTTGCGTTTGGCTTGTAGTCAACCTAATCCGTTGATATTTCCAGCAAAAGCGTGTGAAGTAATTTCACTTATAACCGAAGCCAATTTAACAAAGAATCAATATCTACTTATTAGAAGCTTCGTAAACAATAAATTTGATATTAACTTCTTTCCCTGTTATGATAATATTGTAAAGGAAAAACAGAAAAGTTATCCTGAGCAAATAAGAGTTTCAGAAGCTGTCGCGGAAGTTGAGCTACAAAAATTATTGGACCACACTGCGTCGCGAATTTTAGAGATGCAAAGCGATGTGATTAATGAACTCGAACTGTCCTCTAATTACCTAAAATTATTAGGAAAATGGGGATTTGATGGTAGCTCTGGGCAGAGCGAATATAAGCAAAAATTTGAAAATAATGATTTGGAAGACAGTAATTTATTTATCACGTCATATGTTCCTCTCCAACTTATAACAAAATCTAAGAATGATGAGGAGCATAAAATAATTTGGAAAAACCCTCGACCGTCGTCCACCCGCTATTGCCGCCCTGTTCGAATTCAATTTCAAAAGGAATCAGTTCATTTAACCAAAAATTAAGAGTTATATTTTAAAAACAAAATTCAACTATTAACTCCCACTGAATTCAAAACCGCTACCAACCGAAAATTTTATATTGATCATATTCTTCAATTAACTATGGTGGATGGCAAAGTATGCAATGCCTTAACCGAAACCTCATCTGCAAAATGCTACATTTGCCAAGCCAAACCTACTGAGATGAACGATATTGACAAATGCTTACAAAAAGAAGTACGAACAGATCGCTATGAATTTGGGTTGTCTCCATTACATGCCTACATTCGGTTTTTTGAATATTTTCTTCACCTTTCTTATAGACTTGAAATAAGACAATGGCAAATAAGGGACTCAGAAGATAAAGAACGATTTCTGCGAAGGAAACAAAGTATTCAGTACGAGTTTCGTAAAAAAATGGGTTTAATTGTCGACAAACCTAAAACAGGTGGTAGTGGATCTTCAAATGATGGGAACACGGCAAGAAGATTTTTCAATGATGCCCATATATCTGCTGAAATAACTGGCATAGAAAAACACCTAATTGAAAATTGTGCAACATTACTGCAAGCTATATCGTCAGGGTATAAAATTTATGTGGAAAAATTTAGGAAATTTGCGTTAGATACTGCAAGAGAGCTAACATCCAAGTATTCCTGGTATTATCTTCCTCCCTCAGTGCATAAAATTTTAATTCACGCTCCCGATGTTATTCAGTACGCATTAATTTCAATTGGAGAGCTCTCTGAAGAAGCTGCTGAGGCAAGGAATAAGGACGTTAAATTGTATCGACTCCATCATACACGAAAGAACTCACGGGTCGCTACAAATCAGGACTTGTTTAACCGATTACTTTTAAGCTCAGATCCTCTGATCACTGGTCAACGAAAATTACCAAGCAAAAATACATCGATTTTATTAAAATCAGTTTTCGATTTAGTTGAATAATACGCAAAAAAAATTTTTTTTTTATTTGCCAACTTTAACTACTTCTAATAAATTAAAATTCGTTATCATCACTATCACATTATTACAATTCTTCTGTCCTAAACTTCATTGCTTTAATAATTGGTCAAAAGCAAAGCAAAAGATTTTGGCTCTTTTACTAATTATTTTTCAATGGGCGGGAGACGGCGTGGGTAGTGAGAGAGGGGGATCCGAAGCGGTTTATTTATATTATTATTATTGTTTTTTACTGATTATAATTTAAAAAACCTAAGATATAAATTTTACTCTGATATAAACAGTGGAAGTATTTTTGGCCGCTGATTTCATACAAGACCGTCCACTGTGAGATGGTGTGAATAAATGAGCCACAAGCATGAGTTTCATATCCACAATGGTAGCTTAGGTTTTAACTGTCAGCGGTAAAAGTGCGACCCTTATGTTAAAAATGAACCGAAATGGGATATTCTATATTCCTAATATAGTATAAAGATTTTCCAGTTGACTTTATACTATATAAGACATATAAATCCATGTGGAAGATATTTTAATAAAACTGAAAGAGCGTATTTTTATAAAAAAAAGAGTGTTGTTTGTACCTAAAATGGTTAAAACCGGGTGAGAATTAGCTCTACACCCCATATAATTGTCAAACCAAATTCATCTGAAGGTATTTCTCTGGCTGCGATCCTAGCAAGTTGCAAGAGTATTAAATTATCGGTTACACCCGAACTGAGCTTTCCTTACTTGTTTATTATAAACCTAAAGGTATTTTGTCTTTTAAGTCTCAGCATCGTAGTTTCACGTCATTAATTGAACAGTTCTTTTTAGACTATTTGAAATTTTCCATGAGGAATCAAGATAAGTCTGTGTAAGGCTTATATTAGACTCAGCTATACCAATGATTTGGGCGGCACCAAAGGATTATTTAAGAAATTGTTATTTTTGTTTCACTCAAACAAATAACATTACATCTACGGCACCAAATAAAAGATAAGTTCTTTGAAGAAAAGCTGAATGATCAGGAAAAACTCGCTTGGAAATATTCTGTGAACGTTGTCCAAAATTTTCTAGGAAACCCAAAATCGGCAATGAACTTATAATTGGGGAACTCACAATGTGTCATAAAGCAGCGTAAAATCATAAAGTCATACATTTTTATACCAGTTTAAAAAATTTGTTTGCGGATTGCTTACTAAAATAAGTTTACGCAAATACAGCTCTGAATGTTGTGTTTTCGGATCGTTATAACTTATAACTTTATAAGACTATGTAAAACCCCTAAATATCATATAAGGCTTTAGTTGGAGAAATATGTCCCTAAAATATTAATGCGAGACTCATTTGGATTTCATTCAAGCATAGTTTTGTGCTGCGAGAGACGGAACGAGAGAAATGAAGCACAGAAATGCAAACAGATTATTGTTAGAGACTAATAATAAGTATTGTTATTCTAATAATAAGTATTATTTCTATATTATTTTGATGTCACAAGAAAACCTGTCGTTAAAATTTTTTTTTTTATTCTTATGTCACATATTTAGAGGTGCTAGTATATCCATAATTTGATGTGAGTTTTTAGAAAAAATAGTTTAAATTTTGTTAGCCAATGTAATGTGGTTGATCGTGGCCTTTTATAAGCTGTTATTAATTACTTTGAGTACTGTTTTGAAACCTAGTCTTTGGAGTCAAAAGTTTTAGTTGGGATACGTGTGTCGAAATGTGTGTATTGCTTAGATTTCTTATTTACTGTTTGTTCAGACATAGTATAATGTTTTTGTATTTTTTGCAGAATTTAAACATTAATTTTTTTTATTTTTGCGAAGGTAAAAGAACTAAAAAATGATACTTTAAAAGTTTACGCATAGAAATACACACGAATTCTATAGGTAGTATCCAAAGGCAGCAATAACTTTCAGACTTTCAGAGTTACCCAACCGCAATCGATTTCCGATTTATAAACGGTAGAGCTGAACGGAGTTATTCGATCCCTAACCATACTTTACGATTTATCATCATTAATTGGAGAGCTATTGTATATACTTTCAGGACCATTAACTAGAATGTAAACGTTATGTAGGTAGTATCCTAATCTTCTATTTGTCTGTTTTCATTTTCATTTTCATTTGAGTGAATATACCTCTTTTACATTTTTAAGTGTATTTATATTGCACTAAACGCTTGACAAAGAAATACGTCAAACATGAGTCAACCCATGTTAGATGTAACTACTGCTCTTATTCAAAGTTCACAAAATTGCTCAACAAATGACAAATGTGAGATGTTAATGTTGGAAAAATATTTACAATGACAACGGCTAACGAGTAACGCTTTTAAAACAGAAATTAAATAAACAATAATCGTCCAATAAACCTAATAGTACAGAGATTTTAGCGGATTTTACTCATAAATCCCAATAGATAACGCGCGACGACTTGTCAGAATACACCTAATCCGATCCGTATATCCAATTAAATATATTTTGTTTCGGCACAGCGAAATAATCTTTGCCATCAATGATACAAAATGCATGAATTAATTTTTTCTCATATATAATAATCATTAATTGAAAGACTTCAAATACTTATGGTACATGGAAGAAAGTAACCGCGAAATTCCATTAATTTACTTACGTTACATCATAGTTTTCATTTGATAGTATATACTGGAAAACAACAACAACAAATAATACTAATTTAATACCTAGATTTACGACGTAATTAGCAGTTACTAGCCATTACTAACAATAATTATATGCAACTAGTTTGGTTAATAACTTTTAATCGCAAATATCATATCAAGATTCTTCTATATGACTATGCCCATGGACGTACAAATACTTGTAGTAATAAAAACTCACTTATAATTTGCTAAGCGCATTTCCTTGTCAGTTTTGATGATTACAAAATGACCGACAACAAAAAAAGGTTTAAATGCATTAGCAATGTATAAAAATATAATGAAAATTGCCTTTGTCCATCTAGGTCTGAGATAATATGTTAAATGAACTTTAAGTGTAGCTAAATTTGGTAAATAACACGCTTTAATAGAATTCACGAAAATTTCATAATTTTCAGACGTTTAATTTTTCATTAAAACACACCGCTCCGCTCATTATTCCGAATTACTTTGAGTAATATCACCAACAACACCGTGTAAGTTGGGCTCTCCGAGATGCTCGAAGCAGGGGAAGCTTTCTTACTCTGTATTTTGTCAATGTTGAAAACACTTTTCATAAGTTCTAAGTATAAGCTCCTTCAGCGAATTTTGTTTTATAACTTCGATCGACGGTTCCACGCAACGGTAATTTCAGATTGGGGAACAAGAAAAAAGCACGCGAAGCTAAATATGGTTGATCGATGATATTCATTGCGTTTTTGGCTTTAAATTCGGTCACAATCGTGGCTCGATGCGATGGTGTATTATCATAGTGTAAAATCCATGAACCGTTCTTCCACAATTCCGGCCATTTTCGATAGATGTACTCACGCAAACCCCTCAATTGTTACCGATAAAAACATAAAAGAAGTCCACAAAATAATTTTGGATGGCCGTAAAATGAATTTGTTCGAGATAGCGGATGCTCTGAAGATGAACGTCATATCATTAAAAAATATTTGGTATGAGAAAGCTCTGTGCTAATTGGGTGCCGCAACAGTTCACTTTTGATCAAAAACTATGAGAAGTTTCTGATTCAGAGCAGTATTGGGAAATGTTTAAGCGTAGTGCACCCGAGATTTTGCGTCGATATGTGACAATGGCTCCACCATTTCACACCCACGTTCAAATGACAGTTATACGATTGGACTGTATATCATGAACCACCTCCAAAGCATGGAAAAACTTATGCCTAAACAACGTTCACAAATCGTTAAATTTTATTACGTAAATTCACTTTCTGTAAAGAATGTGTTTCGCGCGCTTCGCTGAACTTAATCAGCCAACTGAGAATATTATTCGCAACATCATCACCCATCTTGAGACTCATCATTCATTATTGGAAAAACCGCGTAGACCACGTCCAGCACGCAGTGAAGAAAATATAGTAGCCGTAGCTTAGGGTGTACACGACCGTGTAGAGTTTATTCGGAGTCTTTCGCAGACATACGGACAATCCCGCTTTGATACAGGCCTTGGAGCAAAACATCACGTGTGTCATTAGGCAGTTAGTGGTTGAAATGCTCGAACGTGGTACTGAAAATTGAACTCAACGGATGGGCCATTTGAGGCGTAGCCGCGGCCAACATTTGAATGAGGTAATCTTCGAAAAATAAATTCTAAAGAATATTCTTACAAATGTTAACCTCGAAATGTATAACCCCATACAATAAAATACTTGTTAATTGTACAAAGCGCCTGATCGTAGGCAACATGTTTACACTTTATCGATATTGCCTACGTTTAGGATGAAATTAAATGGACATATCTAGAAGGACGGCACTAACGAGCCACTGTTCACAAAAACAGATAACGCGAAATGTAGTGACTAAAAATATGTTTTATTTCGGATGTAATTAAAGTAAAAGAATAACAAAGAAATCTAACTAGAACTTTACCAATCAAACACATATAGCAAGAAAGACGCTACTCGACATAATATTTTCGTCCGTATAATCCACATTGGAATCATACATACGTAATGTAATCACGTAAGAAGGACATAAACAATGCTGTATTCTATTAACAAGAATGAGTACCCAATTTTTTTTTATAGTAAAAAAAACTTCCGTATGAGCTTATGCTACATTTTTGCCAGCGACTGTGTTGAAATTATAAAGCAATGAACAAAAATATTTGAACAGCTGGTTTTTTTTTATTTCCGAACGAACGAAAACGAATGAAGCAAAAAAAAAATGTGTTTACCTTTTCTTTGTTTTGAATTTTATTTTTGTAAATTTTGAAAAGAAAATTTATGAAAACGTAAAAATGACTTAAATTTAACTATTTCACTACAATATTGCATATTGCCCAAGTTTTCGGTGAAAAATTAAGACTGCTAAATTGCTAGGCTCGTGAAAATGAGCCACCACAATGGCCCTGTGGTGCAGGTAACAACGCCGAATTCGACGCCAATGACCTGTCCCAGTTGTGGTGCAACTATTTGTACGACGGTTGAATATCGGCCGAGTGTGAAGACGCACATAATCGGCTTGTTGCTCTGCCTTATGTGGTGAGTATATGTGTACGCAAATTGTTTATGTGAATTTAAATGTTTATAGGAAAGGGACAGGTCTTTGAGGTTACCAACGTACTTGTCAAGAATTTCAAAATTATCGCTGTCGATAGCCGACGCTTTTTGGAAGGAGACGAGTTAATATACACCAATTCAATTAGATTTGGCAATACTAGGATTTAATTAACTTTAACATGCCAGCTCCATAGTAGAATTCGATATATATATGTAGTTCTAGCAGGATACAGGAGAGCTTTGAATCACTTTTGGAGCTTTTTATAGCCTGAACGTATATTAAATTTGTCGCGAAATTTTTAAAACTCAACAGGAAACGTCGGAGACCCTATAAAATATATGTGCATAAACATGATCAGCGTACAAAACTAAGTTGATTTAGACATGTCCGTCTGTCCATATACATATGTATATGCTAGCTGGTCCCCAAGTTTTTGTGATATCGATCTGAAGTTATTCACACCTTTTTCTTCCCAAAAAGCTGCTCATTTGTTGGAACCGCCGATTTCGAACGACTATAGCATATCGCTGCCATAGAAACTGAAGTAAAAAATTTAAGTTCTTGTATGAAAACATTTTTATTTGACGAGGTATCTTCACCAAATTGAGCATTGATTATTGCTCGAGACAATGCTAAAATATCTGAAGAAATTTCCCAGTTCGAACCACTATTGCATATAGCTCTCATTCAAACTAAACGACTGGAATCGAGTTCTTGTATGGAAACTTTTTTTATATGTAAAGAGTAACAACATTTTTTAGTTTTATTATTATATCCCACTCTTTTTCCTCACAGTTGCTGGCCTTGCGTGTGCGCCCCCTACTGTATGAAGTCCTGTCAGAGTGCCAATCACTATTGTCCCAATTGCGACGCATACATTGGCTCATACCAAAATTAACTATAATAAACAAAGCGAAAACTAACAAGATAAAGCATTACCTAGCACAAAATGAAGCAATATCTTTCCAAAAATAAGCACCAAAACTTCGAAGTGACAAAAAGGGTTTCGAAATTGAATGCTTTTTCAGGCAATTAAAAAGATAAATATAAGCAAGTTTAATGAAATACATTTATTAAAATGAATAATTGTAAAAATAAATATATAATGTAGGATTTTCATAAGATAATGTAAACCGTGGTTTTAGTACTGGAAAATCTGCTATCGATCAGATATTCACCATGCGCCAAATCTTGGAAAAGACCCGTGAGAGGAGAATCTACTTCGTCGATTTCCAAGCTGCTTTTGACAGCACAAAGGGGTATTGCCTTTATGCCGCGATTTGTGAATTTTGTATCCTCTCAAAACTAATACGGCTGTGTAAAATGACGTCGAGCAATACCAAAAGCTCCGTCAGGATCGAGACAAGGCGACTCCTTATCTTACGACTTCTCCAATTTACTCTTGTAGAAAATAATATGCACAGCTGCTGACGTATGACGATGATATTGATATCATTGGCCTCAACATCCGCGCCGTTAGTTCTGCCTTTTCCAGAATGAATAAGGAAGCAACGCAAAGTCTGCAGTGAACGAGGGCAAGACGAAATATCTCCTGTCATCAAACAAACAGTCGTCGCACTCGGAACTAGTCGAATAATTTCGTCTATCTTGGAACCAGCATTAACAGCAACTACAATGTCAGCCTCGAAATCCATCGCAGAATATCTCTAGAAAACAGATGCTACTTCGGGCTGAGTAGGCAATTGAGAAGTAAAGTCCTCTCTCGGCGAACAAAACCAAACTCTATAAGTCACTCATAATTTCCGTCCTGCTACATGGTGCAGAGGCTTGGACGATAACAACAACTGATGACTCGACGTTGCGAGTTTTCGAGAGAAAGGTTCTGCGAAAGATTTATGGTCCTTTGCTCGTTGGCCACGGCGAAGATCGCATTCGTTGGAACGATGAGCTGTACGAGATATACGACGACATTGATATAGTTCAGTGAATTAAGAGATAGCGGCTATGCTGGCTAGCTCATGTTGTGCGTATGAACGAAAACATTGCAGCTATGAAAGTATTTGACGCACTATCCGCAGGGTGAAGTAGAGGAAGAGGAAGATCTCCACTCCGTTGGAATGACCAAGTAGAGAAGAACCTGACTTCGCTTGGAGTAACCAATTGGCGCCACGTAGCGAAAAGAAGAAACGCCTGGCGCGCTGTTGTTAACTCGGCTATAATCGCGTAAGCGGTGTTTACGCCAATAAAGAAAAAGAAGTTCTACGGGAGATAGGAGTAGTATTGATCATTTTCTGCTATTTTTGACAATACCAACATGATTTTATAAATTTTCGACGGAAAAATGCACCGTTATTAAAAACCCGCACTCTATAAATTTTATTAAGATAGCTTAGCACAAGGTCAGTTGTTGATTAGTTGTAACGAATAACAGTCTCCGGTCTCATTATGGAGTTTAGTTTTATCATTTCATACATTAAGAGGTCAGTAGAGTAATTTGGCATATATTTTGACATTTTTTTCATAGAAATTTTTATTCCACAATAGAACTTTTTTCACATATTTGAGGTATATCGTGGAGTGTATAAACCAATTTTTTTTTGTCGGAGAAATGGCTTGGTGAATGAGATGCGTTTTTTCACTGGCGGACACGATTTCTCATGTTTGGATCATCTGAAACACAAAAATCCAATTTATTCTTAAAAAGTGCGTGAATGGATCGTCCCTACTAGAATCATGAACAAATTTTGATAAATAAGAAAGGAATTAACGTTTTTTTTTTAATTTTTCCCCATGTTTTTTGTCATAACATTGTCAATAAAATATAAAAAAAATATAGGGACGTTAGCCAGGCTTTTTGTGAACATTTAAGAAAAAATTAAACAAATCTGTTGAGTAGTTCGACCGAAATCATGTCCGCCAGTTTAAAAAAGTGTGTTTTGAAAAAGCATACAAGGATGGACATACGATAAACGTTGAAAAATTGGCATACCCCTAATTATTATTTTTGGGCCTTTTTCGAAACTTTCCAATGGTAAAGTGGGTTTCTACTTTAATTCTAAGGGTATAAGGAACAGAAAATGCACAAAAAAAATATTTTTGAAAACAGATTACCCTACTGACCCTTTAATTTTCTGTTGTGGACGTGGCATCTGCAGTAAGAGACGTATATAAGTTTAATCCAGATATATTAATTTTTACTGAAGTTAAAGCTTTCACGAGCAGAGAGACGAACAAACAGTCTCAACTCGTATGATCATGCTGATTACTTATATATCTCATATATATAGGTGAAAAACTCTATAGCAGCTTGTTGCCAGAATAAAAAAGGAATATGGAATCAATCTTTCAGGAAATTATTTGAGAACCATAGCCTTTTAACACGAATACGATTGACCTTTTACCAAAATTAAAATTTTCGTCAAAGTTTTGTATCCTGGTGGAGTCATATTAGAAATAAATTGGTTGTAAACCTTTTCTGAAATAAACATAATTTAGTTTAACATCAAAAGTAAATGCAATCAGTTCAGACCTTACTTGGAAACCATGAAAGTAATTTTTGGTATTCCCGTTGATTGGATATATACCCAATGTAATAATGAATGAGAAGAAGAAGGAATTATGAATCTGAGTAAGATCATGTATAGTACTACTCTTAGCAAAAAATAGTGAAACTTTTTTCATAATTCCCTTCAATGCTGTATGTATCCTTGACCCCAATACACTAATGCCAACGTTTTTACCAATCCTCGAAATAATTGTTAAGGGGCACACCTAGTGTAATGGCCTAAAAAAAGTGATTTTTGGGAATTTTTATTAAAAAAAATACTTTATCAATTATTTCAAAATTTTAAGAATATATGTATAGATGTTTCAAGAATATACAGTGATATTTTTGAAGAAAAAAATTAAAAATTTTTTAAGTTATAGTCGATCTCCAACGGCGCGAAAAAAAGGTCCTTCACTGCTGCAGTGATTCCGGCCTTCTCCGTGGATGAAATCTAAAAAAAAAAACTTCACGTTAAACTAGATAATATTGTCTGTACAATGACCTACGATAAAAAAAAAAAAATCAAAAATTGACAATATGGCGGCGTTTTAGTCGAATTTTAAAGCCGAGCTGAGCGGCTGCTCTTTAAATTGTTATAACTCAAAAACTATTTAAGGTATCGATTTGAAATTTTAATTATTTATTTTTAAAGGTGTAATCTACCGAAACATGAAAAATCGATTTTTTTGAAATTTCACACTAGGTGTGCCCCTTAAAGTCAGTATCTGGAATAGCCTTCAATGCGCGTAGCGATTCACGTTAAAGGTTTTCAATTGACTCACAGCGGTTTCTCTGGAGCGTTCGTTTGAGTTTGCTGAATACCAGAAGTTCACAAAGAGCTAAGTCATGCGAATACGGTGGTTACATTGATTGAAAATTTGGCAAAAAAACTCAGGAAAAAATGTAGTATACGACTTTGTGTTATCGTGGTGTAAAAAGCAAGCGTTTTAGGTCCAGGCTCTTTTTACGAACAGCTTCGCGCAAACGACACCTAACACTTAAATAGTAATCATTGTTGACATTTCGACCGATCGAAAGGAATTCGGAGTTAACCCCACCTCCATAATCGAAGAAAACTGTGAACATAACCTTGAGTTTTGACCTGCTATGACGTGGTTTTTTCGGCTTTGGCTCACCATTGCCACGATCTTTGGCTGATTGATCGTCTATTTCCGGGTCGAAAGCATAGCATAATAACACGTTTCATGACATCCTGGTAGTCAGAAAGCATTTCTTTACAGACGTTGACGCGGCGCTATTTTTTGAAAACATGTAATTTTAGAGCAAATCGTGATTTCACTAATTTAGGCCCAAATGATCTGTCAGAATGGTTTTCACTGATCCTTCCGACATTCCAACGATGCCAGTAAGATCTCTGACTGTTACTCGGCGTTTCTCAACCACCAATTCCTTTATTTTATTGTTGTGTTGATCATCACTTGATGTTGATGACCATCCTGAACGTGATTCGTCATCTATGTATTCTCGACCCTCTTTGAATAATTTTAGCAATCAAAAACCCTTGCTCGCGAGTCCCTGACAGTCATACCAGTTTAGAAAAAAAAAATATTTCGACGAGTCTTACTATTTCTTGCTAACAGTAGTTTGATACTTGAAAATTTAGAGAATATAGAGTATTTGGTTATACCCGAACGTAGCCTTTAGTAAAGGCCCTTTACTTTCTTTAAAAATTAAGCCAATTTTTTCTAAGCACCCTACAGATAAGAAATTACATTATACATTGTCTCGTTCTAATAACCGGTATCTTATGCAAATATATTTATGTATGTGCGTCTCAATAGAACTTAACCAAATGCAATAACATTTTGTGGGAGCCTGAATTAACCGCCAATAGAAAGCTGTGAATGTGTTAGAACCCAAAGTGCTCAGCAACGTGTTGCAGGAAAGCAGTCATACAGTTACGGTCAAATTCTCAGTACTGTTAGGCACTATTTTCATATACAAGTGATTATACTTTTTAATTTAATCTTTTCTTTGTTGTTTTTGTTACGATTATTTGCAAAGCGTTTGCGGTCAGTCAGAAAAAAAATTTAAACAAATGATTGAAAAATTAAAATTATCAGTAAATTTTTGTGAACATTTAAAAATAACGGTAACATTCTTTTTTTAATTGAAATTATGGGTTTCAATGTTAAAATTTTACTGTTGTTCATGTAGCTATGTCGAAAAATAAGAACTGTTCGCTCGAGAAGCGCGCCCTGATAAAATAAAGTGATTTTTGAGGGCAAAACTTATGTCAAAGTTCAAAATAATATTGGTTGCTCATCCACAATGGTACGTAACGCTATCAGGTATCAACCAAGTCATATAAAACGAGAAGAGAAGTCAGCGATAAAAGTCAATTCTATTGTCAGATACTCAAAACAGTTTCCATTTGCGGCTGTTAAAGAGATAAAAATTGTCTTTAATGTAGCTGCAAGTATTAAAACTGTGCGCCGGCATTTGCTCGATCACGACCTTAATACCCACAATCCAAGAAAAGTGCCGTTACTGTCTAAAATGATAAAAGACTTTGATTCGCCAAAGAACATTTAAATTGGTCGTCGACAAAATGACAGAACATTTTCGAGTCGGACGAATCTAAGATTGTTAAGTGTGATGGATAGGGATTACGTCAATATATAAGATGTCCACGCAATACCAAATACCACCCCAAATATACAACAAAAAGGGAAAAACATCACGAGCATCATGGTTTGGGCACGCTTTTCTTGGCAAGGTGTAGTATTTTTTGGATTAAGGAAAGCATGACTGGTAATTGGAATGTTGAAACACCTCAGAAAACCATGTTGTTGTATGCCTGTGAAGAAATGCCACTTTTTTGGCCGTTCCCGCAGAACAACGATCCCAAGCACACAAGTACAGTTGGTAAATGGTGGTTTGAGGAAAGGAATGTCCGCCGCAGTTGCCTGACATAGAAAATTGTGGACTGATGTCTATTAGTCAGTAGCCCGATGTAAGCCGACATCAACCAGGAAACTATGAGAAGCTGTGGAAAACACTTAGGAGTCTATTTCCATCGAAAGATGCCAAAAACTTGTTGACTCAATGGCATTAAGCTGAATTACTAAGCAAGAAAGGTCACGCAATCAAATTTCTAATTTCATAAAAAAAAAAAACAATTTCCAATTTAAAAATAAAATAAAAAAAATTTAAATCCTCTTTACGAAACTTTGGATTTTATTTTTTTACACTAAGAAGTTTTTGACCGCCAAATTCCTCAGAAATGTTTTTGATACATTTAAAATTCATTATTTATTCATTAATTTAGGCATTTAGTTAAAAACTGTTTTTTTTTTGTGATTTGTTTCACTAACTGTTAGCGCTTTTATGGTAAAAATATATATTTTTTAAAGGCGATATCGCATATTTTTTTATTTAATACTAGCAGTCCCGGCATCGCACGGGGTAGACAATTATTTATTTTTGGAAATTTGGATATAAAACACTTTTTTTCTAAAATATTTTTATTTGTATTAAAAAAAATCCCACAGTTATATTTGTATGTAAGTCTATTTATGTTTAATTTCTTTGATGGTTTAAGTGGCGGGCACTTTTGAAAAATTAAAAAATAAAAATAATAATAATCAAAAAATTAAAAAATTAAAAACAGAATAAATAATGAATTCAGTAGTTTTACATATAAGTAAATAATAAATTATTAAATAAATATATTAAATAATAATAATATTCTTTAAAAATTAGCGTATAAAAATATTATAAGTAAAAGTAATAATTACGAAAAAAAAACAAAAATAAAATAAAACTACTAATTATGAAAAATTAAAAAGTAAAAATAATAATAATCAAAAAATTAAAATAACAGCAATAAATAATGAATTCAGTCGTTTTTAATATATTTTTGCCACTGCACGTGCTCAACTCTGCTAAATAACAGCGACAACGTCGAATTCCTTTGATTCTATCGGCTCTGTTAGCCGCCAAATCGAACATCATACAGAATTCAATTTGCACCTTCTCTATTCTCTATACTTTACATTCCCGGCGCGCTTTTCAGAATGCATCGCAAACAACGGGCTCGGCGCTATGGCGGTTTTGTTTACATTTTGAATTTTTTTATTCGTAATATTTTTTGAATGGAAAGTCCAATTTAAAAACTATTTCATAGGTAGTTAAATGGTCTTGACCATAAAATAATTTATTTGGATAAGGATTAATATAAACACATAAATAGCATGGTTTGAATTTGGTTAGCATTTTCATTAATGTTTAAAATGAAAAAAGTTGTTGTAGTGACATAACTACAATAGTTGAACATATGCTACCGCGGAGTTTTTTGTAGACATTATGATGTTCTTCAATATTGTTGTACATTATATTGTTCTATCGCTAATAGTTTCGGCAGCGCATTCGACGAAAGACATTTTAAGACTCATTTTTCTCTCCTTCGGTTACATTGTTCAAATTTTACCAAGGATCCCTAATTTTTTTCAAAACGAAATGCAACGTATGTCAAATTAGAAGAATGTAGCATTCTATTGGTGAAAGAATTTTTTAAATCGGCCCTGTACTTTTTGAGCCTATTCATTACAAACATACAAAAATAGGTACAAATCTTTCCTCTTTATAATATTAATATAGAAATTCCTTCTACGTTTTTGCAAACTACTAAGAATATGTCCACAGCTGTACAAATACATATGTATGTGTGAGCCTACATTGGCAAGCTGAAGGAAAAAAGTGTTGACGATTCCTCAAACAGCACGAGATACTCAATGTAGTTTTGTGTGCCAACAAGCAACGACGTGTCGTCGGAAGATTGCAAATAATTTCGTTTCGTCAAAAATATATAAAGAAAGTAAGTGAAGAGTTCGGTTTGAGTGGTGGCGTCATCTTCTGTGATAAAATAGATACTGGTTATACTACCTACTTATATGTACCAAATGTATATTTACATGTTGTTTGCTGATAAAAAAGTGTAAAATATGTTCTTAAATTAAATTAAACTACAACGTGTTACGATGAGTGAGTTGAGAAGAAATCAACAGGCGTCAAGTATATATTCAATGCATTTTCTCGAATACCTATGGGTAATTGATTTAATTGGTTTTGACAAGACCAGAAATAAATATTTGCATATGTGACATTAAACTTGTAGGCGAGTGGGCTAAATGCATGTTCCTCAATGACAAAATTGCCTACAGTTGCAAACTCTTATGGAGGGAAAAACAATTTTACTTAGCTGTTATGAAAATCGTATGATTTCTCTCTTTCGGCAAAGCTATCATAGTGATGAAAAAATTATCGACGGCTGACATGGAACGAGTTTTCGCTCCTAAGAATATACTTCCCAGTAGACCTTATGCAGTATTCCCAATGATTTTGTATTAGGAATTTTATCGGAATGAGAAAGTTTACAAAAAAATGTTAGGTTGACTAAGGTTAGAAGGTCGATCCTAATTAGGATCTCACTTACACAGCTTATAACCAGTCCTTTGGAGTATCTAGGACTATTGCAAATTTCATCACAAAGACTCTAAATCGACGAAGTGCTTTCAGCTAGTTATAAATGTGTTAATACGAGTATTGTCAGTTTCAGATATGCCTCCTGTTTCGCCGAAGGTATACCTGTCTAGATATTTCAACCTCAGTCTTGAAGAACTGAACAATATGGGAGAAAGTACCTGGATATTTTCACCTTAATTTCTTCCACACAACTTTCGATTGTTTGGATCCGATTGAATTTTTAGCCTTACAGCATGATTGGTTATTGAAAAACGTCCGGTAAAACTCCTATGATTACGACAAGATGGCAGGTATTTCCATATGTAGATCTCATATGTTTCACTTTAAGCCTGTAGGTTCTTGCAAAAGCACAAATTTAGAAGCTTCCAAAAATTAGTATATAATATTATATTATTATTTGAACTGGTTACGGGCGATATGCCTGTAGGATATAGACAAACTGTTACCAAACCTCATACTTATGATTCTAATGGTCTTATTTTCACAACATACTATATATCGGCAAAAGTATAGAGATATGTAATATACATATGTACAGTTTATTAAATGGTTGGCGCCAAAGTTGCATTATTATAATAATCAAGCAATAACAACATTGCTCTTCTAACGACAGACAACAGTGCGGGAGACATGTTTACCGACGACAAGTACAAAAAACTTCGTGGCGCCGAAAATACAATAAGTAGGTGAAATTTGTTGCATGATAGGATGGCGTCATCTTTGGAGACGTAGCATATGGTAGTTACCCTAAATGTATAAATATATTGTATACATATACAAATTAATATTCACGGAATGTTGCACATTTATTAAGTACAAAAATAAATTTTAGTTTAATTGGTCAAGTGACTCGAGATGTTGTTTTAATTAATGCTGAAGCTTATTTGTCTATAAAAATATTTAAAATTCAATTTTAATAGAGTAATAACTTAATATGTGATGTGTGTTTATTAGAGAAGCTCACTTGTTGAACAATTAAATGTGAAAGTAACAACAAAGTCATCCTATTTTTCTATCTCTGTTGGATTGTGCGCTAGTCCATTTATTTGATGTCATTTGTTCGTTCGATTCGGCACTCTCTAGGGTTTGACGAAACTGTGTTTTATGTATCATACGAGAGTACAGTTATCACCGTTATTAACCAGTTATTACTTCTAACAGCCCTTAGGGTTCTAACAGCCCTTAGGATCTGAACTATTTCTTCGGTCATTAAACAATAATTCGAGGAGGAAAATTGCATTAAGATACCTTGTGAAATAAAAGAGTTGTCTATACAATAATATGATTTTAATTGTTCAGTTTGTATAACAACTATATACCATAGTGATCCGATATCGGTAACAAGCGAGCAGCTTCTCGAGGAGAAAAGGACGTGTGCAAACGGATGATATGACAGCCTACCTCGCAATGTTGTGGTTGATCACAACCGACAGGGGTATTGTTCGAAAATTCGACGAAAAGAAGCGGCAACTGACCAAAGGTTACAAGACCGGAGCATACTTTTGCAGGACCCAAGGTGATGATCTAGTGGCTAATGTTCAGAAAATGCTGAAGTTTTAGAAGGAACACTTCTCAGACCTATTGAAAGGCAGTGAAAGTGTAACATGTAGAGATGGCGAACCCGATTCCCCAATCGATGATGATGGAATAACTGTTCCATTGCCCGACTATGAACTACAAAGCGGCAGAGGCCGAAATATTACCGGCCATGCATCGGCTTCTTTGTAGAATATGGTCGGACAAAGCATGGCTGACGACTGGAATGAAAGACTCCAATGCCATGGGATAAGCCTTCTTAATATCTCTTATAGAGCGTTTTGTGTGTAAGACTGAAACCTACCGGCAACAAACTGATTGGACCTTATCAGAATGGAAAATCTTCTATCGACCACATTTTCATCATGTGCCAAATCTTGGAAAAGCCTCGTGAATTGAAGATCAACACGGACAACTATTTGTCGATTTTAAATCTGCCTTTGCAGCAAGAAAAGTAACTGTACCTAGCCGCTATGTCTGAATTTGGCATCCCCGCAAAGCTTTTACGGCTGTGTAAGCTGATGTTGAGCAACAACAGACGTTCGATACCAAGCGAGGTTTCAGACAAAGGCATCGTTTGACTTCTTCAGTCTATAGCTGGAAAAAATAATTCGAGATGCTGAGCTAAATAAAGAAGATACAATATTATATAGGTGTGTACAGCTGCTGGCGTACGCCGATGATTTATTGGTCTCAAATAACCGCGCGATTAGCACTGCTTTTTCCAGCCTGGGTAAGGAAGCGAAGAAAATGGGTCTTGTAGTCAACGAGGAAAGGCGAAATATCTCCTGTCATCAAACAAGCAGTTATCATAATCGCTACTTGGCTCACACGTCGGCAGAATCACCCTTTGGACTAGGTTGGCATTTGAAAAGTAAAGCCCACTTCCGACGAACAAAGTCCATTGGGCTTGCATCCGTATACAATTGTTCTCACTGAAGCCATTAAACCACCGTAAAAGTCGTGATTCCTGATTTTGACGTCGAACAACTTGAAAACGATATCGATTATTTTAAGAAAATCACCTCCGATGGAGCTCACTTTCATCTGAGAGGTCATGAACAATCATTACTTTCACCTAAATTGACAGTTTGATGTGGGTGATTAAAATAGTACACAATACTGTCTTGTTTAAAATAAAAGTCAATGTTGTTTGCTTTTTCACAATATCATTTAATGAACGATATAATAAATGATGAAGTAACTTAAATTAAATGTTGACGAGGAGGGCGGCGAAAATCAAAATCCAACTTGCCGACGTTCGAATTGATGCAGATCGTGGTCGAGTTGTCGTTGCGACAAACGAATATTTGGAAAAAGGGGTCAGCGCACAGGAACCGAGTTGTTGCAACGTTCCTTTTGGAAGTTTAAGCAAGTGAAAATTATAGCGCGAGATCGGTGACGAAAAACGTATGTTGATGTGCGAACTGTATGTAACGAAGTATTGTAGCGAAAGTGTCTCTATCCTGCTGTTCATCCTTCTTGTTTAGTGAGTACAGGTGTGGTGAGTTGCTTTGGTGTTGTGTGGTGATGTGTGTTTGTCCTTAAGGTGCGCCAGTTTTTCCCGGTTAGGGTGGGGGAGGATTAACTCATTTAAACATCCTGGGCCCCCTAGGCGAATATTTTGCCTAGTATTATACGTTGTTGCATGTATTTCGGCGTACTGCTTGTAGAGTTGCCGAGGGCGCAGAATACATGCTGTAAATAATGAAAATGCCTTCGGTCTTAAACATATTATTTGGTATTTATTTACCTTTACTTGCGTATGGCAAGGAACGATATTTTGCGGGTTTATCCGACTTATTATTATAGTAAAAAAGTAATTTAAAATTTCTTATTTCATCGGAATGGAATACCGCTTGTTTATTATTTGCCTTTTCTATGTTATCGGCTTATTAAGGATAGTAACTCCACGCCTGGCTCAGATATGGCCAGAATGGGTACTCCTTAGCCCTGGAGTTAGGACTACGAAATTAGAGGGATCTTGCGAGAGAAAGGCCGTGAATGGAGAACGGCTTCGATTCGTGATAGAGAATTCTTCATAATTAATTAATGCTTTGTATAGCTTATTCCCATTAATCACCACTGTCAGGAGCGCTTATGAATATGTAGATAATTTTATTTTATTATAAATATTAATACATATTTAAGTGCGTATGCACTAATTTGACAAGTAGTAGCCCGCCACCGCTCTAGGATTTGTTTAGAAATGGTTTTTTGTTTTCATTATTGGCGAAAGCCATCCTGCGGGGTCGAAAGGTTACGAACACATATTCAGAGGGAATCTGACCTTGCCTTTTCTAACTTTATGTGGGGTATTGCAAAATTGTGGCTCTAGTGGTTGTCGTACGACGTACCGGCCATTATTTGATCGAGTAGTTGTGGCTTTAGAGAAGTGCTCACAATACTGATCTTTTGTAGATTTGTTGGTTATTGGATGTTTCCTTGACTTTTGCAATTTCCTTAATTGTGAATTAAGGTATTTGTTTGTGTTATATTCAACTTGAGTTGGTGTGATGGTGACTAGTTCTGTATCTAGTTCACTTTGTATTTCGCTGTGCAGCGTTTGAGTTTTGTGTGCCTTTGAGCAACATGTTGTCTTTTGGCAATTTTTATAACGTTGGGTTTCGGGTTTTGCTTTTGCAATTAAACTCTTGGTTCTTTGTGTATAAGTGCTTCTTTGGGGTGAGAGGGGATATCTGCTGTAATGAAGCATAGAATTGTGTCTTTTGTGACAATATATGCAGTTAAATTTGCTTTTGCAATTTTTAAGATTATGTGTATGGGACAAGCAGTTTGTACAGAGTCTTTTTGATCTGACAATGTTGTTCCTTTCGTTAATGTTTAATTTTTTAAACTTCTCGCAAGTTCTAAGTTTATGCCCTCTTGTGCATAGTTCGCATGACGTATGTTTTCTCTGTTCGGATGTGAACGCTTGTAATTTGTTAAAGCTTTTGTTTAAATTAATGTTGCTTCTAGCTTGGGGTCTATTGAAGCTTCGGTTTTGGTCGCGTTTAATTTTCTTTTGTTTGATTATTTTTTCTTCTAACCTTTCCGCAATTTCATATTGGGTGGTGAGAAAATCTTTCATTTGTTGCCACGTTGGGCACTTTTTCCGTGATGAGAGCGATTGCTCCCATAGAAGTAACGACTTTTCTGGTAATGCGGCGGTGCAAATGTTTACCAGAATTGGGTCCCAGCTGTGTGTGGGAATATTTAGTGTCGATAGAATCGACAAACAATTTGAAACAGTGGATTCTAGTTTGATGAATTCTACACTTGTTCCTTTCTTAATTTTTGGCAAGTTCATTATAGTCGTTACTTGTTTATCGACCAGTATTCTTTCGTTTTCATATCTAGCTTTTAGAGCTTCCCAAGCCAAATTGAAATTATCGTCATTTAGAGCGAACTGTTTTACTATGACGCCTGCTTGACCTTTTGTCTTGTATCTGAGGTGATACAGTTTTTGTGCTTTTGATAGTTGTGGATGGTTGATGTAAACGGCTGTAAACATGTCCCGGAAGGACGGCCATTCTTCATAACCTCCGTAAAACGTTTCTGTATCACATGCAGGCAACTCGAGTTGGATGCCTGAACTTGCCTCTTGATTGTCTATTTGGGGCAGCTCTACTCTACTGTGGAGAGTAGGTGCAATTGCTTTTATTAGCTTTAATTGATCGGAGATCATAGCTTTTGTTTCTTCATATTGGTCTAAGCAGTTTTCATATATTGCGTAAGCCGATTGTTTCAAATTTTGTGGTAGGTCTGAATCGTCAGATTCTACTATGGCGTCATGAGCCGTTTGGAGACGAGTCCAGAAATTTTCAAGATTTTGGCTTTTTATTTCTAATAACGATTCAGAGTTTTCGTGAATCGGTGAAGAGGCAAATCTAGTGCAGTATCTTGTTAAACTGTCACTTACTGAAATGAATTTAGCAACCTGTTTTGGGCGTGTAGCCCCTGCAGGTGTAATTTGACTTATATCGTCATTCATCTTTTCTATTTCTCAAAAGAATTATTCAATTAATTAAAATTTTTCTTAGTGTAGACTGATTTGAATAGGAATATAGTATGATTGGAAACCGAATACTCTTTTATGTAAACAAGAGTTTATTATTTCGTATTATCTTGCTGATAATATTAGTTTTATTAATAACGTTTTGTATTACTTGCGACAGAATAGTTTGTCGTTTTTTCTTTATTTTTATTTTTATGTTTTTGTTATCTTATCCCTATGGTAATTTGTATTTTCTTAACTTAATTATTAAGAAACGCGCTTTTAATTAATTTATATTTATTATGTCCGAATGTTTTGTATTTAGGTACACCTTAATACGTGGACTTCTATGTACATGCGTATGTATTATAGGTACTTATGTTTTGTGCAATTGAGAGCTCGTTGGAGAGATCAATGTGCTTTTCCCCTAAGCATGTACGAATTATTAGTATTATGTTTATGTTCTTAAGAAATTGAGAGCTCGTTAGGAGATCAATTTGCTTTTTGTAAGCTTGCTTGTTTATGCACTGTGAAGAGAGCGCGAAAACGAATTGAAAAAAGGGTGCACACATTTATATGTAAATATGCACTTTGTAAATATGTTTCGCAATATGCATACGTAATATGTATATGGTACATGCACTAAGTAAATATGCTTATTGTATGTATGTTTGTATTTTTTGCCTATCTTGTTTTGTTTTTTATCTTATAATTGTAATTAATAGGTGTGCCTTTGCTTACATAATTTATGCAATCCCGCTTACTCTTTTTGTTAAACGCAAGGGGTATTGCCGAAAAAATTGCAAGTAATAGTTGAATTAGTTTTTCTGGTTGTTAAATTGTTGTGTTTGGATACACAAAGGTAATCATGCAAGGCTATCACTTTTTGGATATACATATATATTTATTTTATATTAGCATTTTGATCTTTTTTAGAAATCAAAACTTAAATTCTTACTGCTTGGTACCAGTTTCTTTATTTTAACCAAATGGATTTTTTATTACAGGTTTTATGTATGATTATATAAAACTGTAATTTTAGCCATACATACAAACATACGTGCATAATATATAATAATATTAAATGGAATCGATACAACTCACTTTATCATCCCGCAAGGGTTTTTTTGGGGGGGTATAATATATACAAATGTGTAAATGTATGTAAGAGTTCTTATCGTCAATCCCTGTTTTCCTCTTCTTCTAGTATTCCAACTGGCTGTATTCTTCGTTTCTCTTTTTTCTCTGTTGTTGTTCTCCTTCTGTGCTCCAGCTCCTCCTCGTGCTGTTGTTTTGTTGTATGTATTGTACTTGTATATTTGTTTAATGTTCGCGCCCGTTTGTTTCGTTTTATTGGTGCTTTAGTTTTTCGCGCCCGATTTATGTTCTGTGCTTAGGTTTCGCGCCTTTTTGTTTGTCGAAATTGTTTTGTTTATTTTGTTTTTCCGTGTAATTTCTTTTTGTTTTTGTCACTTTTTGTCTCTTTTGTCTATCGTGAATCTTTATATGTATATTTACAAAACAACACTGCACTGCTCTGCACTTTCGTTTGTTATTTTTTTTTTCACTTCAATTAGTATATGTATATATAAATATATATATGTATACAGGTATATGGTATACTCTTTTTTTCTGTTTGGGTCACTGCACTTTTGTGGTTTATTTGGTTTTTTGTTTATTTTTTATATTGTTTTGTTATTATTATATAAAATTTTTTTTTTTTTCGTTCGCCACTGCACTTCACTGCACTGGTTTTGTTTTATTTTATTTTGTTAAAAAATCCATAGTGCCTGTCACTATGGCTCGAAGGACCATGATTAAAATAGTACACAATACTGTCTTGTTTAAAATAAAAGTCAATGTTGTTTGCTTTTTCACAATATCATTTAATGAACGATATAATAAATGATGAAGTAACTTAAATTAAATGTTGACGAGGAGGGCGGCGAAAATCAAAATCCAACTTGCCGACGTTCGAATTGATGCAGATCGTGGTCGAGTTGTCGTTGCGACAAACGAATATTTGGAAAAAGGGGTCAGCGCACAGGAACCGAGTTGTTGCAACGTTCCTTTTGGAAGTTTAAGCAAGTGAAAATTATAGCGCGAGATCGGTGGCGAAAAACGTATGTTGATGTGCGAACTGTATGTAACGAAGTATTGTAGCGAAAGTGTCTCTATCCTGCTGTTCATCCTTCTTGTTTAGTGAGTACAGGTGTGGTGAGTTGCTTTGGTGTTGTGTGGTGATGTGTGTTTGTCCTTAAGGTGCGCCAGTTTTTCCCGGTTAGGGTGGGGGAGGATTAACTCATTTAAACAGTGGGTTTTGGTCTAGTAGAGTCGTCAGTCCGTACTTCTTTCAAAACGAAGATGGTGAAACCGTTACTGTCAATGGAGAACGGTATGAACCGATTAAAACTGACTTTTTTGCCGCATTGCATGAAGTGGATCTTGATAACATCAAGTGCCTACGCGCCACAGTCGAATTAGAAAAGTTTAGAAATTCGATTATTTCAAGAAATTTTGACATTGAATGGCCTCCCAGAAGTTGTGTTTTAACACCATTAGATTACTGCTTTTGAGGTTATGTACATTACAGGGTGTTTCACTTTTTCTTTTGAGTGTTACAAACATCGTGACAAACGTAATATGTTAGTCAAGTAGCTGTCAAAAGACACTGATCACCAGAAACCTTATTTAAGTTTATTTCTTATAAATGATAATAATAAATTATCTATACTATAGATAAAATAATATAAGTGAAAAGTGACAATGTTTAAACAAAATGAGTATCATAACCATTTATTCTTTACAGCTCTCAATCAATATGTCAGCACCGGTGGGGCCGGAACCAGCCACGATCATTTGTCCAACTTGTAATAAACAAGTAATCACCAGCGTGGACTATACATCATCCACGAAAACGCATTTGATAGCTTTGCTTTTATGTGTTATCGGGTAGGTCTCAAATCTAGGTTTAACAATTTTTTTTCGATTGATTAGTTTGGGTTCGAAGATTGTCGATAATACATACATTCTACATATTTACATTTAACAAGCTTTACTTTTTAAAGCAGAAGGCGGTTAGAAATTCTATGTAGGGATTTCGAGCAGACTAAACCTAATGGTTTCATTATGTTCCAAGTGGATACTTATTAGGAGTCGATCTCACAAATGATTTTGAATTATGAAAAACAGTGCTTAGAAACGCATTCAAGATCCTGCTGTTCTGTTTACAAATGTTTCATAATATTTTCTCTCAAAAGTTTGAAGAGATGAAACCAAAAGAACAGTACTTTGAGACATCTTCAAGTAGTAAAGATGTCAATTGATGTCCTTCTCTTACGAGTATATCATACTCACTTAGGATCACACGATCCTAAAAGGTTTGATTTTGTATATACAAAGGATCTATTTTAAAAATCACATGTTATTATTTCCAGTATTCTTGAGTATCCGATAAACTTCGTTTGCAATCAAAATCGTCTTATTTATGATACAAGTTAAACAAACTTTCCGAACTAAGATTGAGCTCTCGAAAACCAAACTTTTGGATTAATATAATGTAGCTCTTAATCTACATTGAAGTTCGACAGACTAACGAAAATAATCATGCAAAGATCAGAATTTCAGGAAAATTGTTTCGCCTAACCAAACACATAACTTGGAAGAACAGATAAACTCAACCGGTTTTGATCAGTGCTGAGCTCCTCCTGCGACTAAGTATTTTTATTACTGCAAACCTATGAACTAATTTTACAAAATACTTCCTATATATAATTCATATAATTTTTGCACATTTTTGTTGATTCCAAATATTTATTTCCAGCTTTTGGCCGTGCGCTTGCTGCCTTTATTGCACTAAATGTGCTCGTAATGTCGAACATCGTTGCCCATCATGCAACAGCTTCATTGGAGTTTACGAACGTTGAAGTGGCTTATTAGCAACTAATAACCGTTATTTTCAACGACATCTACTATACTGTGTATGTAAGCGTATATATATGTAGGTATATATATAAACTTTTTATAATAATTTTTCAGAAATATTGAGATTGAGATTGAAATATTAAAAACTCGAATACAAGCTGGGAAGATTTTTTTAACAATGTAAACCCATGCGGGCTTTTTCAAAGTCATTAACTATTAAAAATTGTTTCCGTAATATTGTTTATAAAAATTATATGTATCTGCGATATTTTTGTAATAAATTGTTATACTTTATTTAACAAAAACAGTATCCGCTTCGTTTTTATTCAATTAACTTTCCTATAAAGGAAATATAGATGTGAAAGGGTTTGAAGCTAGGTATTTTATGTTAAGTGGAAGGGTTGATCCAAATATCAATTAATTTCACTTGGACAGATATTTGTCCTTCGTGTTACACAAAAACTCGCTAAAATGCTTCATTATAGATTGATAAGGAGTTTTGAGCTCACGACAAATTTATTAAGGTGGTCGTTATCAATTCCAGCAACTACGCTGGATGCACCAAAAGTGTGCCTACTGCTATATTTCAATAACAGTATGCCAAAAACCGGCCAATAAAGAGAAAGTGAAAAGATTATTCAACCTCGCCTTCCTCCCTACAGCTTTGGCAAATAGCGTCTGACAAAATATTTAGTCGCATCTCGTTTTTGTGCCTATTGAATGTGTCCAATCAGAACATCTACAATTCGGGTGAGATTGACTTTGCTGCAATGCAAGTACTTCGGAGGACTACTACGGTTCACTTTGAGCCAAAAAGATGTCGCAGTCGCAAAAGCTTTGGCTGTTAACCAGTGACTACCAAGCTCCGTAGAGGTCCATAAGTTTCTATAGACAAATCAGCCATAAGTCGAAAGCTAAAACACAAGTGGACGTCGGACAACCGACTCGCTTGCAATCGGATTAATTTGAGGTAAGTGTGCCCTTCCCAGCAAGCTCATCGCCTTTTGAGTTTCTGGCGATACCGCTGTGACCGAGTACACGCGCAAGTTTAATATGGAAAAAGCTTGCAGCTGTTACTAATGAGCTCATATACTCCTTGACTAGTTTTGAACGCACAGTCAGCGAACTCAAAGCCTGTATAGTTGCTCGATTATCGGAGTGAATGCACACTTCTCTGCAGGAGACTGCGCTGCGGGGCAACATATCTGCCGCTAACTTGATGCCAGCCACCTCCGCTCGAAAGGCACTGTAGTGCTCTGGCGGCCTAAAATTAGAATTGATAGGGATTTTATTAAATTTAACATGTTAAAAAATTAAATATTCTTCATTTTGATTCGAAATCTTTTACCATTTTTCGAGAGATTGATTCCAGATCTTTTGTTCGTTACAAGTAAAAAACTGATCTAAGTTGTATTTGAATCCTATTTTGAAAAGAGGGTTCCCCCATCCAAACATTTTACAGATACCGGAACAAGCAATATCCCGAATATGTCAGGTCTGGATAATACATATAATGGGTGTGACAGCTCATCCCAACTAAGCTGCAAAAGCTTTTGGCGAGTCTCTGAACTTTTGTAAGGACTCGCATTATCCTAGTGGAACACTACATCGTTTGTATTGATCAATTCTGATCTCTTCCATTTGTGTACGTTTCTCAATTTGTCCAGCTGATCACAATACAGTTCAGAATTAGTCGTTGTATTGTTACGCAAAAGCTCAAAATAAACGATTCCTTTGACATCTCACCAAACAGACAACATAAACTTTTGTTGTTGACTATCGGCCTCCGAAGTGACTTAAGCCGATTTGCATCGAATAATTACGTTATTTATTCACATCAGCTTCAAGATGCCTCACCGGTTTTGGAGCATCCTCAAGATTTAAGAAACAAGATCAGTCAATGATACATTTTCTCATGCAAAGGAAAGTTATTTAACGCTTCAATCTCATTGTTAAATAACCCACTGTCTTTTGTATATAATCTATTTTTATATTGTCGACTAAACGTACTTCACTGTGTATTTGTTTGACAAAAAAGTAAATATAATAAACTTGCTCATAGTCCACAGAATGGACGGCATAACTCACCATCGCTAAACATGAAACCAACAGTTAGCACTTCGCAATTTTATTTAGACAACTGATTAGAATGGATTAGACCGGAGCACCACTTATGAGGCTAGTTTAAAAAAAAAACATATTTTAAGATTTTCCCATTTGCTTAAAATTTATTTTGTTTTTCTGAATTTTATAGACAATAGCACCACCTGTGCGCTTATGGTTAAACTGAATAATTATTGTTTATTATTTCGATTGGATTTGAGGCCAAAATAGCTTGTTGTATCACCTTGGTTTTATTTTTTAGACCTTATCGTTTATTAAAAGAAGGCTAGAGACTCGGTTATTATGTTATATTATATATTACCAACATCTCTATCAGAATAGTTTGGGAACGGCTGCATTCAAAACATCGAAGGTCAATATTTGCTTAATTCTGGCAAATGCTGCAGGGGTTTTATAGGTTGGAGGAGAACTATAGATGAGTATACGTTAGTATTTAAGAACTAATCAAAATTTTGATTTTTGACAAGAAAAGAGGCTTTTCAAAGAACAGCCTTTTCTTATAAAAAAATTTTCATTCATTATCAAAAATCGTAATCCTTCCATCACTGTAGGCAAAAAATAGTAAGACCTTTTATTTAAATTTCGTGCAAAAAACCAACCCAAAAACCTGAGCAAGTGTTTTTGATTGCTGATTGACAGTTTTACAAAGAGGGTCGAAAACGAGTTGATGACGAACCACGTCCAGGACGGTCATCGACACCAACTGTTGATCAACACGTCAATCAAATAATTAGAGATCTTATTATATTCGTTGGTATATCAGAAGGATCAGTAAAAACCATTTTGATTTATTGGGCATAAGAAAGGTAAAGTCATGATCCCGCTAACGCCGGTGAAACAAAACTTTCCAAGTACCAGAATGTCATGAAAAGTATTATTACGAGCGATGATTGCACCTATGCTTGTGGCTTGGAAACAGACGATCAATCGGCAAAGGTGACATCAAAGCAGGTCAAAGGATATGTTGACAGTTTTGTTCGAGGTGTGGTGCTCTCCGAATTTCTTTCGACCGGACAAACTGTCAACAAGGAATACTATTTAAGTGTTATGCGTCGTTTGCGCGAAGCTATTTGTAGAAAGAGCCCGGAATCACAGCCCGGCAACTCTTGGTTTTTGCACCGTGGCATACTGCATTGCTTCTTCGTGAATCTTTCGCCAAATTTTCGACAAATGTCATGCCGCAACCGCCGTATTCGCCTGATTTAACTCCAGGAACGATCGATTTGAAATTTACTTAACTTTCGTGAAGTGTTCAGAAGGGACATGCTGTGGCGCTGGAGTTTTAAGTGCTGGCCGTACGCGTTTTATAAGGAACGTCCATTAAGTTCTTTGGGTATTTGCTACGACTAAGGAGTGGGTAAAGTTTTCAAGGTAAAAAAAAAGACTTTTTTTGTGAATTTATTTCTCAAATCTGGATTGAGTAATTTTATTCGGACCTTTTGTACATTGTACAGCATACTTTTGACAATGTAAGGTAATTTTTTCATGCAGAAATATTGAGGCACAAGCCGGAAACAGAGCTTCTCCCAGGACGTCTTGGGAAAAAACACTTTGCGGTGTTCACCATAACTCGGTTAAAAATTATCCGAAAATAAAAAAAATAAGAAAAATTAGTTAAACTATAATCAAATCTTCCATCCAACGTTCTCTGATAATTTTTTTTTTGTTTTGCATTCAACAATTTTTGGCAGCCATCTAAGTGTAAACTGTCATTTTCCACTAAAAATTTCGTCATTTTGTGGGTGGAAAATACCCTTAATAAAAAAAAATTAATAAATAAACGTTGGGGGCGGTATTTTATATGTTCAAAATGTGTTCAAAGTTTGAAATGAATCGGTCAAGTAGTTTTAAAATCACAGTGAACACGGACTTTGAAAAAGTAGTTTTGAGAAAAACGCGTCTCAGCTGCACTTCTATCCCGACCGCCCTCAGCTGTTGGAGTTAGAGCGTTAAAGGCTAGGAGACTAATAAGACGACAACTCTAAGAATATTACTTCTATCGACTTAAAATTTTAAGCTCATATTCTTGAAATGTTGAACAATAATATAAGACAAAAAAAAATCGATTTTTCGAAAGTGAAAACACCTATACTCTCCTAATAAAACCTGCATAAAAGTTTAAGTTTACTCGATCAGATGTCAGATTATAGTGCCATTAGCTTTGTTGGAAATTATTTTCCCGGAATTTGTGTCTAAACCTGAAACTCTATGTCACCGAATGCACCTTCTCTATGTGTCAATTAAATCCAAGGTCAACACTAAAAATGTTCTTCCCCACCATTTCATTGATTTAAATTGTTTGCTGTGCTTTGGAAATGTTTTTTAAGATAACTTTGAAAGATAAAAGGATAAATTACTAAATTATAATTGCACACGAGAGACCTCGCATGCACTTTAGTACTATTTTATTTATTTATATCTATATATGTATATAAGTGGATAGAATCTAAGTGCATATGTAAATAATATACACAGTACATATGTAAATGTGCATGTGAATAAAGATAATCATAAATGGCGCACGAATGAAAAGTGACCAATTCAATAGTTTTGAAACGTCCTTTGTGGACGACGTGTTTATAACGGCATTATAAAATATTAAAATATTTTGGAGTAAGAAAACTTTTATTTCATTACATAACGTTTACAAATGATATGGCAAAATTATAAAACAAAGCCAAACTTTTAAATTTGTTTAAATAAAAAAATCTTAAATATTTTTTATGGAAAATACATATCTTTACTGTGGACTTAAGAACAGAATATAAAAATCTAGCTACGGAAGTTCATCTAAAAGCTATTAAAACAAGAAGTAACGTTAACTTTGCAACCGAACAGAAAATAAAAAATATTTCCTAACAAGAACTTAGTTTTGATCGACCAGTCTGTATGGGAACTATAACAGGTCAATTGAAAAGTCTCTGACCTGACACATAATGATATCCGTATAATTTTTAGTTAGCCTTAACCTTCAATAGGCGCGTCTATAAATTTGACAGCTCTCAGGTCTTTAGTTTGTGAATTATATCATTTTGAGTGAAGCAACTTTTGTTATTGTGAAAAACATAGATGAAAAGGAATGCAAATTCAAAGGAAAGTGTTGATAAACATTGCTTTTTGAAAGGAAAAACACAGCTGAAGCGAAAACTTGGCTTGATGAGGAGTTTCTGGACACTGCCCATTCGCCATCAAGGATTGGTGCTGCTAAGATTAGAAGTAGTGAAATGAGTACCGAATACGACGAACACAGTGGACACCCAAAAAAGGTTGTTACCGACGAAAGCATCAAAAAATTCCACAAAATAATTTTGGTTAACCGTAAAGTGAAGTTGTTCACGATAGCAGGTACCTTAAAGATATCGACACTTGAGAGCTCTAGGCAAATTTGGTGCCGGGCGAACTGATGATTCGGAGCAGTGTTTGAAGAAGTTCATGCGTAATAAACCCGAGTTTTTACATCGTTATATGACAATAGATGAAACTTGGTTCCATAATTTCACACCGAAGTCTAATCGACAGTCAACCCGTGGATTGCACACGATGAACCCGCTCCAAAGCGTGGAAAAACGCGACAGTCAGCTAGCAAGGTTATAGCGTCTGTATTTTTAGATGCACATTGAATAATTTGTATGGACTACCTTAAGAAAGGAAGAACGAAATCGCCGAAAAACGGCCGCATTTGAATAAAAGGGAAAGTTCTGTTTCATCAAGACAATACTTACACCATGTCACACGTCAGTGATAGCAATGACAAAAATCCATAAACCGGTCTTAGTATTGTTTTCGCATCCAACGTATTCTCCAGATCTGACAACCAGCTACTATTTTCTGTTCTCAGATCGAAAGAATGCTCGCTGAGAGGAAATTTTCATCGAATGAAGAGGTGATCGCCGAAAGTGAGCCCTATTTTAAAGCTTAAAGCAAAGAACAAATCGTACTCCCAAACTAATATGGAAAATTTGGAGGTTAGCTACATAGTGTTTCACCCTTGAAGGGAAATATTGCCAAAAAACTTTTCAATTAACCTGTTGTGCTATACATAGTAGTCCAATGTGAATAATTTTTTCGAAGAATATACCGCTAGTTTGGACAATAATAAATTCGTGAAAGATATAAAGGGTGGGCCATCTAACCCTTTAAATTTGAGTTATCTATATTTCGACATTGAAAACGTCAAATACCATTCGCAAAGTAACAGATATTCAGTAAAAGTCTAAAATTTACGAGAAGAAAACTGGGAAATATTGAAAAAAAAAAGAAAAAAAAAAACCGAGTATGATCAATTTTACCGAAAAAACATCTTTTCGGACGAGGCTCATTTCCACCTCGATGGTTACGTTAACAAGCAGAATTGTCGCATTTAGGGCACAGGACGGCGCTACGTGCCATACAGCAAACACTACACTCAATCTTTTACGCCCTATCTTCGAAAATCGCATAATCAGCGAAAGAGGAGATGTGAATTGGCCTCCCAGAAGCTGCGATTTAACTCCGTTGGACTATTTTCTGTGGGGAGCTGTTAAAGATAAATGTTACGCCAACCATCCAGAAACAATTCAAGATCTAAATTACGAGATTCAAGCTGCCATAAGGCCTGAAACCATCGAGAAAGTACTCCAAAATTGGGTGGATCGGATAAGCTACTGTAAACTCAGCCGTGGTGGTCATTTGTCCGTAATTGTTTTCCACAAATAAATTTCATAAAACAACCTTTTAAATAAATGTTAGACCTTTGAAAAATATCAAGCCGTTTTTTTATTGACTTTTTAAATTTAAAATTTTATATGGCCCACCCTTTACTAGATTTGACAAATGAAAAACTTTTCCATACAAGGCCTGAATTGTGATCAATCCATTTGTATGTTATAGTGGTTCAGTATCGGCGATGCCGACAAGTAAGGAGTTTCTTGAGAAAAAGGATGTGTACGAAGTTGTGTATTTATATCTCGAACACTGAGGGACTAGTTCGAGTATATATACATAGACCGAGGTGCAGAGTGACGGACATCACTAAATCGATTCAGCTCGTCACGCTGATCATTTATATAACATACATTATATCTTATTATGTATCCGACGTGTTCTTCTGGTTGTTACAAATTTCTTAACAAACTTAATATACCCTATTTAGAGTATGGACTTCAACTGAAAGCAAAAGCAATATTACAAGATATAAAAAATCTAAAATGTTTATGAATTTTTATAACAAACAGCATAGAAGCAAAATCCAATTAAAATTAAAAAATAAAATTAAAAAATAAAATAAAAAAATATTTCAAAAATAAATTTATCAAAGTAGAATTGAAGGAGTGTGGCTATTCCAAGTTTACTAAACCGTAAATAATACATAAATGCTGGCCTACAATGCGCCTGCCAAATTTTTAAGCATTCTATGGAAGACACAATGTTGGGATTATTATATATTCAACAAATCTTTAAAACTAAACACGAGCAGATCCTCTTCAAAAATTGTCTATTCTGATTTCCATTGTTATAAAAATTTAAAAGCAAAACAAGAAGACTGAGAATATCGATTAATATCAACAAGTTTTTCGCTACTTCTACTTCCCTTCAATTTTTTTTTTTTTTTTTTTTTTGTGGCTCTTCGTTAACGAATATTTTGTTACGCACATACAAATACCGGACAATCAAATATATCAAGTAAAAAACTCTCTTCTTAAGGCGCGTTCATGAATGTGAATGACAGTAATCAGTGGTGAAAATGCCGATGACTAAAAGCAAATAGTACATAATCATGCAAGCAATTGGGACTGTCTGTCCAACGGTTGACACATTTTTGACATATACACTTGGTTGATCGGTTGGTTGGTTGCAAGGGAAGGAACAGGATTAGCCCCATTGAGCTCCGAAATATGTTCATACACATATGTATGTAGAGACATGACTACATTTCTTGCAAGGTGTGGCCGAAAACAAGGCGTGAAACCGAATGATAAGGACACATGTGGTATGTGTTCACTTATTTTGTTTGTCCGCAAAGGGCCGTTAGTTATTCATTGTGCTTTAAAGGAATGCGAATGACTAGAGTTTTATACTATGTTTAAAGGAGAAACGAATTATAATTGTTCTGTCGGACTATTCTTTCACCTTGAACAGTGGAATGCAGTATGGAATTGTAGTGATATTACAGATAGCAAAGATAAAACTTTCGGGAAGGGGGGTTTTTCAGTGCGAACATACCGAAAATTCAAAGCAAAGTTTGAGACCCCGCAGAAATATTCATACTTCAGAATAACTTCAGAAAGACAGAATAAATTAGTACCTCTCAGTGAAAACAGCGGCCAAATTGGGAAAAACAGCAATCTACAAACAGTGACACCAAAATCAAACAAAAATAATAACAATATAAGGTCCGATTCAAGCCAAATCGAACAGTGCATGACCGGTTACTAGTAATCGATATTACGGAAGTCGTCGAGCCACCGATGTGTGGCTACTATATGCGAAATGTAACATTTTTCCCCGTTGGTTTCTAGTGATGTTGGAGGCTGACAACGCATCGTCAATTAACATTCAACCAAAAGTGAAATTCATAGTAGAACAAAAGAAGTCGGCGTGCCTTATAGTCCGTTCGTTTCTGCTTATATTCTTGCAAGAGTTGCATTTTGTAAGCCCGCAAACCCGAATCCTTCTACAAAATCTGTTTTACCGTGCGCCTCTGAACATGCTCCTTACCCACTGGAGTAAACGAAACCTACCCGTGGTTGCTCGAATTACCGACTCTGCTGAGCGATTATGTCGACCGACTGTTGGACGCGGTGGGCAATGCGTCGGGCGAACCGAATCATTATTTTGGTAATAAATTTGCACATTTTTCCAGGAACGGCAAATCAAACTGAATATACGAGGACTTAACAAATAATATCACGAATTTTGAATGTTTGCTGACTACTAGTATTCGATTTTCGATTGTTTTGTTGCGGTTTGTTACTTATGCTGAAAAGGTCGACCAATGTCTAGTTAATATTTGGGAGCTGTTTTCCTTGGATACGTATTGGATTTTGGCTTATTTCAAAAAATGGATCAAGGAATCTGTATAAAATTTTGTGTAACAAACAAACTTAAGAGCAAAAGCAATGTTAATCGGTGGCACAAAATCTTCTCAGAGGGTCGAGAATATAGGAGCGTGCCGGACGACCGAGAGAAAAGACTTATACATTAAGAAGTGAAAAAAATAATACTGGCCAATCTCCATTTATGAAACTGCAGAGGAACTAAACATATCGCTTGGCTCTTTCCATTAAATTTTAGCTAATGATTTTATTATGAATCCGCTCGCCCTTCTATCGAAAACAGAGCCGCTTTGAAATTGCTCAGGACATGTGCGAATAAATTCGTGACGGCCCAGATCTGCTCTAGAGTGTCATAATTATTGAAGAACCATAGGTTAATGGAAATTGTTTGGAAACCAAAGCATAATCATTCCAATGGATGGTACCGCAGGACTGAAAAAAGCGCACCAAGTTCGTCTTTGAAGGATTTGTTAATAATTTTCTTTGATTGCAAGATCTTCGTGCATCATAGCTTCTTGCCAAAGAGTCAACGGTCAATCAAGAATATTATTTGTAAGTTATCCGAAATTGGCGCGAAGCAGTCTGCCAGAAACGAACGGATTTGTGAAAGAACAAAAGTTGGCTTTGATAATAATTTTATGATGATAACTTTGAAGGGACAAAATAGATATTCATGATTAAAAAACTGCATACATTACACCAGCAAATCAATTACTTTCGTCATCGTTGTCATTTTTATATAGTGTGTAATACCAAGTATATCTCAATATACATATGTACATATATGTAAATAGTGATTTGATGACAAAAAAAATTATTCCAATGAACAATGTGTGATTAATAGGCACAGAGCGATGATAAGATTTGTGAAGAGAATTAAAATTGCTTCAAATATTGAAACGTGCCGTTTTTTCACATAATCACATTCCATAATATACACAAACAAAAATGTCCGAGCCAATTGATACTCGAGATGTTATACATTGTTTGCTCTTATCGTTTATTGCTATGAATTCAAAGTTCACGTATTTTCACAATCTCAATTACTAATTTGAAACATTAATGTTTGCAAAATATGTATTTTGTCATTAATCGACGTTGACGTAAAATGGAAATTAAATCAACAATAAGAATTTATAAAAAAAATTATGATTTGTTTACACAATATATAGTTCCTCTACTAGTACCAAAACGAATGTGTTTGGTACCATATGGTACATGAGAAATCTGACGAACATAACATGTTGCTGTCAGTAAGACAAAACAATATTAGAATCCCATGCAGCTGCTTCCTATAAAATGCTATAACCATGTTTCTCTCAAGCCTATGGCAATAATTAATTAAAATACTACACTAAGTAGGTTGAATCTTAGTATATATTATTTCGGGTTTTGGCAACTCACAACTTTATTCTCAATTTTAATATTTTTGATGTTATGAATACTCAGAACGTTTTGCCATTCGAACTTCAAGTTACTTCAAATATTCGTTTCGGCCAAAATGTAATAATATCGCGAAAATCCAACGGTACTGATTTTCGCGGTATGTAAAAAAAATAATAATTTAAAAAAAATCGCCGATTTAGGAGAAAACTAGGGAATCAGTGGATTCTTCACGAAAATCAGGAAATCAGTGACGAAGGTCAAAATAAGGGAATTCCCTGACAAATCAGAAAATATGGTAACCCTATTTACCTAGCTTTCAACTTGGATTATCTCAGTAATAGTGAATCCATGAACTAATTTCAATTTTTGACGATGAAGCTCCATCAAGAATCACTTTTTATCAATGGTACGATGAATTCAATCGAAGTAGTTGAGCATTTCAAGGCGAAATTCGTGAATGTCACCCAAAATCCGTTATCGTTCAGAAAACTATTGATACCCAAACTTATATTGCAAGATCGTCATATGACCTATCCTAAGATTTAGACAACTATAAATCAGGAAAACCAACTGCCGAAGACGGGTCACTCTTCACCATGACAATTTGAACTCTCCACACCGATTGGAACAGAAAAAGTAAACTAAGAGGTCAACGTTTTTCGACTCCTAAAGAGGCTGCTGATGCGTTCCTCAATCAGAACGACAAAAGTGGTTCGACAATTGTTTCGTACGTACGTAAAAGTGTGTACAAGGTGCGTTCCAAAGTTAAGAGGACTTTGTGGTGCTAGTTTCCACACTTCTGTATTTTGCCTTTTATCTCAATTTATCAGAAAAACGCTCAACACAATATTTAGCTTTTTTTTATCTTCTTTTCTATTATTTCTAGTTTTTTATTGTTAAATTAGTTCAGTTCGACTTTCTTACATAAAAAAAGGTTGCCAGACGGCTCGAGAAACTTACCTAAAAATAGTATATTTAAATTAGGTTGCCACAACTTTTTGAATCTATCGCCCCCTGGTGGTGCTATCTATATGTCGACCAGTGCGTTGGAAGGTAGCAGACCTTTATCGATTGTCCAGTGAGAATTTCATGACATTTCATTGATTGGAAGTGTAGTTATTGCCTTTTAAGTGTCAGTATGTTTGTGTTATCGATGCGAAAATGAGCTTCGAACAAAGAGCCAACATTAAATTTTGTCTTAAAATTGGTAAAACTTTTACCGAAACCTTTCAATTGATGGAACAAGTTTATGGCGATGATTGCCTATCCCGCACCAGCATGCCCGAGTGATTTCGACGTTTTCAAAGTCATGAGGACATAAATGACGATCAATATGTGGACCAATCAAAATCTGTGATCACCGGAAATTTCATCGAAACTGTGCGTGAATTCATCAAAAATCAGCCGAAATCATCATTGAAATTCATGGAAATGGAATTGAACATCTCCAAAACCTCAACTAATCGCACTTTGTCCGACCTTGGGGCTTACAAAAGGTGTTTGTACGGTTTGTTCCGCACAAATTGACTGACGACCAAAAATTGCTCAGAATCCAACATTCGAAGGACAATTATTTAATCAAAAATCACAATTTAACCAGTAACCACTCCCCGTATTCACCCCATATGGCACCATGCGACTTCTTCCTTTTCGGAAAAATGCATTTGCTTATGAAAAGAAAGCGCTATGCAGATGTAGAGGCCATTCAAAAGGCTAGCACGGGCATACTGGCGGAAATACCGGCAACCGAGCTAAAACACTCGTTCGACATGCTTTTGGACCATGCAAAAAGCTGTATTGAAGCAGAAGGAGACCATTTTGAATAAACTAAATTGATTTTGCCGAAAAAAACATTTGTTCTGTTTTTTTTTAAATCCTGTTTACTTTGGTATGCACCTTGTAGATCTTAATAAAGAATATTTTGAAAAACAATAAAGCGTTTACCGATGATTGGCATTTATTGTGTTCTCCAATTCCGAAATAATAAACGCAACTCAAGTTTAAGAAAAAAATTATTACTCAAATCGCATTACCACACTTAACTTTACATCATAATTAGTAACTGGGAACCTCTAATATATGTAAAAAAAAAACAGAAAACAATAATAATGTAATAACTCTTAATTACTAACGACAATTATATGCAGCCAGTTTGCTTAATTACTTTTCGCGCGAATGTACATAATCGACAATAAAATCAAGCTATTTGAATGTTAATAATAAAAAAACAATTTCTAACTTACTAATTTTCAAATTCGAAATATCGAATCTGAAAACAGTTTTAAGGGACGCATGGTTAAAACTACAGAGTGAAATTTTTGAGAAAATAAATATTATTTTTTGAGTTATACGAGATCTTCGACGGCGCTAAAAACGGGTCAACCACTGTTGCGGCATACTTCCGGCTTCTCGTTAAACTAACGGGTGATCCACGATTTGATCCATGATTCACGTTTATGAAGAATGTGTTTCGCGCACTTCACACAAGTTATGGTTAACATAATCGGCTTACACTGTGTGCTAATCGCAGCACCATCACCCATCTTGACACCCAGCATTCGTTATTAGATAATACGCGACGTCCAGTACTCAGTGAAGAAAATACTTGGCAGCCGTAGTTGAGAGTGTACATGAAGACCGTGGAGAGTCGATTCGGCGCCGTTCGCTGCTACTCAGACTGACGTATGGAACGACTTGGCGCATTTTACCTCGAGATCTTACATTGTAATCGTACCAAATACAGATTGTGAAAACTCCTGAAATGTTCCAAGAAGATCTGACATGTTCGAACCAAATTTTGTTCAGTGATGAGTCCCATTTTAAGCTTAACGGGTAAGTATGTAAACAACAAGTGTACCTCATTTTGGACGAAGAGCGATCAAAAGAGACTCAAGAGCTACCATTTCATCCAGGAAAAACAACGCTTTGGTGTGTTTTGTGGGCCGGTAGAATCGTCGGTCCATATTTCTTCAAAAATGGTGCCGGTGAGAACATAACCGTCAATGGCGACCGTTATCGCGCCATGATAACCGACTATTTGAGGCCTGTAATTGAAGCTCGACATTTGGTTTTAAAAAGACGACGTCACTTCCCACACATCGCTTCAACCAATAGATTTATTGCGAGAACACTTCGCTGAGCAAATAATTTCACGTTTTGGGCTGGTCCATTACCCACGAAGATCATGGAATATCACGGCGTTAGACTTTTTCCCGTGGGATATGTATAGTCTAAACTATAGGCGTGCAATCCCGCTTCGATTCAGTCCTTGGAGCAAAACATCATGCGTAACATTCGCCAGTTACCAGTCGACATGATCCAACGAGACAACGAAAATTGAACGGATGGACTGTACGAGAGGTAGCCGCCGCCAACATTTTAAATAAATTATCTTCAAAATATAAATGCCGAAGAATGTTCTTTCAAATGACAATAAACATTCACCATTAAATTTGAAGTTACTGTGTTTTTGTTTGAAAAAAATAGGGAACCTCGGATAATCACTTTGAGGGATTTTTCACACAATGACATATAGTACAATCATAAAAAGCGAAAAATCACATTATGGCGGCATTTAGAAAAAGAATTGAATTTTGCCTCAAATTTCGGTCAGATTTAAAAACCGGTAGGTCAAATTTCAAAATGCAAATTCCAAAATGCTGTTAGGGAAAACTGATTGAGCTGATTAAACTGAACGGCTACACTTTAGAAGGTTCGCTCAACTCAAAAACTATTTGAGTTATGGAAAAAATCGGTTTTATTCAAAATTACTCTGTAGGTGTGCCCCTTAAATGCTGCTTAATTAAGTTAAATAACACTCAGAAATGGAATTCATGAATTTTACACTAACATAATTTGTAAACTTTTCTTTTTTCAATGTCAACCACAGCTCCATTTGTTGTTTCACCGAATCACTTTGAGTAATGCTACCACCACTTGGCCCAATACCCTGCAATTTGAGCTGCCCGAATTGCTCCAAACAAGTGACAACGCGTATGGAATACAGATCTTCGACAAAATCACATATTATCGCTTTGCTACTCGCTGGCATGCTGTGAGTATTATAGCTTTAACATATAGGAACATTAGGGTGGACAATTAATATTGAATGTATCTCTTCTATTGAGTCTAGTAAATTTCAAGAATAATCTAATTTTAGACAAGCTAGTATTTCGGTTAATAATTACCTATTGGGCGATATTACTAAGGAATTGAAAAAAACACAACTGAGCTCAATGGATAACAATCCCGAAATTTCGGGATCCCGATATAATACAAGATGACAGGAAAATACCGAATTCAAACAGAAAAAAGAGAATTGAGCAATGAATAAAAATCCCGAAATGTCGGGATCCCGAAATATTAAAAAACTTGTCCGGGAGACACCAAATTCAAACGAAAGTCAAAAACAAATACAATGAGCACAATAAATAACAATCCCGAAATTGTAATAACCAAACCTTACTCAGTGGCATGCAAAACAATACTTTCTGTATTAAGAATAGTTCTTGTCTCTTCTGACATGTCTCAACAATATCTGAAAAGCAAATCGATTTTAGTAGTTTAATTTTTTTCTCGAAAAATTGGTGGCGGTACGATTGAGGTATCTTTTCGGCAACTTATATAAATTAAGATTAATAATGAAAGTTCTCAACATAATAAAATATTGTTCGAAACACTTAATAATCATAAAATATGAAATTTTCTATTCTGTATTTATTTGTATAAAGTATTTCACAGTATACAACACGCACCACCCTAATATATATGTAATTCACTCATACCTTATCACACGATATATAAAAATATTTGTATGCATCATTTTCTAAATGCTAACGCTCTTACTCCTTACTTCTAGCTGCCTGCCTTGCGCCTGCGCTGTGTACTGTACGGATTGCGCACGAAATGTGGAGCACTACTGCCCGTCTTGCAATGCCTTTTTGGGTGTATATGATCGCTGAGTTGATTTTGATAAAATGCTTAAGTGAATTTTAGCTAAGGAAGATATTAAGCGAAATTGGAAATTTGCACACAAAATCTTTTGTCACAAAAAAGTCATAAATTTATGAAACTTACTGATATTTAAGTAATTCTATATGATAACAAAAATTTATTAAAAAACTACTTTAAATAATATTGAAATATCTTTAAATACATAGAAAAAGGACTTATTTTTCGTAAGTTGACTATAAGGGTTTTCTTTGACTAACTAGAAAATCGATAAAAAAAAGTGTAGTCAATGCGAAATGCCGGAAATATTTATGGATTTATGTAACTTTGTTGCTTTTGGTTATGAGTTTTTCGTTACATTTCTAAAATTATGCAGCTTTTTAAAGAAACTTAAAAATTCAGCATAAAACACTTGCAAATTTAAAGCTTAATCTTAAAATTAGGATGGCTTTAGTCATTTGCGTAAAAATATATTAATTCAATGTGGTCAACTTATATTTTTCTGTAATATTTTAATAAATAAAAATAAACAAATACGATTTGCACCAGCTTTTATTCCTCATTGTGCATTCGAGATGAATCAGCAGAATTTATTTTTTTAAATATGTTCCTTTAGTCTTCTTCTTCTTTACAGGTGTAGACACCGCTTACGCATAGCCGAGTTAACAACAGCACGCCAGTCGTTTCTTCTTTTCGCTACGTGGCGCCAATTGGATATTCCAAGCGAAGCCAAATCCTTCTCCACTTGGTCCTTCGCGACGCGGGTACTGCGTCGAATACTTTCAGAGCTGGAGTGTTTTCGTCCATCCGGGCAACATGACCTACCAGCGTAGCCGCTGTCTTTTAATTCGCTGAACTATGTCAATGTCGTCGTATATCTCGTACAGCTCATCGTTCCATCGAATGTGACATTTGCTGTGGCCAATGCGCAAAGGACCATAAATCTTTCGCAGAACTTTTCTCTCGAAACTCTCAACGTCGACTCATCAGTTGATGTCATCGTCCCAGCCTCTGCACCATAAAGCAGGATGGGAATTATGAGCGACTGACAGAGTTTGGCTTTTGTTCGTCGAGAGAGGACTTAACTTTTCGATTGCCTACTCAGTCCAAAGTAGCACCTGTTGGCAAGAGTTACCCTGCTTTGGATTTCCAGGGTGACATTGTTGGTGGTGTTAATGCTAGTTCCTAAATAGACGAAATTATCTACAACTTCAAAGTTATGACTGTCAATAGTGATGTGAGAGCCAAGTCGCGAGTGCGACGACTGTTTGTTTGATTACAGGAGATATTTCGTCTTACCCTCGTTCACTACTAAACCCATTTGCTTTGCTTCCTTGTCCAGTCTGGAGAAAGCAGAACTAACGACGCGTGTGTTGAAGCCAATGATATCATCGGCATACGCCAGCAGCTGTACACTCTTATAAAAGCTTGTACCTGCTCGATTGAGTTCTGCAGCTCGAGTGAGCCAAAGCTAAAAAAATTACGTCAAAGCAGGCCAAAGATCAAAGTTATTTGACAGTTTTCTTCGATTATCGAGGTGTGGGATACACCGAATTTCTTACGACCGGGCAAACTGTCAACGAGGCATACTATTTGAGTATTTGATGTAGATTGCGCAAGGCCATTCGAAAAAAGATGCCGGAATTATGAGCCCGCTATTCAGCAAACTCAAACGACCACTCCGGCAAAACCGTTTTGAGTTAATTAAAGACATTATATGTGAAACGCTACACGCATTCACGGCTATTCCGGAAATTGACTTTAACAACTGGTTTGAAGATTGGAAAAAATAGCACAAGTGTATAGGGACTTGGAGGGGGACGACAAAAATTTTGAAAAATTAATTAAGAATTTTTAAATTATAATTAAATAATAGATAAATAAATAATAGAAAGTCTTACTTTTTTTTGTTCAAAGTAGTATGTATGTAGGTTCCTACTTCCGGTAGGTACATTTGCTGCTGGGATTTTTTTCTAAAAGTTTTCTTCGATTCGATACATATCGGATTGCTTTGATTATAGTAAAAAAGTAAAGTCACCCAGTTAAATTTTATAAAGGAGAGTATGTAGATATCTCTTTGGTATAACTTCCAAATGGTTTTTACCACATGTTTGTACTATACGTCTCTCCCCAAGCCGAATCGTAAAGGCTATTTGATGTGATTTACTTTTAGCAAATCCTCTGAAATTCCAAGAGTTGTATTTAGTAGCATTGATCAAGCTGAAGATTCATGCGAATAGTTTATTTTAGACATACTATCTACTAAATTGTTCACTTTTTATAGGTATTTTTTGTCTAATAATGAATCTGCACAAAATTTGGCATGAATTATTATTTAAGGCAGTGCAAATATCTACGAAACCCGCCGGGGGAACAAAGAAAGCGTTATACCTCCACTCCGTTGGAAAGACCAAGTGGAGAAGGATCTGGCTTCGCTTGGAATCTCCAATTGGTGCCACCTTGCGAAAAGAAGAAACGACTGGCGCGCTGTTGTTAACTCGGTTATACCCGCGTAAGCGCTAGTAAAGAAAAAGAAATATAATAACACCGAAGAAATTACTCAGATCGAATCCCTAGCATCCGAAATCAACATTTTTGCCGGTTTATTTTGAATTTGGTTCCTGTTGATTCATTAAATATGCACTAGTACAATATAGGCTATAATCGATATGCTTCTAAGCAGCGTGCGCATAGTTCTATTATTCAGACAAGTGTTTCTGAAGACCGCACTTTGTCGATTCCAAGTCATTCTCAAGAGTTAGGACTGTCTCAAACCACAACCTGCCGGATTTTGAGGAGGATTAGAGCTTCAATCATACAACAATTATTCTAACTCAAGAATTGAAGTCATTAGAACACCGTAAACGTTGTGAATCTGCAGATTTTGCCTTGAAACTTGAAAGCAATAACGATCTTTTTAAGAAAATCATCTGCTTCAATAACTCACTTTCATCTGAGTAGTGCGGTAAACAAACAAAACTGTCGAATCCCCAAATTATCAACCACTGCATTCACCTAAATTGAGGGCTGTTGTGGTTTTTAGTCAGGTGGAATCATCGATCCGTTCTTTCGAAATAAAGCTGGTGACACCGCTATTGTCAATAGAGAGCGGTATAGATCGATATAAACCAACTTTTTATGGCCGCAAATGGAAAAAGTTGTTCTTGACAACATCAAATTCCAACTAGCACGACACAGTACGTACAAAAACCGAATTATTGTTATATTCAGAACTTAATTGTAGCGGTTGTACTTCTCATTAAATTAAAAAAAAAAAAAAAAAATTAAAAAAAAAAACAAAAACATTTGAATTTCCTTAACAATTTGTGTGTGTTTAAAGTATTAAAAGATTATGAAAAGAAAGCGAGCGGAGCACAAAACCGTTTAAAAGCTTTGTGGGCAAAACTCACAAGCAATGCGGCCGGAGTGACGTTTTAAACCGAAATTCAAGTGCAACGTATACATATATTATGTATATACTATACAACAAACAAAAAATAACCGAAAAAGTCTCATAAAATTTAAGCTTACACATGCAAATCAGATAACGCAAAAAGCTCGCGCTTCAAAGTAAAACGAAATAATACAATAAATGATGATTTATACAAACAAAATAGTTGGCAACGCTGCGCCACGGTCTTCAACGAGAGCATTCGTAAAAGCGCAGTGATAAGCATTGTGCAAGCTTATGAATCACTCGTCAATGGAGCTAACAGCTGCTAAGCGAAGCCGAGCAACAGTCAAGCGTTGGCAACGAAGAGAAACACACGCGAAGTTGAAAGAAACTCCAAACGAAAAGCGGCAAAAATATAAATATAGAAACAGTGCAAGCAAACAACGTGCAAAACAAGTGATTTCACAATAAAAAAAAATCGGAAAAACAAAAGCAAAAACAAATATATTGACATTTGGTGTACGTGTCAAAAATTAAAGCAGAAAGTTTTTTGTGCATTAGATACACATACATTCATATATTTAAAAGACCAGCAAAAACAAGTCAAGTGTTGAAGTTCAAGAATTCGCCAGCAATTAAGTAATTAAAACACACCAAAAACAACAACAGTAACAAGTTAATTAATCAGCTCTTCATTGCGATGGAGAAATCAGGTCCACCCGTCAATTATCCACGTATGCCCGCCGAGATGCAGGAGGCTACACACAGCGGCTACGTCGATCAGGCACCGGCCGCACCGCCGTCCTACGAACAGGCCATGCACGCCGCGCCCTATCCACCAGTGCAGGTGTTGCCCACACCGAGCAGCACTTCCGACGCCGCCAACCGCCCGCCCACACAGCAACAACAACCAGCACAAGCACGCACGACTAAAACAACAACAACTACTGGTGGTTTTGGCGCTGGCGCACAGCACACCTATGGCGGCAGCACACAGTACGGCGCCACCAGTATGGGCGGCGCTGGCGGGGGCGGCGGTGTACCGCCACCACATCACGCTTACATGTCCAGCGCGTCAGGCACGACGCAGCCGATGGTACAACAACCTGTTGTAATCATACAACGTAAGTACGATTTGCTGGAAATGTGAATCACACGCTTGTCAGCGCAGAACAGAATTGTGGCGTGTTGCAATTTGATATTTGCCGAACAATAAAACAGTTGTGACAATTGGCAAATCGTTATTGTGTTCAATGAAATATGTTGCTACAGAGTATAATAGTTTTGTGCACCTAACGGTTATTTGTATCACCTCAAAATAATTGAGAAGATATAGGTATTATATACATATGTATATACTTAAAAAGCTGAATAACTCGAGAAGTATTAATGATAGCGATTTTGACCTCGGATCTTTTTTATAGCACATAAAATTTCCTACAAATTTGTAATTTAAATTTTTTCTATAGCTCCTGTCATTTACGAGATATATACAAAAAAAATTCGAAGTTCTTGGAAAAAACGGGTTTAGAGCCCCGTACTATCTCGCCGACTTTGTTGCACTGGGAACTTTTGTAGAGTGAACAATTTTGAGAAATATGCGTCTAAAGTCAAAGCGATGCCATAAAATACCTCTGATCTGTACGAATTTAAAGATAAAAACTCACGAATGTAGTGTATTTTCTATGAAAAATTTTTACAGTCCTTGGTCCAGTTCTTAATGTTAATATTAATGGCTAAAATTTTCAGGGAATTTTTTTAGGGTATTTTCAAGGAAATTTCGCGACGGGACTGAAAAAAATTAATTATTCAAAAAAAGAAACACTCTAATATATATACATATGTATATATTATATATATGAGTGAATGTCTTCGTGTAAAGTAAGTAAAATTGAGACATCATCATCATCTTATCAATGTGTACGGCATATAATGAAAGATAAAACATTTAACTGAAAGTCATACAGAATTATTTCTTGAAAATAGTATTATGAGTGTCAAAAAAGGGTTGAGCCGCCATGTACATAATATAAAGATTTTCGAACTTCCGAGTGACTTTATACCGCATATATGAGTTACCAATGAAACCGAGAGAGCAGAAATCGTGTTTTAGTGTTTATGTTTGTTTCTAAAATGGATAAAATCGGGTAAAATCTTGACCCAGCTTCTAATACAACTAACATCAGAATTTTCGAACATGTCGCTGACTTTACTCAATATAGATTGGTGATGGCTTGTGGGGGACCTTAATGAAAACCAGGGATCACTTCATTAGTATCTGGCATGTTAATAGTATATAAAATAGATCAAATCGAGTCGATGCTTCCTCAACTCCCATATTTAAAGAGTTTACATGGGTTTCCTCGAGTAAAAAACAGCCGTTTTTCAACAATTTTTTTCTCATATAAAAAATGTAATATTTATTTAGAAATTTTTATTGCTACAAACACACACTAGTAAAAAAAATTGTGAAATTTTCGGAAAAAAATATTTGCGACGCCATTTCCAGTGCTCCCTCGGAAAAATATGCGCACGCGCTGGCCGGTTAAGTCCTTACAGGATCGTCTAAAGCGAAAACAAAAAGTAAAAACATTAACTTAAAACTTCGACGAAGGTAAAAAAATAAAAACTTTATTTTTGTCGGACATTTTTACAGAGGAGTGAAAATTTTGCAACATTTTTTTCAAAAAGTTGTAATCGAAAAAAAAATCCTTCGTCCAAGTCTCTAAGAACTGTATCTCAAAGATCTGTGTAAAATTTCATGAAGAACGGTTGAGTAGTTCTCGAGAAAAACGCGTTTGAACGCGTACTTAGCCTAGCTAGCCTCTCAAGGCTGTATCTCCGAAACTATTACTCGGGTCAACTTGAAAATTAAGGACAATATTCTAGAAGTGCTGTAGAACTTTTTTAAATTGCGAGAGTACAAAATGTTCGGTTAAATCCGTAATTGCAATTTTATTCTCTCTAAAAATATTATGTTTCTAAAAGTTTTTCGTTAAAATAGCATATTGAGCTGATTATTCTTATCACTGTTCTCTACTCTACTCTAATAGTAATAGTAGTATAATCAACAGCTTAAAAATATAGCCATATACACACATATCCGTTCCCATGCCTTAGCAGTACTTACAAATAATCTCATAAGTCAGACGCAACACATTAAGCCTTTTGTTCTCAAAGTTTTCTCCGAAATGGGCACTTGATTGCATTTTAATAACGTCATTGACATTTCAGTTTAAAACCCACAAAATCGTTGATATTACTTTTAATTATTTCTTATGTATTTTATTATTATTATTTTTTTTTTTTTGCTTTTGGGAACATATTATTAGTCATAAGTGTATAGAAACAAAGCAATTTTTAAATTTCTTATCTCCCGCACCCTCTGTAGGCGTTTCAGAAATTCAGTTCGAAAAACGACTACTCGTACATTTAATTGTTAATGGAACATTTTGCTAATTGACTCAGTTAAGGCGATGACGGAAACTCCTTTAATGAAGAATATTCTTACGAATATTTTCTATATTGTGTTACAACATAGAACATTCTTATTTACGAACGAAATCATTCAGTATAAAAAATGGATAAAAGTACCTAAATTTTCTATACAATAAGTATTTTAAAAATTTGTGCCGCAAAATTATAAAAAATTACCTGCCATTTAGTGCTGCTATGAGCAAAAAATAGTAAGACTATCTTTATAATTTTAAAATTCTTAATTTATTCTTCAAACTCTATGCCCTCCCACTCAAGGTAATCCCACTTGGTCCTCCTGAATAGCCTTCAATTCGTAGCGATTCACGTCTTCATTCATGTCTTCGTTTGACTTAAACCGGTTTCGTCGAAACGGTCGTTTGGGTTTGCTGAATAGCCAGAAGTCACACGGAGCTAAATCAGGCAAATACGGTAGTTGCGGCATATTGATTGAAAATTTGGCGAAAAACTCACGAAGAATCAATGCAGTAAGCGACGGTGAATTATCGTGGTGGGAAAAGCAAAAAGTTGTCTGTCCATAATTCCAGTCTTTGTACACGAATGGCTTACAAATGACGCATAACGCTCAAAGAGTATTCCTTCTTGACAGTTTTTCCGGTCGGAAGGAATTCGAAGTGCACCATACCACGATAATTGAAGAAAACTGCCAAACTGACCTTTACTTGATTTGATTTTTTCGACTTCGGCTTTTCTCATAGTATTTGGCCGATTTATCATTTGTTTCCTTATCGTAAGCATAGATCTAAGACTCATCGCTAGTAATAATAATTTTCATGACATCCTGGTAGTCGGAGCTGTTTTTTTGACAAAATTGAGTGATTTTGGAACCAATCGTGCTTTCACTCTTCCTAGGTCCAAATTACCTTTCAAAATGGTTTTTACTGGTAATTTCGAGATTTCAACGATGCCAGTAAGATCTCTAACTGTTAATCGTCGATTCAAGAACGCGTAGATCGATAAATTCACATGAAATTCTAGAGGTCTCTAAACATTGCTAACAGTGAATAAAATACTAACTGAGAAATCGATCATTTCCCTTGATTCCTTTCATCTTAGCATCATATTTACATATCAGGGTGTATTAAATTTGCTAAAAAGTTTATAACATCCCAAAAGGAACCGTCGAAGATCCTATAAAATATATAACATATATAGTATGTACCACAAATCTGATCAGCATGATGAGCTGAGTCCATCTGTTCGCCTGTCTTTACATCCGCAAACTACTCCGCCAGTTTTTGAGATATCAATTTGATATTTTGCACACGTTCTTTTCTTCCGAAGTATAATTGGTCAGAACCGCTTATATCGGACTACTATAGCATATGGCTGTCATATACTGACAGTTCAAACTAAAGATAAGATATTTTGTTATAGGCAATCGACCTGAGAAGCTTATTATAGCTTCGGAACCGAAGCTACTGTTTTTTCATGTTTCCTTTTGGGTAGCTATGCACATAACGGTACATACGTTTCGAAAGCATCTTACACATGCGTATGTGCTAACATAAATATTTAATTTCCTCCAAAGCAAGTGTAGACAGAAGTAACTCAATACATTTGCTTTGTCTTCAGTTCAAAGTGATTGTGAGGTAAAAAAATATGTAAATAAAGAGTTGGTGAAGTATAGGCATGGAGATGTGTGCTAGGCATTACTCAATGCAAAATAGAAAGGTGTTGTTGACTTTTGTTAGGTGGAAAATGGTGAAACTTAGGGCGATCGATAATGAGTTAGGAACAAGTGTAGGGAAGAGGGAAGTACACAGTTATAAAGTAATTTCATTCATAGACCTCATAGGGAATACATCTCCTGAAAAAAGAATAATATATTATAGAAATTGTTCTACCACAATTCCGGCCGTTTTCGACCGATGTGCTCACACAAACGTCTCAATACAACGATAGAACTGCTAACTGACCGTCTGTTTGCCGCAATTTCAATTAGTCTTCATGGTTGACGAGATGAAAACACTATACCGATCATATTTTGTAAGAAATTTTCGTGCTGCGGCCTCCAAGCTTCCATTGTTTTTCAAAAATTGTTCAATAAGAAAGATAAGTTGTTCTATCGTGAAACGCCCTATTTTTAATAAGCCTAAACTGTCAGCTTTCAATTTTTTATTTTAGGGTTGTCAACACTTTACTATGTACATAAATGACGGCAAATTTAATCGTGAGACATTGGTCAATCTGTAAGTTTCTTAATTTGCGAACTAGAAGAGTATTAAATGCTCAGTTATACCCGACCTTAGTATTTTCTTACTTGTTTTAAACTTAATTCATTGCGTATATTGTGATGACAGATTACCCTTCAAAGAATATTAAAAATTTAAACAGAATCTGAGTCATATATCTCAGTCAAAGAAAGAACAAAGTAATGACGCGAATGCAGAGCCACGTCTACGTCAAACCATTGACGTCAGGTATTATAAAATCGACAAAAATCTTCCTGCTCACCCGCATTCTCATGCAACTCAACATAAAATTATTTTCATGAGATAATCTTGTATTGTTTTAACAACACGTCTTTCAAAGGATTTTTTACATTGGCTATGTACAATGTCAATATTTTTGTCAACCACTTTCAACCTACAAAAAATAAAATTATTATGATAGGCTATTAGTAAATTTATTCGAATCAATAATAAAACCTATACCAAAATTACTTATCAACATATCAGAAACTACTCTAACTAGATACTCATAGATGCGAATATTCCATGTTGTGAGTTAGTACTCATGCAGTACATAGTTTCTCATTAATTAAAAAAAAAAATTAATTAAAATTTTATTTTTTTGCAGAACAAGCCATTTTGCCCTTGGGGCCGGAGCCAACATTCGTCACATGTCCAGGCTGTCACGTTACAAAGCTGACACGCATCGGCTATGAACCGAATGCCAGGACACATTTGATGGCGGCGATACTGTGTATTGTGGGGTAAGAAAATGTGAAAAATAAGTTTAAAAATATATAGGTTTATAAAATATCGAATTAAATCAAAATATAATAACCAAAAAATAAAAAAAAAATAAAAGATTAATTTAAGTAAAAAAAATGATCTCAAGTAACATAAAATAAAAAATAAACCAGAATATAATAAATTAAAATTGAAATTGAAATAAATGATATTAAAACAAATTAAGTAAAATAAATATATTAAATAATAATAAAATAAAGCAAATAATCATCTAGACGTTTTTAAAATACATCTCTGCGATTTATAAAGGGTGTTTTTTAAAGGTATGTTTTTCAGCGAGCCAATCATTTTTCGGAGTTGTACTTGATTTAAAGGGTGATTCATTTCGAAGATCCCTATTTAAAAAAAAAAAAACACAGCAACTTCAAATTTAATGGGGAATGTTTACTATCATTCGAAAGATCATTCCTTGGCAGTTTTTGCAATTTTTTGATGATTACCTCTTTCAAATGTTGGACGTGGTCAGATGATCCATTCGTTGAGTCCGATTTTCGATGACTTGAGGCGGAATTGTCTAGACTTTACATATAAACAACCTAGTTTTTTGGTGTGATAGAAATGACATGCCATTGAACCTTAAAAAATGTAAAACGATGTGCTTTTCACGTAGATCTGTAGACCCTACTTCATACACAATACAAAACTTTGGGTTGGAACAAGTATGCAGTTTTGTTGATTTAGGAGTAACTATGGACCCCAAACTCCACGGTTTTTAAAGCTAAAGGCGCTCTTAGTTTTGTTAAACGTTGGTCTAAAGAATTTAGAGATCCGCTTGCCTCAAAAATCCTTTTTACATCTCTGGTGAGGCCTATATTAGAATCGTTTGGAACCCTAGTTACCAAGTCCATTCAGATAAGTTAGAGTCCGTTCAAAAACAATTTTTACTTTTTGCCTAAATCATTTGCCTTAGGATTCCAGTTTAAATCTTCCCCCTTACACAAACCGCTTAAAACTTATAAATCTCCCGACACTCGCTAGTCGTAGGGAGATGCTTGGTATAATATTTCTTGTAAAACTCATGAATGGGTCAGTCTGTAGCCCATCTCTCTTATCTGATATTAATTTTAACGTTCCCGCTCGCTCTACCAGGCAGTTTAGACCCTTACTTTTAAAATTTTCAGGAACAAATTTTGAGTTAAACGAACCATTCGAATCATTCAGCACATTTGATCTAACAGACTCACTCTTCACCATTAAAAAAATTATCTTATCTACTCTTAACAAGTAACATTTAAAAATTATAAACTTTAATTTAATTCTTAATTTTGGCTGTTGAAATTTTTGTTTCTGTAGCTGAGCAGCTTAAGATCGCAACGCTTAAAACTCTCTTGCCTTTTATGACTCGGCTAATTCCGCTCGTTCGCGGATTGCGCCCCTAGAGTCGGTTGGGCGGGAAGAGGGTAATCGTTGGGTATTATTATTATTATACTCACAGGAAAAGGTCTAACAGTGTGACAGCATACGATCTTGTTGAAGTTTTATCTCGATAAATACATTGAAACCAAATATCGATATTTTCTTCACTGCGTGCTGGACGTGATTTATTCAGTCGAATATTATCAAATAATGAATGCTGGGTAACAAGATAGGTAATGATTTTGCGAATAGTACGATCAATAGGCCGATTATATTGACCACAAGTTGAGCGAAGCGCGTGAAACACATTCTTTACAGCTTGGACAATTTTTTGTGTTAATATATGAAGTCGCTTGCCTACGTAATAAGTCCGAGACGACTGACGCCTTATAAGAGAATATTCGACGAGTGATCGCTGCATACGAGCCCTATTGCTGCAAAAGGGGTCGAGAGCCCCACAGCTGGCCGAGGCGCTCACTGCATGAAATCGTTTTTATAACATATTGGCGATCACCTATCTTTATATTGAAGCTGAATTATTGACAATGATATCAGATTGGAGGATGGAGTCATGTGTAGAAGTTCACGCAAGTGAGGAAAGTTCTCTGATCGCCATTCACTTGGGAGTGGCCAGAAACGATTCTTTTACATATGACTCAAGCAGCTCACGACTTCCGGTCTCTGACCAAGTATCCTCTGGGTAGCCTAAGAACATCCGTTTGAAGGCGAGCTAAAGTGAGAAGGCGAAAAATCCCCTACTTAGGGTTGTGCGCTGGGTTTGGGACCCGCCACGTAAAAAACCGCACCAATGAAAACCAACAATCAGCCTCGGATGAGAGCCCCCCCTTTTGATGACGACCATGGCAAGCGAAATAAGGACTACGAATTGAGGGCATGCACCTGGAATGTCCGGTCCCTTAATTGGGAAGGTGCCGCTGCCCAGCTGGTTGATGTCCTCGTAAAAATAAAGGCTGACATCACCGCCGTCCAAGAAATGCGATGGACGGGACAAGGACAGAGACGAGTAGGTCCTTGTGACATCTACTACAGTGGCCATATAAAGGAGCGCAAGTTTGGTGTTGGATTCGTGGTGGGAGAGAGACTCTGTCGCCGAGTACTATCATTCACTCCGGAGAATGAACGTCTAGCCACAATCCGCATCAAAGCGAGGTTCTTCAACATATCGCTGATTTGCGCCCACGCCCCGACGGAAGAGAAGGACGATGTGACCAAAGATGCCTTTTATGAGTGCTTGGAGCGCACTTATGAGAGATGCCCCCGCCACGATGTCAAAATCGTGCTTGGCGACTTCAACGCCAGGGTGGGCAAAGAAGGTATCTTTGGCACTACGGTCGGTAAATTCAGCCTCCACGAGGAAACATCCCCAAATGGGTTGAGGCTGATCGACTTCGCCGGGGCCCGAAATATGGTTATCTGTAGTACTAGATTCCAGCATAAGAAGATACATCAAGCTACCTGGCTGTCTCCGGATCGAAAAACCACCAACCAGATCGATCATGTTGTGATAGACGGAAGACACGTCTCCAGTGTTTTAGATGTGCGTGCGCTCCGAGGTCCTAACATCGACTCGGATCACTATATTGTTGCAGCCAAAATTCGCACCCGCCTCTGTGCAGCAAAAAACGCACGCCAACAAACACAAGGAAGGTTCGACGTCGAGAAGCTGCAATCACAACGGACAGCCGAACGGTTTTCTACTCGGCTTGCACTCCTGCTCTCTGAGAGCACTCGTCAACAACTCGGTATAAGGGAACTGTGGGACGGCATCTCAAACTCCTTACGTACAGCTGCAACCGAAACCATTGGTTTTCGGAAAGTGCAAAAGAACAGCTGGTACGACGAGGAGTGCCGTGTCGCAGCGGAGAGAAAACAGGCTGCCTACCTCGCAACATTACGATCGACCACAACACGTGCGGGATGGGATAGATACCGAGAGTTGAAGAGGGAAGCAAGACGCATTTGTAGACAGAAAAAGAAAGAGGCCGAAATGCGTGAGTACGAAGAGCTTGATAAGCTGGCCAACAGGGGTAATGCTCGAAAATTCTACGAAAAGATGCGGCGGCTTACAGAAGGTTTCAAGACCGGAGCACACTCTTGTAGAACCCCCAAAGGTGATCTAGTCACCGATGCCCAAAGCATACTTAAATTATGGAGGGAACACTTCTCCAGCCTGCTGAATGGCAGTGAACGTACAAAGCCAGGAGAAGGCGAACCCGATTCCCCAATCGATGACGATGGAGCAGACGTTCCATTGCCCGACCATGAAGAAGTTCGAATAGCAATTGCCCGCCTGAAGAACAACAAAGCGGCAGGGGCCGACGGATTGCCGGCCGAGCTATTCAAACACGGCGGCGAAGAACTGGTAAGGAGCATGCATCAGCTTCTTTGTAAAATATGGTCGGACGAAAGCATGCCCAACGATTGGAATTTAAGTGTGCTATGCCCAATCCATAAAAAAGGAGACCCCACAATCTGCGCCAACTACCGTGGGATTAGCCTCCTCAACATCGCATATAAGGTTCTGTCGAGCGTATTGTGTGAAAGATTAAAGCCCACCGTCAACAAACTGATTGGACCTTATCAGTGTGGCTTTAGACCTGGTAAATCAACCACCGACCAGATATTCACGATGCGCCAAATCTTGGAAAAGACCCGTCGTCGATTTCAAAGCGGCTTTCGACAGCACGAAAAGGAGCTGCCTTTATGCCGCGATGTCTGAATTTGGTATCCCCGCAAAACTAATACGGCTGTGTAAGCTGACGTTAAGCAACACGAAAAGCTCCGTCAGAATCGGGAAGGACCTCTCCGAGCCGTTCGATACCAAACGAGGTTTCAGACAAGGCGACTCCCTATCGTGCGACTTTTTCAACCTGCTTCTGGAGAAAATAGTTCGAGCTGCAGAACTCAACAGAGAAGGTACCATCTTCTATAAGAGTGTACAACTGCTGGCGTATGCCGATGATATTGATATCATCGGCCTCAACACCCGCGCCGTTAGTTCTGCTTTCTCCAGACTGGATAAGGAAGCAAAAGAAATGGGTCTGGCAGTGAACGAGGGCAAGACGAAATATCTCCTGTCATCAAACAAACAGTCGTCGCACTCGCGACTTGGCACTCACGTCACTGTTGACAGTCATAACTTTGAAGTTGTAGATAATTTCGTCTATCTTGGAACCAGCGTAAACACCACCAACAATGTCAGCCTGGAAATCCAACGCAGGATTACTCTTGCCAACAGGTGCTACTTTGGACTGAGTAGGCAATTGAAAAGTAAAGTCCTCTCTCGACGAACAAAAGCCAAACTCTATAAGTCGCTCATAATTCCCGTCCTGCTGTACGGTGCAGAGGCTTGGACGATGACAACAACCGACGAGTCGACCTTAAGAGTTTTCGAGAGAAAAGTTCTGCGAAAGATTTATGGTCCTTTGCGCGTTGGCCACGGCGAATATCGCATTCGATGGAACGATGAGCTGTACGAGATATACGACGACATTGACATAGTTCAGCGAATTAAAAGACAGCGGCTACGCTGGCTAGGTCATGTCGTCCGAATGAACAAAAACACTCCAGCTCTGAAAGTATTCGACGCAGTACCCGCCGCGGGAAGCAGAGGAAGAGGAAGACCTCCACTCCGTTGGAAGGACCAAGTGGAGAAGGACCTGGCTTCGCTTGGAATATCCAATTGGCGCCAAGTAGCGAAGAGAAGAAACGACTGGCGCGCTGTTGTTGACTCGGCTATAATCGCGTAAGCGGTGCCTACGCCAGTAAAGAAGAAGAAGAAGAAGAAGATATCAGATTTTATACGTTTTAGATCTTTTTGAAAACCACATGTACAAAAAACACCCTTAACTTTAATAATGCTGACTTAAGTGCGACCACTTGTTGGCCTTCATACTTTAATTTGTCCTATCAAGCTTTAAACAAATCCACCATAAGGAAACAATTGAGCCAGTTTGAGTGTTATATATATTAATAAACAAAATTAAATTTTTTATAAAATATTTTTATAAACAATCAGAAAACCATTCTTTAAATCGTACTTTCAAGGAAATATCAGCTTCAAAAATATCATATTCATTAAGACTGTAAAATAGCAATCAATATTAAATAATATTTAATATGTGCCTGAGTAGTATTTTGAGTACAAGCTCGCATAAATAATGATCAAATGATGGCATTGGCACTTAGTTAAATTAATAGAGTTTCTGATAACGCCACACGTGGCTCCAGCTAAGCTATCAGTATGTCAAATAGCTGATTCAGTTAAATAAACTCAACATTTTTGTTTTTCAAACGTAATTAGTTCTTAAAACAAACTCCTTTTGACAAGAGTTAAGAAAGTACTAGTATTTCTTTGCAAAAGCTTAAGTGAGAACTTTGAGTTTGCAAGAGCTTTGAGCTTAATATGATATTTCATACTTTATACTATATGATTTAAAACATATTAATATAGTTTTAAATCTACAAAGCATTAGAATGATCAACAATTTTCTGTTTGTTTTTCAAGGTAAAAAAAAAAAAAGACTTTTATTGTGAATTTATTTCTCAAATCTGGATTGAGTAATTTTATTCGGACCTCTTGCACATTATAGAGCACACTTTTGACAATGTAAGGTAATTTTTTCATGCAGAAATATTGAGGCATAAGCCGGTAACAGTGCTTTCCCCAGAACGTCTTGAGAAAAAAACACTTTGCGGTGTTCACCATAACTCGGCTGGAAATTATCCGAAAATAAAAATCCAAGAAAAATTAGTTAAACTATAATCAAATCTTCCCTCCAACGTTCTCTGATAATTTTTTTTTTTGCATTCAGAAATTGTTGGCGGCCATCTAAAGTGTAAACTGTTATTTTCCACTAAAAATTCCGCCATTTTGTGGTTGGAAAACACCCTTAATGAAAAAAAAAAATTATTTAATAAACGTTGGGGGCAGTATTTTATATGTTAAAAATATGTTCAAAGTTTGAAATGAATCGATCAAGTAGTTTTGACGTGAACACGGACTTTGAAAAAGTAGTTGTGAGAAAAACACGTTCTCAGCTGCACTTCTATCCGGACCGCCCTCAGTTGTTAGAGTTAGAGCGTTAAAGGCTAGGAGACTAATAAGACGATAACTCTAAGAATATTACTTCTCTCGACTTAAATTTTTAAGGACATATTCTTGAAATGTTATACAATATGATAAGACAAAAAAAACGATTTTTCGAAAGTGAAAAAACGGTTGAGAAGTCGTGGAAGACAAGCCTCGTTCTGAACGACCTTCGACCTCTTCAACTGATATTAAAAAGGTGAAGGATATGGTGGTTGAAAATAGTCAAGCAAGTGTTAAAGGGAGCGCAAAAGAGAGCACAACATCTTTTTTGGGTATGAAACGCGTTCTTTCTCGACTCGTCCCGATAAAACACATTTTCTTTTTTTTCAAAGAGAGTACCGCAAACAAGTTCTGCTTGATCATGCAAATTCCGATCCCACATTCTTTAAGAGCATTACACCTGCCGGTGAGACATTATTTGAGTTTGACACGCAATTAAATCAACAATTTTCTTAATAGTGGGGAAAAACCAAGCCGAACCCAAAAAAAACACGCCAAAGCCGCTCAAAAATTACGCTGATGTTCATTGCTTTTTGCGATATTCGTGGTTTGGTGCATCAAGAATTTGTTCGGAGGAGGCAGACGATCAATAAAGAGTTCTATTTGGCCGTATTGAGGCGTTTGCATGACAACATCCGTCGAAAATGACCGGAATTACGGAAGAATAATTCATATATAGTATTTTAAATGATGATAATACACGAACGCTCCGAACCACGATTGTAACCTAATTTAAAGCCACAAACGGAGTGAATACCATCGATCTACCGCCGTATTCACCAGCTTTGGCTCGATGTGATTTTTTTTTATTTTCCAAACTGAAATTGCCGCTCCGTGGAACCCGTTTTCAGCTGACCGTAGTGATAAACAAAATTCCCTGAAAGAGCTGAAGGCCTATCCAAAAAGTGAAAAATGTTTCGAGGACTTTGAAAAATCGTTCGCATAAGTGTATCACCAGATGGGATTACTTTGAAGGCGATAAAATAAATATTGATGAATAATTAAACACTTTGCGTTTCATTTACAATTTCCTGTTGTTACTATGTATGATTTATCCAGTACTAATTTAGATAATTTACTAATGGAATAATAAATTGAATAAGTCAACAACTTATAAAATTACTTTCCGGGAATGAAACGCCTCATTTATATTAGTAATAAATAAATTGCGCATTTCAGTTCTGAAAAATTGCAAACAATTATATATATCTGTATAAATGAATTTCGCTGCACAAGTATTGCATTATTCCACAGCATTATGGCGTACCAGGCAATACAAAACTGAAATTTCTTATCGAAAAACCCCACTTATATAATTAATACTTTGTTTGCTTGATAAATATGCGCATTATTTGTAGCGGATATAAGCCCATACACACATACATTCGTATGTATAGGTATATATTATAAATGTATGAAGTGATATATTACGACAGATATTTGCTGCAAGCACCAGACATATGTTTGTATTTCGATATGAAAAACTGAAAGAAATTACAAAAAAAATAATTAAAAAAAATTATATGTGTATACTAAAAATATAATGAAGATAAAAGTTAGATAATTTTTTTGTTGTTCATTATTTACTTTCAGCTTATGGTGTTGCGTCTGTTTGCCCTACTGTGCGGAGAGTTGCATGAGCACCAACCATTACTGTGGTAATTGCAATAAATATCTGGGCACCTACAATGGCGGCGGGATCTGATGGGCTGGAGTTGCAAGTAAGCGCACTCACAACATATGTTGACCTTCGACACTCGCCACGAAGCTTTTTAAAACACTTTTGACTTTTATTATATACATATATACATTTATATGTAGTAAAGTATATATGCATATTAATTCATTGTTGAACGATGCATTTTTGATTTACTTTACCAGTATAAAATTATACCAACAATGTATAAAATTTTAACTAAACAATTATTTATTAACTGATAAATATAAATATACATAAGCTTTAAATATATTTTAAAGCACTCGAAACCAAAAATGTATTTTTTTTAAATAATAGTTGATAAATTACAGTCATTTATTTATGTATTTAAACATTTCACTTGAAATAGAGTATAATTAAATTTATTTTTGCCATTTATACAAATAAAGCTGTCCACTTTTTATACCTTTAAAGGGTGGTTCAGAAATACTTAACCAAATTATTAAAATCACAGCTTTAGTTTTACAATGGAACTAATTACTTGTGGTTAATTTACATAAAATACAATAAAAGTACTATTTTTTGAATAAAGCCTTAAAGATTAAGAAAATTTATACCACAGCGCCACCTTTTGTAAGCTTTGAATACAATTTAATAAATAGGTCAAGGCAAGGGACAATATTATGAGATAACTTTTCTAGAATACTACCGTTATCTGATCGAATTTGCGCTGCGCATGGAGTGACCTTCTGCTTATGTTGCTACAGAGTGTCGAAAAATCAACTTATAGTATTTCCAAATTTTCACCGCTCAAAAAAAGAAAAATTTGTTTAGAGGACGACTGTGAGTATAAAACTTATTTTAAGATTCCGTGGCCGGAATGAATTCTCCAACAAATTTGGAATTTGGAAAACAATTTTGAAATTTTTTGCTGAAACTTTCATACAAAAACTCGAGAAAGCTCTACGAATTTTTAAATCACTTTCTGGAATAAAATTTAATTTTTTTTGTAAAAACCTTTGTACAAGTACGAAAGCTCGAAAAAGCTCTAGGAATTTTTTAAAACACTTTTTGGAAAAGCATTGTGTGTTGGAGGAATGCTTTTTTCGTTTTTTTTTTTTTTTCAAATGAGTTTACACATTTTGATTCTAGACTAGGATTGTAATTCCGAAATTTCGATTAAAAATTTGTCCACCTTATCAGCAATGTTGTAAAAGATAAATTTAAAAGTCCCCGGCCTGACACATAGATGGCGCTACTAGAATCAAATCTAAACGATTTTTAACTTTCAAAAAGCGCGTTTTGTTGGATCATTTCTTGGTGAATTATGTTTATTTTTGAGTGAATCAACTTTTGTTGTGAAAAAAATGCATGAAAAGGAATTTCGTGTGTTAATAAAATGTAGTTTTCGAAGGGAAAAAACACAACAGAAGCAAAACTTGTCTTGATGACGAATTTCCGAACACTGATCCAGCAAACTCAACCATTAATTTGTATGCTAAGCTTAGACGTGATGAAATGAGCACCGAAGTGCCCAAAGGCGGTTGTTACCGACGAAAACATCAAAAAAGTCCACAAAATAATTTCGGATGACCATAAAGTGAAGTTGTTCGAGATAGCAGGCACTCTAAAGATATTAACTGAACGTTTATAACATACGAGTATCATTCACGAAGATTTGGGTATGAAAAAGCTCTGTTCAAAGTGGCTACCGCGTGAGCACACTTTTTACCAAAATAAAAGATAAGGTCATGATTTGCAGTAGTGTTTAGAGATGTTCAAGCCTAATAAATCCGAGTTTTTATGTAAATATGTGACATTGAATGAAACACTGATTATAGCGAAGTACAATCGACATTCATCTCAGTGGACTGCACACGACTAATTCGCTTCAAAGCGTGTTAAAAAGCAACAGTCCGATGGCAAGGTTACGGCGTCTGCATTTTGGGATGCGTATGGAATAAGCAGAGAGTTTTCGGCACAGTACCTGGAAAACAAAGGAAGAGGAAGGCCTCTACTCCATTGGAAAGACCAGTTGGAGAAGGACCTGAAGGAGGACTTAAAATCTCCAATGTAAACTCGAATATAACCGCCTATCTACGCCAATGAAGAAGAAACAGATTATTACATAGCGTTATTAACCCGTTTGAAAAACAAATGTTTGAAGGACGAAATCGAAGAAAATCGGACGCATTTGAAGGAAGAGAAAGTGTTGTTGCACCAGGAAAATGCACCGTGTCACAAGCCAGTGAAAATGATGACAAAAATCCAAATTCAAATTGCTTCCGCAGCCACCGTATTCTCCAGAATACGCCCTCAGCAACTATTTCCCTTAAGCAAAAAAATATGATTTTTACTCTAGAGTAGTATAATCATTCAAATATGCATAAAACAATATATGTAGTTAAAATCGAAATTTTATTATTTTTTATTTTCTTTAATTTAGTAAATTGCGAATGAATAATATCATTTTTGTATCACAGTGAAATTATTAAGCAAAATTATTATTTGCACTAACGTGCTGGAAATTGTGGAAAAATGTAATCAGTATTTATATATAGTATGTTTAGTATGTACATACATATACTACATATATATATTAATAACACATATGCATATACATAGGTGTAATTGTTAGCTGTGAAACCCCCTTTGAAAACCAAATTGTTTTGATCTATAATTTAATACTCGTGACAAAATTTACTCATCATATATATAGTTACTATGCACATATGTGTACATACATATATTATATAAGCTTTTTTTTGTATGCATTGAAGTGCCGACTAATCAAACTGCCAGGCAATCACATTAACATTATTTGGTTTTCATATTTTTGTATTATTAGAACACTGAACATCACGCTTATTCACTAAAATCGGTTGTACTAACATACAACATGTGTTCCAAAGTAAACAGAACTTTAAATAAAAACAGAACAAATGGTTTTTTCGGCAAAATCAATTTATTTTATTTAAAATAGTCTCCTTCTGCTTCAATACAGCTTTTTGCATGGTCCAAAAGCATGTCGGAACGAGCGTTTTAGCTCGTTGACTGGTATGACCGCTAGTATGAATGGTCTCTACGTCTGCATAACGTTTTTCTTTCATGGGAAAATGCATATTTCCGAAGAGGAAGAAGTCGCACGGTGCCATATCAGGCGAATATGGAGAGTGGTTAATGGTTAAAATGTGATTTTTGGTCAAATAATCGGTCGCAAGCGTCGTCCTTCGGATTCTGAGCAATTTTTGGTCGTCAGTCAATTTGAGCGGAGCAAACCGTGCACACACCTTTCGTAAGCCCAAATATTCGGTCAAAAATAGCAGATTCTAACGCACCAGTCGACATATAGCTGGCGCCACCAGGGGCGCTAGATTCAAAAAGTCCTGTTTACTTTGGAAGGCACCTTGTGTAACATCCTGGTATATATGAATAATCACACATATAAATTTATTATAAGTATAATATATATGGTAGACAGCTACGACCACTAATGGCTGACGAAAATTACTCTAATCAGCTTATTGGCACAATATTTGACACAAATTGAGGAAAAAGGAAGAAAAAAAATTATAACAATGAATACAGTAGATGTTCAATTATTTTCCTTTTTCGAGATACTTACATACATATATACAGGTATAATTGAAGTAAATAAGGAAAATCAATAAATAACGTAAATAATACACATATGATGATCCACCGTTCTGCATTCGACTAGCACAGATGAACAGAAATTATTATATTATCTATGAAAATATGCGCTATTTTAAAGGGATGGATCACCCTCAAGGTTACCTACTTCTTTCAATGAAAAAACGCAAAAACTTCAAATTTATTTGTCGTTCGAAAGAACATTCTTTGGCAATTTTTTTTTTTTTTTCAAGATTATCTCTGTCAAATGTTGACCGCGGCTACGTCTCTGATGGTCCATCCGTTGAGTCCAACTTTCGATGACTCGTTTGAGCATTTCGACTGGTAACTGGTGAACGACACGCGTGCCCTGAAAACAAGCGTGATTTTCCGCTGAAAAAAATTTGTCTCGAAAACGTCGGCTCTTTTTAGAACTTTTCAAGAGCCCAAAGCGATGACACTTGGGAACGTCAAGCGGCTTCATTTCTTGCAACAGCTTTATTTTGTACGCTTTCAATTAAAGTTCTCGACGTAAAATGCGCCCAGTCGTTCCATTCGTCAGTCCGAGTTGCTGCGAACGGCGCCGAACCGACTCTCCACGGTCTTCGCGTACACTCCCAGCTATGACTGCTATATTTTCTTCACTGCGAGCAAAATGTTAGCCGCCATCTGAAAACGGTCCTAAGATTCTTACATCGTTTTCCAATATGATCGAAAGGCATTAATTTTCACTACATAATCTATAATTTGTTATTAATATTCGATTTTCTGTATTTTATGGTTAAATGCGTTTTGACCTCGGCCACACTTTTATCATTAAGTATCAGTTCTTAACTCTAAAGGGTCGTAATATTCAAGCAGTACACGGCAGATAATTGTCTATAACTAAAAGATCTTTGCTATCACTGATTATAATTCGACTGAATTTAACAGTTTAGAAAACGAATTTTTTTTAAGCTTTTTATACCATTCATCAGATATATCAAAATATATCCTACTCATAGGGAAGTTATTTATTTTCAGCAATCTATGTATGTAATTTCAAAGTAAACTAGATAAGATTCGAAAAGACACCTTACTATGAATGACAATGCCTTAAGTGTCACCCAATTAACCATGTGAGTAAATTACTGAACAAACACTCAAACAACAACTAAAGTCTCCATTCGAAAGAAAAAGTGGATCCTTAGAGTTGGAGTACATGTATTATGTTCAGATTGAACATATTCCGTCTACAAACAACCATCAATGGCGGCCAACAATCACATTCATAACTCATGCTGGGAGATTCCTTCGTTCATCTTCGTCACAAATAATTTCAGTCTAAGGCCCAGGAAGCTCACCCCAGCGTTTTTATTTAAAAATTAGATGAATAATTAAAATTTATTTTTCGCCATGAGATTCCGAAAAATGAGTCGGTGTAGGTGCAATATATTTTCTAATAACAAAGCAGCTTTCACTTTTTCAAGATCTGATCAGTTTCTACACCATTCGAGGAGGAAGAAGTTTTTTTCTTTATAATAGGGCTTCAACTATTTGATCTCGAGCTGATCTGTACTCTTATAGATCACAGTTCAACAGAAAATTATAAACGTAATGTAGATTAAATTTCGGGATAAAGAACACATTAATGATACCTTCTTATTTTGCTGGGTATCTACACACCAAAACTGACCGTAATATATTTAAAAGCAACCCTACCCAATTAACTTTGGTATAAAAGTAAGAGTTTATCACCTTTTCAATCCAAATAACTTTAATTTTTTCTAGTCTCCTTAAACTTCACTGTCGCTTGAACTGATCTCTTCTAAACCGCACCAACCTAATGAATATCTAATTCAGCCACAAGAGTAACAACTTCTATTTTTATACCCTGAACAGGGTATATTAAGTATGCCATGTAGCAATCAGAAGAAGGCATCAAGTACTCTATATACTCTGCCCATATACGTGAACTAATTTTTTGAGATATCGATACATACAATCTTCAGATCGGACCACTATAACATATATGTAGCTGCAATACAAACGAAACGATCGAATCAAGAGCTTGTATGGAAGAATTTTTCATCTGACGAGATATCTTTTAATACGTTTGCAGTAGTCGTCATCAAAAGGGAGGTCCCTCATCCGAGGCTGTTTTCTTCTGTTCATTGGGGATTTTTTTTACGTGCCGGGTCAAACCCCAGCGCACAACCATGGGGAGGGATGTTTTGTTTGTTTTGGCTACCCAGAGGATGCTTGGTTTAAGACCTGAAGTCATGAGCTCTCAAGTGAATGGCGCTCAGATCACTTTCCCCACTTGTGTGAACTTCTCCTCCTCTCCTTTTAGAGAGAAAGGTTTTACGGAAAATGTATGGTCGTTTGCGCATATGCAACAGCGAATACCGCAAACGATGGAACAATGAGCTCTATGAGTTATACAACGACAGTGACATAGTTCAGCGAATTAAGAAATAACGGCTACACTGGCTAGGTCATGTCGTTCGAACTGATAAAAACACTCCAGTTCTGAAAGTATTTGACTCAGTACCCGCCGAGAAAAGAGGAAGACCAGAACTCCGGTGGAAAAACCAGGTAGAGAAGGACCTGGCTGCACTTAAAATGTCCAAATGGCACCAAAGCAAAAAAGAAGAACGACTGGAACGGTTGAAACATGATATAAACGCGTAACGTCAGTAAAGAAGTAGAAGAATGATATAATTTCTGGAGAAACTGCTCAGATTTAGTCACTATGGCAAATAGTATCTGCCAGGCAAACTGACCGATCAAGATCAAGTTCTAATAGGGAACCTTTTGTATTCGTGAAGAGTATGCAGTGAAGTTAAAATTATTTCTTTTTTTAACGGAAATACTTTAAATATCGCCCGGGCTCTATACACGTCAATGGATCTTAAACTGATCGTGATGTCGAGCTGATTGCGTCTTCTTCAAAAACCGTTCCAACTTAATGAATATTTTTCGAATGAAAGGTAAAAGTGAGAGTAAATACCTCAACCGCAATTAATTTGTCACAAAGCAATCTTATAGCCACGAATGAATTGAGTGAGAGAGAGAGAGAGAGAGAGAGTGAGAGAGAGTGAGAGTGAGATATTGAAAGAGTATATTAAAAAAAATAGAATGATTTTTTATCGCCAACAAAAATGCAGTAAAGCAGAGAAACGAATTGAGCGGATATTGATTAATTGACCAGAGGTGCGAGTGCATATTGACTTATTGATAAAAGCGCTTACACACTGCGCTCAGCGCCCATATTCGCGTTGAACTGAAAAAGTTACCGCGAATGTCGATGATAAAAATTTAAGCTTTTCACTTGAAGGCGTTTGCCGCGCTACCGGTGCTGCTGATAACAAAAGATATGCCGATGTGCGTGTGTGGGTAAGGGTAAATATATGTATGTAGATGTGTATGCAATTACGCATCGATAGATAGTTGCATTGTTTATTTTCTTTGCCGTTGTAATTTTTATTATCTTTACACACTCACTTATACATATATACATATACATATACATATGTACATAGTATGGGTACATTATATGGATTTGCCTTTGCCATCGATTCGCTTTCCCTATAGCTTTTTTCGATTCTCTATTTTTTTCGATTTTGATTTGTATCGCCGCCCGAAATCGACAAACGCTCGTCGAGCACGAACGCCTCACAGTTTGGTTTGATAAATGAGTGCAATAGTAACCGCCAGTCACACCTGTCAGACGGCCAGAACGCAATTAGCACAAAGTGTTGAATACTAATTGAAAAGATAAAAAAGCAGAAAATATTTTTGTTATTACAACAAATTAATTAGTAATCGTTTCAGTAAGAGTGTTTACTATTGGCGAATACATATTCAAGTTCAATAAATATGGATGACAAGTCATCAGCACCGTCGCGCATCTACCCATCAGCGCCACTAGAGCAAGCGGTGCCGCCCAACGAGCAGCAGCAGACTTTATTGCCACCCGCGCCGCCCAGCTATGCGCAAGCAACAGGTGCCGCGCCTACGGCCGCGAACCCATCGCATGTTGTCGTAATAACGCGTAAGTGCGGCAACCTTCAAATGTTTGTGGGAAAATGAAATAGTTTCACTTAATTTTTTCTTCTTTTTTTCGGTGTTTTGTATGCACAGCGGGTGCGCCGATTATATACGGACCGGTGCCGGTGGATATACAGTGTCCCTATTGCCACAATTATACACGCACACGTCTCCGCTTCAGGCCCACATCACGTACGCATCTGATCGCATTGCTGTTGTGTCTCTTTCAGTAAGTTTTTGGTTTATGGTGTTGCCAATAAGTTGATTTTACAGCCGCAGAACGATGAATTAAGGGAAAATATTTGCAAAAACAATTTTTTGGGTACATTGATATACTGAAAATTATAAAGCTAACCACATAGTCCTAATTATATCATTATTAACTGGAGTTTTATGAGTACATTAGAGTGGTCCTAAAATATTATTTAAAAAAAAAAAAAGATTTTGTATGCAGATTTTGGCGCATTATCAGCATTATATTACAAAAAATACTTTAGTTCTGTCGAATATGTCAGATATAAATATTGATCCGAGTCCCAGGTTATTAAGGTGTGTCCAACAAAATTTAAAGTGCTACTTTTTGCTTTTCATGTCTTTAATCACAGCCAAAATTTACAACTGATACCTTTATACGTGCTGTTAACGACTGATATTGAAAGAATTTAAACACTAGAGTTTTAATGGACCTCCCTAATTTACATGCATATATTTTATGAAACTCCAAATTTAATATTTTTATTAACCATCAGCAGTTTTTAGTCTACCAACATAAATTAGTGAATAATAATTATAATTTTAGATGCTTAACCAATATTTCTTATTCAAAAATATCTAGAGTTGCCATATAATTTTTTTTTAATTATAAAAATGACATAAGAAGAATTAATTTACATTATTGACCGAATATCAACATTAAACTTTAGTGAACGAAGTATTTTACTACTATTTTTAGAAAAGAGTTGCCAAATAATTTAAGCATGATTCATATAACAGATTTTTGAATGTGGACGCTACAAAAGTAGACCGATAGAGAAAGCAAACGACGCCACATTTTAAAGTTTGCCACTTCATAATGTAAAAATCCAACAACGGGTCGAAATTATTAAAATTTACCACCGAAATTCGGAGTCAGTGGCCTCAACTTTAAGAGCACTACGTCCAATTTATGGTCGTCATAATCATCCTATCAGTTCAACAATTGAGCGTCTAGTGGAAAAATTTTAATCCACAGGCGCAGTACAAAATACCAGTACCAGTGAGATAAATAAGTGCCCGTAGTATCGAGAATACTGCTGCGGCTAGCGCATCAATTGAGGAAGACCCAAATCAGTCTATCACACATCGTTCTCATGCGTCTGGCGTCTCTGTGACGTTGTTGTGGCGAATTTTGCAAAACGATCTTGGCCTGCATCTCTAAAAGATCAAACTGACGCAAAAACTGAAGCCGCTTGACTACCAGAATATTCGAATGTTCAGGAATTGGGCTGAGCATCAATTTTAAAATGATCCGTATTTTCATCGAATAATCATCTTCAGCCATGAGGCTCATTTCTGGCAGAATGCCTTCGTCAATAAGAAAAATATGCGTGATTGGGCGGCGTCATTGGGCCGTACTTCTTCCGTGACGATCATGGCACGTTATTGTGAATAGTAATCGCTACCGCTCAATGATAACCGAATAGTTTTGGTCCGAATTGAATGATATGAGTTTGGACAATATGTGGTTCCAACGGGCCGGCGCCACAAGCCACACGGCGAATTTTGCAATTAATTTATTGAAAACCAAGTTTGGTGAACGACATGGCCCAGTCAATTGGCCGCCTCGGTCGCGCTATTTGACCCCGTTAGACTATTTTGTGTGGGAGTATGTCAAGTCTATGGTCTATGCCAACAAGCCAATGATGATTGATGAACTTCGTACGAATATCGAACCTGAAATTGATTTATGCTTGAAAACTGTCGAAAATTGGGTTCAGCATCTGGACTTCTGCAAGCGTGCCCGTGGCGGCCATGCAAAATAATTCGAGTTCCATACATAATGGCATTGAATGTACTTTCACGCGAGTAAAGAACTTCATTGTTATCCCAAACTTTTGTAGCGCTATTATTGAAAAACCCGTTATTAAACAAATATTGAATTGTTCTGATTTATAGAATACACCATATTTTCAAAAAGACCCATCACTCTTGCTTTTACAACAAAACAATACTGTATTCCATACATTTTTTTTAAAGCACACCAATGAAAAGGAACGACATTTTCTTATCACTCCCTCATTTTCTACTTTCAGACTTTATTGCTTCATATGTCTTCCCTATTGCATTGGCAGTTGCATGAACACGGCGCACTATTGTGGCATGTGTGACCGTTACTTGGGCACTTATGTGCGAGAATAACCATGAGGAGCATAGAAAATGAAGTCTATGGAGAACATGCAACAATTTTAATATTTTTACAACACACTTTTTAAATTCATTACACAACGCTTTTCAGTTATAAAAATCAAAAAAAGTGAAATTATTTATGATTGTTTTCACATATACTAATTCATAGAGAATATACATACATATTTGAAATTATATAGTAAATATATAAATCTCGATATATTAATTTTTTATTGTCAAAAAAGTCTTGCGGCATTTTCGCTAGTTGGCGCTGAAAGCGCGTAATATTAGATGTATGAGGTTAAGGAGACCAAATTACATCCATATAATTCTAAACTGTTATAAATGTTTATAGAAATATCTACCGCTAACCCATACCTACATCAACCAAAGGTGTGGATGGTCTTAGAACGAATGTATGGTGATTAGCTTAACATTTGGGCCGTTTACTTTAATTTTTATTGCAAACTAAGATTAGATATTTCCTTTATGCCAATAAAATATATGTGTATGTATATATTGATCGACACTAATAATATAAAGTCAATTGAAAAATCGATATATAGAATATATTTGAGCTAGAGAAAGGACTGGACTGATTACATTTATCTATGGCATACAACTAAAGTCAACTAGATTAAAAACAATCATAATATTTAGTATATAGATTTTTTATACTCTTTCCTAACGGTTGTACGTATCACTTTAAACTAAGCGAGCTAAATATAGGGTTATATGCGTATATATATGATCAGGGTGACGAGAAGAGTTGAAATCCGGTGGGCTGTCTATCTGCCATGCACGTGGCATCGTCCACTTTTAAGTAAAATCACTTATCTCAGGACCTACTCGACCGATTTCAACTGAATTCGGTACATAACATTTTTCTACCAAGTCCCTAACTACCGAATATGTTGGAGCCCAGTGCCTATAGCTCACTTTTTACCGCAAAATCGCTCAATGTGAACAATATGTATTTGAAATTCAGGGAAGATCTTTTCCTGACAATAGCATCTCTGTGAGTAAAGAATTGGTTAAATCGCGTCTTCTACTTCTCTTAGCTCCCATATACCAAATACAACGATTTTCGAACTTCCAGGTGACAATATACCGCATATATCGGCCAACATGTAAGATATGAGAGAGGGTGTACCTTCGTGACCCCCCAACAACAAACACATAACATCCACCTAACTTGATTCCACACGATTGGTGATAGTATGTGAGGTGTCTTAATGAACCTCACGATACATTTTATTAGTATGTATATTAATAAAGTATAAATAAAATCGGGTCTAATACCCTATACTACATATACATACGAGTATGTATATAATGATTTTTGTTTTGCAACTCCCCCCAATAACCCGTCTGCTTACCTAAAACCAAACACGGAGCTGCAACGAAAATTTTGAAACAAATTAATTTCAAGAAACTCCACTTTTCGCTGACCCCCAAGGTCACCTGAACTGGATTGCCAGCCGAACTATTCAACTATTGCGGCGAATAACTGATAAGGAGCGTGCATCAGCTTCTTTGTAATATATTGTCGGACGAAAGCAAGCCCAACGATTGGAATAAGTGTGATCTGCCCATTCCACAAAAAGGGAGACTCCACAATCTGCGCCAACTACTGGGGAATAAGCCTCCTCAACATCATATTATATCAAACGTACTGTGTAAAAGCATGAAGTCTTATCAGTGTGGCTTTAGACCTGGAAAATATACGCAGAGTAACTCTAGCCAGCAGATGCTACTTCGGACTGAGTAAGCAATTGAGAAGTAAGTCTCTCTCGACGAACAAAGACGAAGTTCTAGAAGTCACTCATTCCCGCGTCCTGCTATATGTTGCAGAGATATGGACGATAACAACATCTGATGAGTCAGTGTTAGGAATTTTCGAGAGAAAGGTTCTGTGTAAGATGTATTTTCCTTTGCGCATTGACAGCGGCGAATACCGCAGGCGATAGAATGATGAGCTGTACGAAATATACGACGACATCGACATAGTTCAGCAAATTAAAAGACAGCGGCTACGCTGGCTAGATCATGTCGTCCGAATGGGCGAAAACACTCCAGCTCTGAAAGTATTCGATGCAGTACCCGGCGGGGGAAACAGAGGAAGAGGAAGACTTCCACTCCGTTGGAAGGACCAGGTAGAGAAGGATCTGGCTTGGAATCTCCAATTGGCACCACCTTACGAAAAGAAGAAACGACTGGCGCGCGGTTGTTAACTCGGCTATAACCGCGTAAGCGGTGTCTACGCCAATTAAGAAGAACACATTACGGTTGGCCAACCTTTTGATTTAAAAAACATTGGACATTGTTTTTCGACTAAAAAAGATAGAGGCATTCACTGTTTTATCAAGCGCTCCCTGTTTATTTCGTTTTGGTTTTATTATTGCTATCTGTCTAGGTAAACATTTACGTCGGCTGTTACTGAGGGTACCAATGCTCAATCAACAAGTAGAATTGAGTTTACTCCAACACTCATTTCGGCTTCGATAAGCTAATCGGCATAAGCGACTATGATTTTTGACTTTCATTTTTACGAATTCCGCTTTAAGATGTTTTTCGCAAATATTGTGTTTTTCCGTAACTCTCTGGCTCTAGATGTTTGTAGCTCAGCGGTAGATCTGCTGGAAGATACGAGTATATGGAAAAGCGACAGTAGTAAGGGCGAGGAGAAGTAGAAAAACAACAGAAGCAATAAAAAAGCACAAAAACAGCTGAACAGTGCAAAGCATGAAATAATTGCGGCAGCGGAATAAAACGAAAATATATGGCAAACTGGAATAATGAAAAATAAATAAATAAATGAGATTGAAAAAAAAAATGCAAAATGAATACGAAAAGCACAGACTAGAAATCCAAACGTGAATAAGCTGACGAACTTTGTAACTTCAGTCGCGGTGTGCAAGCGAGTCTGAGTAGATCGTGGTGACGTGCGAACGCTTCGTAAGCGCTACGTCGTCGTAGTTTTTTCAATTTCATTTGCATTTGATTACAAAATCACTTGGTGAATTGCATGTGAGCTGCAGTGAAGCGCGAAACAACAACAAAAATAAACAAGTTAAACTACAACAATAACACGCTGTGCAAGTGAATTGACACATTTAATCGGTGACCTCTGAAACCCTTCGTGAATTCCAGCCGCACACACGTACACTCGAATAAAAATACACGGTTATAAGTAAGCATGGATCAAAAGCGCGCTATGCTCTACCCGGATATCGATCCTGCCGCCCACAATGCTGCCACACGCGATCATCGCATGTCTGCCTCGGCCGCCATGGGCTTACCCACGGAGGCGCCACCTTCATACGACATGGCTATAGCCTCCACATCGACGCCCAGCGGCTCAACAAGTAATGGAGGAAGTGGCGCCACCAGTGGTTTGGTTAGCGATGGCACTGCTGCGCCGATGGGCTGGCATCCCAGCGCCCCGCAGCCAGCGACCACACCCGTAACACAACCACCAGCGCCAGTACCTCCACTCCGACAGTCGCGCACGGCACAGCAGACGCCTCTACCGCACGACAGTCAGACAAGGCCGGTGATTGTGGTGCAACCGTTGCCACACAACCAACAGCAACAAACGCTCTCGCCGCCAATACAAACAAGTAAGTGTACATAGTGTGTGCTTGTTTTTGGCATACTTGAAATTGTTGTCTTCACTTAGCTTTGTAGATAGTTTCACTAAGCAACGTTATTTGCAAAATAAAGGGGTTTGCAATATGGTTTTATCGATCAGTCAGAAGTTTGTCGCGGCTTTTCGTGTTTTCTGTCGAGCGAAATCTTGAAATACTGCCAAATAAAGTCTGCAAAATTTTTCTCTACACCCTGGGATAGTTAATTTTTATGATATAACTACATAGATCGATTGGGAATTAGCGTGGAGATCTTATTTAAGTTCATCCTGAAATTGGTCCGCAATCGAGGGTCTTTCAGCTATAAGACGGTTTCGAAAGGTTCCACAATTTGTATGAGTCTACTTTTCGAGTCTGAAGTATCCTCAAGCGTTATTAATCACCTCCCGGAAAACGATAAAAACATTTTTTCTGCATGTTTTGTATCAAAGACAGTAGATTATTTAATTATCTCAACCTCAAATATTCCATGCCGTGCAAAATATGCCATCTAAGTAGTTATTATACAATTGCGTTAAGGTTTAAATTTAGTTCCTAATAAACTCATTCTAATAAAGAACCAGAAAATCACTCCTCGCGATCCAAAATCCGGGCCGACGGTTATAGCACCTTTGAAAGGCACTTTAGAGCCTTAGATCTAAATATATATTGTAACACATATTTTACTTGCCACTTGTTCTCTTACAAATCCAAATATGAAGTCGAAATTAGTCTCCAAGCTTTGCCGAGCTGACTTCCATAGGTCTGTGCGTCTCTCGGTTTTTGAGTCGGTCTGAAGTTCCCACACGTTCCTTCTTCCACAAAAGCTTATCATTTGTCGGATTCGCTATTGCAGAGCTTTGTATAAAAAACCATTTTAGCAACCATACAAATTCCACTAGCCAAACTTTTTCTGTTGGCCGCTTACGTTTTCAAATTTAATTATACAGTTCTATATAATTAATAAAAGGTATTATATAGTAGATTCAGTGAAGCCGAAGTTAAGAATTTTTTTAGGATTTCTTCGTAGAGGAAAAACAACGTCGTACTTGTATCTGCTTCGACTGCCCCTATTGGCAACCCCTGTGCAAATACAAATAATTGCATATCTGTTTAGTTAGGAAACGCTAACAACTTTTATAATTATTATTTTTCAAGTTATTGTAACTCAATCTTCTACGCTCACGAAAATTGTAAACGGAAAATAGTTCAAATATTTATATGTATGATTTCTTAGTATTGAATGCAATTCGCTGTATTAAATAAGCAGATTTAGTGAACTTAGGCGGATACTTTGATACTTATTGAATTCGAGCCGTAGTTATGACCTTGGCCGCTGAGAACCATCAAAAGGGACCTTTCTACGCATTTTGAACAAATAACTCAAACCAAATGGAAATCAAGCTTTAAGCTAAAATGGGTTTGCGAAGAGTGCTTTCCACGTTCTCTGTGGTGAATGCCCAGCTCTATTGCAAGTACAATAGAATCTTTGGCATCCATATTGCACCAAACCTTGAATGGCTGTACCAAAAACATTAGTTAAACCAAAACATTTCTCTCCTTCTGTAAAAGGTGGTGTCACAGCCCATCGCCCATCGTAGTTTCTATTCCTATATTCTTCTAAAAATACTTCAAAGGTCGAAAAATAGTCTTAGTTAGAGCCTCATAGGACTTTTAAATAAAGCTAACTCTCCAATTATAATCGGACTGATTATGGGTTCTCTGAATACTGGTATATGTAGGAAAATACCTGGAAATGAGACTCCTCATCTCTTTTGTAAGAGAAGACTTGTGTAGTTGGGTTCTCTCTTGTCGAAAATAGCTTAAAGAAACTAAAAATTGGCTACTACCATTTTTCTAAAAGAGGTTTCACCTATAAGTGGCAATATAAATTATTGCAATTTCTTTATTGACTCCAATATTCTTGTGGATCCAATATCGCAAATACCCTATTATACGTAAACATTAATTGACTTCTTCCAAACTTCGAACAGGAGATATGATTCACTGACCATAGTCGACTAATTAGTTATATTGTACTATTCCTTATGGTTATAGTATTTAAGCCGTGGCGATCCTGCTTCTGGACTTATTGTTTAAGTTAATTTATTACAGACTTTAATGCTATATCATTTATCGAACCCTCCATGTATTGAAACAGGGCCTTCTGTCACGGCTTTCAACGTTCTAAGTTTTCTCAGGCAGTTATGTCAGGTAATGACGAGATCCCATTAAGTCGGGGAATGCTCAACTTCCATTAGGACTTATTCGCTCTGCACTTTTAATTAATTACATAATTGACACCTATACTGCGGATCATCTTACAAAGAGAGACGCTTGCGAATCTAAATAAGGATAGTACTTCTTGATCATAGTTTTAGGGTTAAAGTTATATGGATTTTAATATGGAAGAGAGACATGAAGCTAGACGCCTTTACTAAGCATAATCAAAATAAATTTCTGATAAATTGTAATTAATATTAACTTACATTGTGACAAAAAAAATAACTAGAAATTATAATAGAAATTTTCCGGGTAAATGATATAAAAAAATGTATTTTGCTAAGTTGGTAGCACTGTCCTTGCGATTTTTACAGTGGATAAAAATATCGAACAAAGTACATGTTTTTCTCAAATTTTGTAGTTCTCACCAAATTTTGTTTGCGGAATCGTTGCAAATATTGGGAAAAGGTTAAGGAAGTTAAGTGTTATCAAAAACACAGACCTACGAGTTGTACAAAGCGTTCAAAGACGGTCGAACGTCGTTAAAGACATGCCTCGTTCTGGACGACTTTTGACCTCTTCAACTATTAAATATTAAAAAAGTGAAGGACATGGTGGTTGAAAATCGTCAGGCAAGTTTTAGGAAGATGGCAAGAGAGCTCGACATCGCTCGTGAATGCGTTCAAATGATTTAGGTGGAGATTTTGGGTATGAAACACGTTCTTGCTCAACTCAAGCTGAATTTTTTTCAAAAAGAGGTCGCTTTGGACATGCTTGATCGTTCGAATTCCGATCTGACATTCATGGAGAGCATTACAACAGCCGATGAGACAAAGGTTTATGAATCTGATGTGCAAACAAGTCAAAAAACATTGGAATGGAGGGAAAAAACCACCTGAAACCAAAAAAAACACGCCTAAGCCACTCAAAAATCAACGTGATGATGATTGTTTTTTTTTTTTATATTCGTGGTTTGGTGCATTAAGAATTTGTCCCGGACGATCAGACGGTCCATAAAGAGTTCTATTTCGCCGTATTGTGGTGTTTGCGTGTGAACATTCGTCGAAAGCGTCCGGAATTATGGAAGAACAATTCGTGGATGCACCTTCGCATCCAGCCACGATTATGACCGAATTTAAAGCCATAAACGCAATGAATATCATCGATCAACCACCGCATTTACCAGGTTTGGCCCCGTGTGATTTTTTCTTGTTCTCCAATCTGAAATAGCCACTCCGTGGAACCCATTTTCAGTCGATCGAATAGTCCATAAAAGTGTTTATGAAAAGTGTTTCGAGGACTGTACAAATGTTCCGGTAGGGATTACTTTGAAGTCGACAATTTTATGAAAAATTAAATATTTTTTGTTTTATTTACAATTTCCGGCTACTTTTTTGACACAATATATAATAGTATTTGAAGATATTATCCGGAAGCCCAGACAAGGGTTCTTTAAATTTTTTTAATCAGCTGTATAGAAAGATAGTCTCGGAGAAATCTGGAATCCCTGAGATCCTTAGAATTATTTATGGTGTACCTAAATTTTCTGCATAATATTCTCCTTTTTATTATACTGTGCATTTGAACCCTTATATTTACTCAACATAGCTTAAAAAAATTAAATTTTAAATATATTCCAAATTGATTTCTTGCAGCTAGTGCCACAGTGCCGATAAAACTAGGCCCGCACCCATGTTCGGTTACATGCCCTGTTTGCGGCGCCAACGAGACGACGCGGTTGATCTTCACGCCTAACACACGAACGCACATTTGTGCGGGATTACTCTGTCTGGCCGGGTGAGTTATGCCGCCGTGCAGTGGATACTTGGCAAAACTGTTATTACCGTTATTATTATTTTAATATGGCATTGTAATAAAAAATGAAATTTCTTGCATTCCATTTGCAGTTGGTGTTGTTGTGCTTGTATGGTGCCCTATTGCATGAACAGCTGTCGGACCGGTAATCATTATTGCTCGCGGTGCAACACATTTCTGGGTGTCTATAATCCGAAAAGAGCGAGAAAGTGAAGAAAGTGATAGACTTGCCACCACAAACACACTCATGTACATATACTTGTACATATGTATATGTATGCTATTTGTGCGTGTGTGTTTGTGGGTGAATATGATGTAATGTTTTTATAACGATTTATTACACTTTTTTAGTTTATTAATTTCCCTTTAACTCGCTACAGTCAATCTCATTTGCTGCGCATGCGTGCTCGTATTGATACTTATATGTATGTATTTGTGTATAAATACATACACATGCTGGCATACATATTTTTTACTTTGTGATGAACAAACATTTTACCTTAACAATTTTTTCTTTATGTGTGTACGTGTTGTATACAAAAATTTATTATTTCATATGTAATTACTTTAAGATAAGTTGATTATAATTAAAACAAAATATATGCGATATAATCGTACAAGGCAATGTTGAAGTTTGTTTTTTTTTTTTTGTCTGCTGCGATAACACTGTGGATTATAAGATAAAAGTTCTATTTGTTTGCGTCTACAGCCTTACACACACCTTTGCAACTATAACAATGAAATCTGGCGTAGCTTTGGCGCATCACGGTGACTGGCACGTAAGTCGCACATATTTTCTCTTTTTTTCTCACACAATGCAAATATTTGCACACTTGTGTGGCTATTTTAATACATATGAACATAGCAGTAAGTTTAAAAATCAACATTTTAGCATTTGAAGAGTTTTATCTGCTTTTCATCGAATGATTGAGAAACATGTGGGGAAGCTGGGTCCATAGGTAGCACTATATATTGCCCGAGTTTAGCATTCTCTTCAATACAAAGCCTTTGAAATTTCATATACCCTGAACAGGATGTATTGATTTTGCCACGAAGTTTTTAAAACCGAGAAGGAAACGTTCGAGACCTCTTAAATATATATATATATATGTATATGGTCTTAACGAGCTGAGTCGATTAAGACATGTCCATCTGTCTGTCTGTACCAGGTCAGTGAAATGTTTGCGATCTGACACATATGTAAATGATGCAGATAGAATTAAGTTCATATGATTTATAGTTAGCCTTAACCTTCAAAAGGCGTGTGTATAAATTTGACAGCTGTCGTATCATTAGTTTGTGAATTGTAGCATTTTCAATAAAGCAGCTTTAGTTGTTGTGAAAAAAACATTGATTTTTAATGAGGAAAAAATACAGTTGAAGGAAAAACTTGGCTTGCTGACGAGTTTCCGGACACTGTCCCAGCAAAATCAACCTTCAAGGATTGGTATGCCAAGCTTAGATGTGGCGAAATGAGCACCGAAGACGATGAAAACATCAAAAAAGTACAAAAAATAATTTTTGAAGACCGTAAAATGAAGTTATTCGAGTTAGCAGGCACTATAAAGATTTCAACTGAACGAGTACATCATATCATTCACGAATATTTGAGTATGAGAAAACTCTGTGCGAAGTGGATGCCGCGTGAGCTCACTTTGGACGAAAAACAACAACAACGATTCGGAGCAGTGTTTGGAGTATTACATAGCGTTATTAGACTGCCTGAAGGACGAAGTCTCCAAAAAACGGTCGCATTTGTAGAAAAAGAAAGTGCTATTTCATCAAGACAATACACCGTGTCACAACTTAGTGAAAACGATGAAAAACATTCATGAATTGATCTTCGAATCACTTTCGCATCCACCATATTCTCCAGATCTGGCTCCCAGCGACTATTTCACTTTCTCAGGTCTCAAAAAAATGCTCACTGGGAAGACATTTTCTTCGAATGAAGGGGTTATCGCCTGAACTAAAGCCCATTTTGAAACAAAGTACAAATCGTACTACAAAAATAGTATCAAAAAGTAAGAGGGTCGCTGTAATCAGTGTATCACTCTTGAAGGGAACAATGTTGAATCATAAACAGAATTTTACCAAAAGAAAATGTTTTTTACTATGGTAGGCGGGGAATTTTCAATAGACCTTTTATATGCGTAAAGGTTCCTCAGTTTTTGAGGCATCGATATGGAATTTTGCACACGACCTCTTCTCCCCAAAAGCCAGCATTTGTCGTATCGCCGGTTACGTTTCATTGGGCCACTAAAGCATATATGGTATACAGCTGGCATACAGACTAAACGGTCGGAAGCGTATGCTTGCTTGGAAAACTTTTATTTAACGAGATATCTTCATAACATTGATATGGCAATAATGCAATCTTCGATGAAATTATTCAGATCAAATCATTATAGCATACAGCTGCCCTACAAACTGAATGATCTGAATCAAGTGCTTGTATGGATTCTTTTTTCATTTGACAAAAAGCACATAAGAAAACAGTGAAAGTCGGAACATTGCAAGAGAGTTTAATCAAATATTACTAATCTTAAGTACATTGAATTGGAAGTGATAAGCGTTTAAAGATCATGAAACATATGACGACTTCATTGATTAGATACCATATTTAAAAAAAAATCAAACGAAAAATAAATTTGTCAATATCAGTATGTCTACGTTGTATGAATGAGACATTCTGTGTTTTATTTGAGTTTGATTTTACTGTGAAGTGATTAAGCTATTTCACTTTTATTTTCTCATATAACGCCACTATATAATTTAAATATGTATATGTGCCGAGCTCTGCATAATATTGACAAATGCACAAGCACATCGCCGTTGCCACCTTCATTGCCCATAATTGTCACATAAGCGTAGGCGTTCACGCTGGAACTCCAACAAAGTTAACTCTTAAACGCGAAGCTTTCGATAAGTTTCAGCAAAATTTATTGTTTTTTTTTTCTGTTTTAACAACTGGTTCTGTTTCAGTGAACAGCTGCAATTTACTGTTATAGCTAGGTGTGTATATGTCCAAATTGATAAATATTCGTATTTAGGTGTGAAACGTGTGTCAAATATCATTAATTTCAATAGAAATACACCGATTAGATAAAATCGAAATATAGATATTTACAAATAACAGAATATGCCTGCCTAACTCAGCTGAAATATATTACTAGTATCATATGTTTTTATTTCCGGCATATTTTGTACCCTATAAAATAAGTATACAGCTTTGGCCATTTTTGGAAAACAATGAAGACGATTTTGCACCCAATTTTTTGTAATATGCATACAAACATACTTAAATAGATACATAAATATACAATTTCCGATTGCAGTAGAACTAGATTTTATTACACGATTAACTATTAAAATGCATAGCTACTCAATAATTCCATACATAGACACATACACATATACCACACATGGTATAAAGTGTTATAGCAAGTCCGTAACATCGTAACAACTCCTTTTTATTGGAATTACTTAATTTTAAGTTTTATATAGTTTATTATAATTATATATTTTTGCGGTTTTTATTTGTAGACAATTATACTTGTATATTGTATCCGATATATACCCGAGATATAGTAAATTTGGATTGACCGTTTTCGTTTCCTTTGGAACTAGTATTATTTATCCAGTTTTTACCCACTTAACCCAATTTTTAGTTTTCATTATATATTGTACTACTGTGGGCAAAAAATAGTAAGAATTTAAATTTCGGGCAAAAACACATTGCTTGAAATATTTTTTTTCTAGGTTGGTATGACTGTCGGTCACAACAGAAAATATTTATTAGTTTTTAGTATGCACATGTCTTTCTGAAGTACATAAATAGTGAAATTATTCAACTAAGAAGTTCCATTAAATTTTCTGTGCGGAATCAAAGTTCTGGTATTAAAACGTTCAGAATGTTAGAAAAGGCCTTCGGTGATAACTACTTGTGGCGAGCCATAGTGGACGGCCATCAACATCAACTGATGATCAATACGTCAATAAAATAAATAGGTGCTTAAGAATTAAATTAAGAGTCAGAGATTTTACTGACATCGTTGGAATGTCGGAAGGTTCAGTGAAAACCATTTTCAAAAGATCATTTGGGCCTAAGAAACGTGAAAGCACAATTGGTTACAAAATCACTCAATTTTTTCGAGCGTCGCGTTAACGTTTGTGCAACGTATGAGTCTTGGATCTACGTTTACTGCCCGGAAACAGACGATCAATCGGCATAATATCGTGGCAACGGTGAGCTAAAGCCGAGAAGACGACGTCTAATCAGTCAAAAGCCAAGGTTATGTTGACTGTTTTCATCGATTATCGACCGACTCCGACCGACCAAACTGTTAAAAGGAATACTATTTGAGTGTTATGTGTGGTTTGCGCGGAGCTATTCATAAAAAGAGACCGGCATTATGGACCGACAACTTTTGGGTTTTCACCACAATAATGCACCTCGAACGCTGCATTGTTTTTTTGTGAGTTTTTCGCCAAATTTTCCTCGAATTTTTTTCAAGCGCCTGATTTAGCTCCGTGCGACTCGGCAGAAATTCAGCAAACTCAAACGACAGCTCCGGGGACGGTCAATTGAAGATGTTAAACGTGAATCGCTACGCGCATTTAAGCCTATTCCGAAAATTTACTTTCGAATATTCGGCGAGTTATTGTTGACATACAACTGTGTTCAAAATAATAGCAGTGGGTTAACCAAGAATTCTTCTTTAAATAAATAAAAAAGTTTGTAAATGAAAATTTCAGCTGTGATTGATAATACGAGCAGTTGTATTGAGGATTTTACATCAAAAATCAATTAATTCATTATAATAATAGTATATAAAATAAAGTTGAAACAATTAGTATTTCGTCGAATGATCGTTGTTGGATAACGCAGCTGCGCATCTCCTAAGCATGTAGTGCACCAAACGCTTGTATTTCTCGAGAGGAATGTCTTTCCTTGCAATCTTCACAGCGCTCCATAATTGTTTCGTATTTGACGAATTTTCTTTTCCAGCAGCTTCTTTGACCTCTGCTCAAAGATTCACAATTGGATTAAGGTCCGGTGACTAAATCGGCCAATCCATAACCTCAACTCCATTTAGATGAAACCAATTTTTTGCCAACCTGCTGGTATGTTTGGGATCGTTATTTTGTTGATAGAACCATTTCAACGGTATTTTCCATTCAGCGTGTGGTAGCATAGTCGACTCCATTATTTCAACATACAATTTGGCATCCATGTTTTCTTTACTCCAAAGTAACGGACCTGTACCATAATAAGACAAACACCCCTATACATTAATTTTGGCACGTCCATCTTTTACCGTCCGTGAAAGATATTTAGGATCAAATGAAACGTACCTTCGTACACACTTTCGGCGCCCTCGAGAACCAAATAAAACAATCTCTGTTTCATCGGATCACAATATGTTGCGCCATTTTTCGACTGACCAATGCAGGTGCTCTTCAAGCTACTGCTATTATTCACAAACCACTGCTATTAATTCGAACATAGTTGTATATACCTCAATTGCTGCGAATTGAGCTTATCGGCTGGGGTTTGTCTGAGCCAATCGCGGCGGTCACTTGCCCGAAATCTTTTTAAAACAAATGGCGAACCTAACCCTAACGTTTATAATGAAGCTAAATTTTTGTCCACACCATTATATACGTTTCTTTCTTGAAAACTGCTTGCCTTAAAAAATTTCCTTTATATAAATTTTAAGTTCTTTGTAAAAATGCAACATATGTTTTTGTTAAATATTGCTTGTTATGTTCAAATCAAATATGTTATGGTTGTTGACTATGCTAAACCAAACAAAATTACTACTTTGTACTGTATTTAACGGAAATTGGTTTCTGCATTGACTTAACGAAGACACAGACCTAAAGCATACTTCCGCTTAAGAGTTTATTGTCATTTACACTGTGAGAAATTTCTTAGACAAATATTAAAAAATTAGTTTAGAAGTGAAAATGCCCCAGAATTCTTACTTGTATATATTTTTTTAAAGGGTAATATTTAATAATAAATATTTTCGTAGGTACTGTATTCATTGTTGTTTTGTTGTTTTTTTTGTTTTTTGTTTTGCTTTAGCTTTAGCGCCGAAAGCACTGTGAGAATTCTGCAGACAGACTGGGCTAAGACAAACTCCAAGTGATTATACAATTTATATAATATTTTCTGAAACAAATATAATATAATGTGGACACACCATTTATACTAACCGAAATTCAATTTATACAAATAAAGGATAATAACAACAAGAAAAAACGTTAACTTCGGTTGCACCGAAGCTAAATACCCTTCACAGGTGCATTTCTGTTAGTAATCCGTTCTGAACAAATTTTTTTTGAAGATTATATTGTTACCTTAAGCAGTAATCCACAAAAAATTTTATTATTGTTGTACCCACAGGTATCAAAATTTTTAGTTGACTAGTTACACTACACGGTACACAACTAAATTATTCTCTAGCTATACTATGAGCCCTGGGATTTGTATTCTTATTCACAGTAGGAGGATTAACAACAGTTGTTCTTGCTAATTCATCTGTAGACATTATTCTTCATGATACATATTATGTAGTAGCCCATTTCCACTATGTATTATCAATAGGAGCAGTATTTGCTATTATAGTCGGGTTTGTCCACGGATACCCACTATTTACAGGACTAGTGATAAACTCTAAATGACTAAAGAGTCAATTTATTATCATATTTATTGGAGTAAAATTCTTCCCACAACACTTTTTAGGATTAGCTGGTATACCTTGTTGTTATTCAGACTACCCTATACTTTATAGGGTCTCCGACCCTTCCTTTTGGGTGTTACAAACTTCGTGACAAAATTAATATACCCTGTTCAGGGTATAAAAATCTGTCTTTTGTTTTTTGACAGTGAAAGGGACATTGAAGTGTATAATAGCAACTACCTTCAACTGCAAAAGCGGCATATGTATATTATTATGAAAACGTTCAGATAGGATCCACTGTTGGTTGACTTAACCGTGGTGCCAAAATCGGGGAGTGTATATATAGTATACATATGTGAATAAAGTGAGCCAGCATCTAGAGCTTTCATGCTTCCATTTATCTTACACTTAAATGGTTTATGTAAGAAGAAATTTTAAAGTGAGGCTATCGTATGTTTGTTCTATACAGAGTATCTTACAAGTAAAACAGAATATTTACCGTTTCTTATGTGTGATTTTAATCAGCATTTGTTCCAAATTCAACAAGTCTAAGTTACGGTATGTCCGATATGAATACATTCGATATGGAAATCAAACTACAAATTTATTATTTTCGTGCATGATTCAGTATTTACACAGTTTAACAGGTGAAACAAAGAACATTTTGTTTGCAAAACTCGATTTTTAAATTCAACATAGTTCCTTTCGAGAGTATACACTTATTATAGTGACCCACTAACTTTTCGTTACCATTTTTGTAGTACTATTTCTCCTTTGCTTCAAAATAAGCCTCTATTTTGACGATCACCTCTTCATTCCAAGAAAACTTCTTCCCAGTGAGCATTTTTTTGAAACTTAAGAATAAGAAGTAATCACTGGAGGCCATATCTGGAGAAAACGATGGATGAGGAACTAAGTCAACCAGACCGATTCATGGATTTTTGTCATCGTTTTCACTAATTTGTGATACTCGTGCTTATTACGTTTGAACATCTCCAAACGCTGCTATGAACCACAAACTCTTCTTGTTTTTGGTCCAAAGTGAGCTCGCGCGGCACTCTATTTGTACGGAGCTTTCTCATACACGAATATGCGTGAATAATGTTATGTATTCATTTAGTTGATATCTTCAGAGTGTTTTCTATCTCGAACAACTTCACTTTACGTTCCTCCAAAATTATTTTGTTGACTTTTTTGATGTTTTCGTTGGTAACAACTTCTTTTGGGCGTCGCACTCATTTCACCATGTCTAAACTTAGCATACCAATCCTTGAAGGTTGATTTTTGTAGGGCAGTGCCTGGAAACTCGTCAACAAGCCAAGTTTTAACTTCAATATTTTTCCAACACGCGAAATACCCTTTTTCCTATTTTTTTCATTTAAAATGATATAATTCACAAACTAATGGTAAGCTGTCAAATTTATACGCACGCCTTTTGCAGATACGAATTAATTAAAAATCATATGGTTTTAATTCTAGTAGCGTAATCTTTGTGTCAATTTACCTGTTATGTGGTGTTATCTTCCAAGTGGGTTGGCAAATGGAGTACTCTCTTTGTATTCTATAATCTTTGTACTTGCCTATCGGTAGAACCGTAAATAGATTTATATACAATGTTCTATGCTATGACAAGTAATAGCCTCAGAATGTAACTGAAGAGCCTTGTTCATTGTACTAGTTATCACAAAATGTTATCAATAATGGAACAAAATATGGCTTTATTCGCCATCAACTTTTATGAAGTGAGGCACGATTTTAGAGTGTCACATCGAGCAACCAAAAAAAATATATATTTTACAAAACGTATAAGCAAGTACAAAGCAAGTTCACTGGTAAGCCCCACAGATCAATAAACATTCGAAATATTCAACTTCATCCGCCGCATTAGTCGAAACTCGGAAAGGCCTATCTACATCCATTATCCAGAAGTGGACATAGCAGCTTCACTCGAAACAATGAATATCACCCAACGAAGGTGCGTCTACATCGTCTACTAGAGATAGTACACACCAGAGACCCTTAAACAGTCGAAACAATGAACTTCACCTGACGAATCTACTCCAAAGATGAGGGAAACCGGATATGTCCATTTTCGATTATCTACAATAATTCATCGAAACAAAGGACTACACCCGACAAATTCTATCTTATAAACACCACGACCTACGGCTCGTCTAACTGAAGAGGAACGTGTACTGATCTAATCTGTCCGAAATTCGATCGAAGTGCCAAACCCTGCTTTAGTATCATTTCGTTATTGAAATTTTAGCATATTAATGAGGGCCTGAAAGTAAAACCACCTCAATTTTCTTAATGAAATAGGCCTTAAACCAAAATTTCGTTGCCGCCAGCGATGATATAACAAAATTTGCGCCAAATCAACTTTTGTCACAAGCAAAATACTCGAGCAGAAAAATTATAGCATTTCCCAATCGAATAGATGGCGGAGACAAAAATAATGGAATTACAAATACACACACACACACATGGATAAACGTCGGCGCAAATCTAATTTTATGACAGCACAAAAGAGGAGAGACATCACCATGCTACAAAACGTGGCATAGAAAATCAGCAAAATGGAAAATTGGCAATAAAAAATGGCAAGGCAAAGAAAACACCGGAAACCAAGCAGAAAACTATAAATTACAAATATGTGGCGCTCAGGAAAATAAAAAGTATCGAAAAAGGGGAAAATACATAAATAAAATAACTGACTCAACACCGCAATTGCCGTACAACTGACAGTGCTGCCAGGTGCCACATAATGACAACTACAATAAAGAGAGTCGCAACATAAAGTAATCTGCGAAAAAATCTATGAGAAATTCGACATTGGAGCCCAGTGGCACAATGTTTCGCCTGCGATGATGACCTGCTGCCCTATTGCTGTTGTTGCCAGAACAACTCCTTCAGCGATTACAACAGTGATTGCAGAAACGCCAAAAGTAAGGATGAATTTTCAGCAAGTAAGGTTATGGTGTGTGTGTGTGTGTGTGTGAAAAAGTGTGTGGGAGGATGAGTAAATGTATTGTGGATGTGGATAGCGAGTGGGGAATTGCAAAAGGAAAACACGCCTAACTGACCCTAAAGTAACCCCAATAAAATTTTAGGTGTGTACGAGTATATAAAATATGTACTGGTACTTATGTGTTACATGGTACATATATACTAATATTTTTATGTATGTACATATGCTTAATATATATGCATATTTATGTACATATGTGTGCATGAGTTAGTGAGCGCCCATTTAAAATTGTACTGGTGTGCGAGTGAAAGCTCTACAGACAACGAAAGCTCCACTGACAAATTTTATGTATAATAACATTGAGTGCTTTTGGCAAAATTTTTTGGTTTTTGTTTTTCTAACATTTTTAAAGATTTTTGTTGTTGTTGTTGTATCATTTTTTATTGTTGTTCTTGTTGTTGTTACATTTTCTTTGAAGCCTTTTGCTTTTGCTTTTATTCTTATTATTTTGCTTCTTTCGCTGCAATTTTTGTATTTGTTGTTGTTGCGTTTTTATTATTGCTGTTGTTGTATTTTGTATTCTTGTTTATTGTTGCTGTATTTTTATTGATTTGGTTGTATTTTATTGTTATTGCTATTTTATTTTTGTTCTTCTTGTTGTTTTATTTTGTATCATTGTTGTTGTTGTTGTATTTAATCGTTGTTGTACTTTTATTGCTTTTGTTGTTGTTGTTTCATTACTTCCTATTGTTGTTGCAGCCAATTTCTGCAGTTAACTGTGCTACTTACAGTTGCCACTAAAGCTTTCTCTGCAAAGTGCCGCTGCTGCCTGCGACACACTTTCGGCAAGGACTCACACCAGGCAAACTCTGATACAAACACACACCCACAGAGAGGTACTTGTTTCATTTGCCTGCCTCTGCCTTTCAAACTTTACAGCGGTGGAGGCTGGCGGTCTTTGCGGCACAAATTGTTTCACTCTCTTATATAAAGGGGTTGCCTGCTTCCTTAGTGCTTACCGCCTTGAAGTAGGCAACAAAAATTCAACCATAGAAACACAACAACTCGGATCGATTGACCCACTTTTCGCACCCAATACATACACACTCGCTTGCAAGTGCTCATACATTGTTGCGCAGCTGTCGATTTCCTGGTCTCTCTCTCTCTCTCTTATTTACTGCGCTGTGGCTTTGTAGCTTTGCAACCATTTGCAAAGCTATGCGGAAGCATTCCTTAACTTCTTGGCGCTCATATCCGCCTTTCGGTGTGTATCTGCTGTGCTTCAGTTTACTTCCTTTTACTTAAAATAGCAAAATAAATCGTGTATTCTCTTTTGCAGACGATTTGCTGTGTCTGCCACTTCGTGTTGCAGCCTCGTGTGCTTTCCTCGGCTGGTCGTTGATATTCGTATATCGGTTTAATCATCGTATTTGCAGTCTGTTCTACATGTTGTATATTTGGAAGCCGATTTCTTCAGTTCCAGACACACACACACAAGCGGGTGTTACGACATACACATTTCTGAAATTTCCGATTTGCTCATAAATTCGCATACGGCAGCATTGATTAACTTGATATGTGATATTTTTAGGCTTTCGTCCTTAAAATCATCTGCAGGCATAAATCCTTACATAAGTATATACGCACAAACATATATGCATATAAATTCCGTTAGCTCAAGCGAGCTCAGTCTGGTAAACACTGCTTGCTTTTAGTTATTATTTTTGCTGTTGTTGTAGTTTTTTTATTTTTACAGCAAATGTGTGGCAGTCTTAAAAAAATTCAGCTCTTTTTGTATTTTCGTATTTGTTTTTAGTGTAACCCTACAAACACCCAGCTAACTCTCTGCAAGCGGGTGGCTACCTAAATAAGCCTGCTTCCACAGCTTTGCACCGTTATGTTTGCGCATAATAAATGACTTTGGTTATTCAACGTCAGAAAAGGTTTCATAAAATGTGTATGGATTTGCGGGTTTACGAACTAAACCCCGAAAACCAACATCAAAAACAAGTACTTTAGTGTAGGCCATGCACAAATATTAACAAATAATACTAAAAATCCATGAAAAATATTAGAAGCGGCCATAATAGCGTTTTCGTTTCACGCAATGCCCAAGCAGTCTAAAAAAAACTACAATATTTATTATACCCCGAACAAGGTATTCTAAGTTTTCTACGAGTTTTATAGCATCTTCAGGAATTATTAAAGACACCGTAAGGATATTTAGCAGGCCAATCAAAAAGTCTCCAGCCTGACACATAGATGACGCTACTCGATCCAACATCGAGTCAAAATTGTTAAAATTTACTACCGAAATTCAAGTCAGTGGCCTCAACTTCAAGAGCGCAACGTCTAATTTATGGTCTTCATAATCATCCCGTCAGATCAACAATTGAGCTTCTATGCCAGTGAGACAAAGAAGTGCCCATAGTGTCGAGAATATTGCTGACGCTGGCGCATCAATTCAGGTAGACCCAAATCAGTCTCTCACACGTCGTTGGGCATCTCTGTGACGTCGTTGTGGCGAATTTTGCAAAAAGATTATGGCCTACATCCTACAAGATCAAATTGATGCAAGAACTGAATCGTCATATATTCGAGGCTTCGGCTGAGCAACAACTTGAAAATGATCCGGAATTTCATCGAAAAATCAACTTCAGCGACTTTTTCACTGAATGGCTTCATCAATAAGCAAAATTTGCGTTATTGGTCACAGGCAGCAATCCACACATACTCCATGAGTCGCCATTGCATCCCAAAAAAATTACGATTTCGTGCGGTTTATGGCCCGGTGGTGTCATTGGGCCGTACTTCTTCAGTGATTGAAAACCAAGTTTGGTCAACGTGTTATCTCAAGAAATGGCCCAGCCAATTGGCTATCTCGGTCGTGCGATTTTGACACCGTTAGACCATTTCCACTGAAGCTACGCCAAGTCTATGGTCTATGCCAACAAGCCAGCGACGATTGATGAACTTCTTAAAAATATCGAACGTGAAATTGCAGCAGTATCGGCCGATTTATGCTTTTCGATGCTTTGAAAATTGGGTTCAGCGTATGATTTCAGATTTCGATCTGGCATGTTTTTCTCCCCAAGAAGCTAAGCTGCTCGTTCTAGGTATCGAAATTTGTTATTGATTATTATTGAATGCTGAAAAATCCGAATAAATTGTTCAGATTGGACTACTTTGGAATTTAGCTGCTAAGTAAATTAACCGATCAAACTCAACATAAAGATCCTTTTATAAACTTTTATGCAAAAAAAACTGCACCTGCGAAGGGCATTATAGCATTAGTGAACCAACTTAATTTTTTTCTTGTTTTTGCTTTTTTTGGTCATTATTCGTATGTTCATTTCGATTCAACATACTTTATATACTTTTTTTACTGCTCCTACAAATTTAACATATTATTTTATTTTTCTTCCGGCTACTAAACTTTTGTGCTTAACTTGATTGCCTTTGCCACCAAACATTATCGTCCCCATTTCAATAATATTCTTTTTTTTTATCTTATCGGACAGATATGTTTGCGTGCAAACGATAAGAGACACGTGCCGAAGTTTTTGCCAAAGTTTTTCGTAGGTTTTTCGACATTTTAACTGGATTTTCTACTGAAATTTAATTTAAGGGCTTTTAGAGAGGTTTATTTTGTAAAGGAAACCATGCTCTAGTTTAATGAAATATATACTGATGATTAACGAAATACTTTGCGTAAACAAACATTTAAAAATAAAAACATTCGACAAGCATCCTGAGTAATTGTAGTATGCAGAAAGCAGAAACTATATTACCGTTTATTAAATCAAAAAAAACAATATATTGAAAACATATGTATATGTAGGTCATAAATCAGAATAGCGTTCATACATAAAACGAACGACTATATCAAATATTCAAAAATATTAACAAAACGGCACTTATTGCCCAAAAAATGGTCTTAAAAAATCCATTATGATCCTGAACATGTCATAACACTGAAACACTGTTTTTTGAATTACAACATAGTTATATTCTCAACATAATCTCCGTCTATAGTAATGAATTTTGTTGTAACAAAAGATGTGTTTTGTATCCATCTTGAGCTTGTCATATGAAGTCAAATATTTTTCTTGGAAACCACTTTTTTGAATTTTGGAAGGAGAAGATAGTCCTGGGCCCAAATTTGGCACATACCTGGGGTCGTTTATTTCGTATGTACGTATATAATGTCATTTGTCCCTCACACTATTTAAATCTATGACGGAAGCGGCCATCAAAAAAGCTGACGGACTCTTCCCCAGACAGCGCAGCTTTAGACCGGAAAAGACAACTTTAGGCGCTATCCGAAGTGTCATTGAAAGTGTACCCCATATACAAAGTGAATAGTTCTGTTGGAGAATTTGGACGTTCGAAACGCCTTTAATAAGGCCAGATGAGCGGGCAAGATCAACGCTTTAAAAAAAAACTTTTAGAATCGCGATTATGTCAATATCGAACCCTTAAAGCTGAATATTTTCTTTTTTTTTTAAGAATGCCGTGAATAGGTCTCTTTGGACATGTTTGTTCGTGCGAATTCCGATCCCACATTAATGGAGAGTATTACAACTGCCGATGAGACATTGGTTTATGAACTTAACATGCAAACAAGTTAACAATCATCGGATCGAAGGGAAAAACGAGCTAAAACCAAAAATTACGTCGAAGCCGCTGAAAAATCAAGGTAATGCTCATTGTTTCAGCAACATTCGTGGTTTGGTGCAACATGAATTTGTTCCGGAGGGACGGACGGTCAAATAGTACCTCTATTTTGCCGTATTGAGGAATTTGCGTGAGAACATCCGTTAAAAACGGCCGGTATTCTGGAAGGAACAATTCTTCGATTTTATTCGATGATAATGCACCATCGCATCGAGCGAATTTAACGCCAAAAACGCAATGAATGCCATCAATCAAACACAGCATTCACCAGATTTGACTCTGTGTGATTTTTTCTTGTTACTTAAACCGAAATTGTCGCTCCGTGGAACTCGTTTCCAGCCGACCGAAGAGATAAAACAAAATTCCTTTAAGAAGCTGAAGGCCATCCAAAAAAGTGCTTGTGAAAAGTGTTACGAGAACCGTTGACATAAGTGTATTACATCTGGTGAGTATTACTTCGAAAGCGACAAAATAATGTAGGCTCTCTTATCATCGAAAAATACCAAACAATTAGCTTTTGGTCGAAGGGAGATGACGAATTCTTACAAACATACAAATAAGACCTTGTAAGGCAAAACAAAAACTCTAAAACCATTTACGCTCAAGAAAAGTGCTCTTCTATTACAGTTATATAAATTGTGGCCGTTAAAATTGATTGATTGGGAACCGTGGCGCATTTGTTTGGAAATATGCTGTACGAAAAATTGCCACAAATTGCCGAAAGTCACACATGTGTAGACATACATATGTACATGTATAAATATATATTGATAAATGTATGTGAATGAGTGAGTATGTGTGTATGTTTGTGAGTGTGCACGCATAGCGAAATTGCTGCATTTCATAGAGGCTTAGAGGCGAACAAACACAAAAATCAATATTAACCTAAAATTACAAAGCTCTGCGGTCGAGATAAGACAAACATACGCACAAGTCATATACATGTATGTATAAACTATATAGTATATGTATTTATATAAAGCACACTACTGCATACATACCAAGGTTTATATGGCAACTAAGATACGAACGCTATTATTTTGGTAATTTATTTGTGGCATAGAAACGGCGCAATCAAGAAAACTAAATTGGAAGAAAAATATTTTTTTATGTACTTGTGTACATATACACATGTGTATATGTATGTTTTTGTGAAGCAAAAACTGGAAAAAATCTAATATTGGGCGCGTAAATGAACGACTGAGAAAAAAGGGAGCGGCTTATGCTATAAATTTATGAAAAAATTTAAAGACATATGTATATATGTATGTATTTGTGTATGTAAAAATGTATATATCGTCACCCAAAATGCAAAATAACGTAACATCACTTTTCATAAGTTAACAGATGTAGAAAAAACAATATAATAGAAGCCCCTTATGTTGAAAAAAATTTAGTTTTGGTTATAAAATGGTTATATACGGGAGCATTTTGGGTATAAAATGGTTATATATTGGTTATATCTGAGAGCGTAAGCTTGAAATTCTACGATATTACATACATACCTACATATGTACATATGTATGTGATGTATGATGTAGTGGACCGTAAGCAAAAAGAATTCGATTTTTTTATGATACGTTGTTTTGCATTTTAGGTGACGAGATGTACTCGTATATAGAGGTTTTATACTCATGTACTAATATAGGTATATAGAACATACATAGATATCTAAGTATATGAATATGTAGCTTAGTGGTTGCTGTTAAAGAGAGTTATCGTTTTTAAAAATTAGATAACTGTATATATATGTATGTATATATGTATGAATATATTTGTAAAACTGATATATATACATAAATATATATACATACATTTACATATACATAATTCAAAGCCAGCTTCGCGCGATATCAAAAAAATCTGTGTACTTTTCAAAAAATATTCAATAATTAAGAGAAAATTTTTTAGCTGCCAACAACAACAACATTAACGTCAAAAACTCAATCAGCGAACGAAATGAAAATGAAAACTGAAATAAAGAATTTATTTAGCAACAAACACACTGGTGTAAGTACGTAATATGTATAGTAAGTACATGACAAGATTAACTACTCATACTAGTACTCAGATAACATACATACTTATATACAGCTGTATGTATGTATGTACAATAATTCCCTTTTTCATTTGCTTTTCCGATTGAAAAAAATGAGCGACACGTGCAATTGACCCACTTTCCCTACCAATCGCAGTAACTTGGAGATATGAAAACACACACACATACATATACAAATAAAAAGCACAAATAGTGCAGTATGTACTTAAGTATGTATATGTAAGCGAGGAGTTTCTAGCTTTTAAAGCAGCAACGCTGGCATAAAGGCGTTGAGATACACATTTTTGTATGAATATAGCATAAATAAATATATATAATATATTATGCATTATATATACATACTATATACATATAAACAAATTAATAAGCATACATACAGATGTACATAGTACATAAGTATGTACATATACTATGGGCAAACACATGGTGACAGCGCTTGTGGCGAACAGAACAAGCGTAAATTCATTTCCATGTATGTATGTATGTTTGTAAGTCGTTAGACACACACAAACACACTCACATACATGTACATTAACTTTATATGTACAAATAAGCTGCTTTAGTCGATAACTTGGCTTGTGTGCGCATTTTAATGAAATGTAGCAATTTAGATACAAGCAGATAAGTATATATGTAAGATTTTAGTCCATAAAATGTATGCTTTGAAAGCTTTCGTGCAGGCACGCATACACATAGGGTACACATGTAGGTACATACAAGTGCTGGCAGGCATGGAGCGCTGCGCCACAAAAATGTTTTAATATGCTGCCAACATGGGAATGAAACTTTTGTTGCCAGCGCTCATGTATGTACATACATATGTATGTAGCTATGTTTGTATGTATGTATTTAAGTTTGTATCTATGTATCTGTGGCTGTGGCAGCATATGTATATTTAGTAGCGAAGTAGGCGAAAAGCTTATGCGCGCACATAAAGAAATATTAGAGGCACAAATTTACAAAGAGAGTATAAGCACTTAGCTGAGAGCGGTCTTCGTTATATACAACTAAGAGCAGTGTTGATAACTTGTGTAGAATTAGGAACAAATGTTCGAACGCACCTTCTAGCCTTTGGTATGTGTAAGGTTAGGACTGCATAGAATTATCAAAGAAATATATTTTTATTGCTTAAAGTACACGTTAAGGTACAAAACATAACATTCAATTGATCGAATAGACAAAAAGGCAAATATTTCTATGTTCAACTCAATTCCTTCGACGTCCTGTACTTGTAAGCTTTATGTAGTTAATATGAGATTCAGGGTTTTAGTTGTGTCAGATAGCATGAGTGCTGAGAATCACTGACGCCTGTAAAAACACTCTTGAAAATGGTAGTTATTTGGATTCAAAATGTCAATATAACTGTTTTTAAGAGGGTATTCTCGTCTAGAAATTAAAAAAAAAAATCTAAATTTTTTTATATTTTCAAAGTTTAACTATTCAAGATTATGTCTACAAAAGGATTTTTCAAAATTCAAATTATTTTCGGAGATAAAGGCATTTTTCTGAACCGGCATTTTAACTGGTTCGGCCGGAACTAATCGAACAAAAGCCATTAGGGAAAAATTAAACGCGTTTTTCTCAAAACTGACTTTTTCGGAACGATATCCACGATTTCTCAGGTTCTACTGGGCCGATTTACTTGAAATTTTTATAGAATCTTCTTTATAGGCTTGTCTATGGTGTGAACTAGCCCCATTCCCAAAATTTTTTTTTATTATTTTAAAAAAATTCGAAATAGTCAGAAAAAGTGATCCAAAACAACTTTTTTTTTTCAGGCAGTCGCCATTTTGTAAACATTTTTTCCCACTTTTCCGTAGCTCCGGCCATTGCGACATTATTATAGATTAATAATCTTTTTTTCTTTTTGGTTTCAGATAACTAGGAGGCTTGAAATCATGAGTATGGTCACATGGAAATTTTTAGAGACTCCCCACTTCGTCAGCTCATAATTTTTGAAATTTTTTACTTGTTTTAGTTTTTAATTTTTTTCTCTACTCTTCTAAAATTAACAAATAATTAATAAAAAAATGGATAGTATAAATATAAATTGCCTTTTTTTACGACACTTTAAAAATTACCTGAAATGCATGCTTCTAGACTAGAATACCCCCTTAAAGCGCTCACACCGTTAAAGTTTAACTAATAAGAAAGTACTTAGCTCGAGTGCAACCGAACATTTTATACCCTTTCGACTTGCAAGAATACTTAATGGTGCAAACCGCTATACACAGGATTGGCATCCACTCTATTTTAAAGAGGGATTTATTCGAGCTTCTCTACTTTTATAAAGAAAAAAACCCAGAAACTTCAAATTTAATTGGTAATGTTTATTATCATTGGAAAGAACATTCGTTGGCATTTATTTGTTGGCCGCAGCTACATCCTAGATGGTCCATCCATTAAGTCGAATTTTTGATGAATCGTTCCAGCATTTCGACTGGTAACTGGCGAATGAAATGCGTGATGTTTTGCTCCAAAGCCTGAATCGAAACGGGATTGTCCGCATAGACTTTAGATTTTTCATATCCCCACAGGAAAAAGTCCAACGGTTAGATATCACATGATCTTAGTGACCAATCGACCGACTCAAACCGTGAAATTATGTGTCTTGTGTCAAAAAGTCCAACGGTTGGATATCACATGATCTTAGGGACCAGTCGAGCGACCCGAACCGTGAAATTATGTATCTTCTCAATAAATCAATTTACTGATGCTTCAATTTCAGGCATCAAATAGTCGGTTATCATGGCGCAATAACGGTCGCCATTGACTGTTACATTCTTACCGGCATTATTTTTAAAACCACACTGAACCATTGTTTTTTTATGAATCTCTTCAGTTTGCTATACATTCTAAATGAGGCAATTTTGCTTGTTTACTTACCCATTAAGCCAAAAATGGGACGTCGGATCTTTTTGGAAATTATCAAGAGCCCGTAGAGCGGAGCGATGTCGCTCGAGTTCTTGCAGAAGCTGTATTTTGTACGCTTTCAACCTAAGATCTCGATGTAAAATGTGCGAGATCATTCCACACGTCAGTCCGAGTTTCTGCAAACCGCGTCGATTCGACGCTCCACGGTCTTAGTGTACACTCTCAGCCACTACTGCTGTAATTTCTTCACTGCTAACTGATCGTGGTTTATTCATCGAATAATACCCAATAATGAATAATGGGTCTGGACGACGTTTTACATTTAAAGGTATTTCCCAGTCTTTGATTTTTGCAAGTTGCAAGAGCATAAAGTGCTCAGTTGAACCCGAATATAGCCTTCCTTACTTGCTTTTCTATAATATAGGCTATCGAAATATGCAAAAACAAAACAAAAAAATTTTACGAATTTACAAGCTATGTCTGACCATCAAACACTCAAATATGTATTTGACAATGTTTGGAATAAAGACTATGGTAGACCTTTTGCGAGAACTCTTAGCAGTATTCAGAGCTTTGTAAGCACTAATTTGGTCAAATAAGAGAAATCAAGGCAATTATGGCTGCAAAGGGTTAACTTTTTGATATTTTTTACCGCCCAAAATTATGCTATATAAGTTGGTTGAACACATATAGCCTCGTTTTTGAAGGTCAGCAAGCCATTTAAATTTTTGAATAATTCTGTCCCAACTTTTGAAAAATTAAACAAGAAGAAACATTATCGGCGATTGCACCGAAGTTGTAATAACTTTCCCAACTGCACTACTTATAGCCTAAAATGGTAAACAAAATCTTGATTTTGATCGGTCGGTTTGCATGACAGCTATGTATGTGCTATAGTGATCCGATCTAAAATTCTTTCTTGGAAATTGTATCGTTACCTTAGACACAATGAACCATTCCAAATTTCGTGAAGATATCTCCTTAAACACAAAGCGTTCCATACCAAAGGCTGGATTTGATCGATTAGTTTGTATAGTAGCCATATGTTATATCCGATCTGAACAATTTATAGATTGTACCGTCGTCTTAGAAAATAATTTAATCAAAATTTCGTAAAAATATTTCGTCATTTAAAAAAGGTTTTTATACAAGTACATTTCATCGTTCAGTTTATATTTCGATTTTGACTGACTTTTGATATCCGCAATTTTTGACCAACCAATTTCACAGTTTAACTATTTATTCCCTCTCTGTATATGAAAAGCTTTCGAATAGTATTTTTTAACCTCTAGAACAAAAATTAATTAAATTAAAAAACTGATATTCCCTAAATGTAAAAATTGCATTAATTTGATACACAAAATATCAACACTGTTTGACATCATCAACCACCAAATAGTAGAGCGCTGAGAGAATTTCAAAAAGCTGCCTGTAGACACCAAAAGCTAATAGCATATGAAGCAATATTTTAGGGTAGGCGAGAGAAAGAACAGTTATATATGTATACATATTTGAATGATGGCAAAAGCAGCAAAAAAGCACTTTCGACAGTTTAAAGATACAGAGTTAGCTTTTAGGTGAGCAATAGAAGTGAGTAAGTGAAAATGAGAATATACATACATACATATTTATGACTATGTATGTGTACAGTTAATAAATATTTGTATGTGATAAGTATATGTACAATAAGTATGGATAGGAAATAGAATAACTAACTTCGAAAATTTCGAATAAATATATATTTACAAAATTTTAGATATAAAAAATTTATAACATGCAGTTTTCTATGAATAATAATAACAGAAAACGTATTATTAGGCGAATATATGCAAGTATACATCTACATAGGTACATATATGTATAAGTATGTACTTAATACCGCACTTAATACAATCTATTTAGCATTTCCCCTGAAAGCTGCCAAGAAAATTATTGATTTTTATGGCGCTGCCCACGTTGACGCTCAGCCACTTAGTCGAAGCACAGAAATTTTACAGAGTACGCTTTGAGAGACACACACATGTGTATATATGTATATACACATACACATTTATATACCTACGTACATATATATGTATGTATATATATACTTTAAGTAATTCACGATTTTATATAATTCTACAGCGCGCAGTAGCAGCGCGTAAACTTGAAGAGCGCCAAAAGCTGTTAAAAATAAGCTTTTGTAGAAAATGACAACCGTGAGATACTTTTAGAAGAATGCGCGCACACACTCACGCACACATATACACACATACATGCATACACGTTTATAGTTTATTACAAACTTTCAGCATTCCAATAGTTCGTACGACTGCGGCATGCAGAGAGCGAGAGAGGCACACACGCGCGCTTTTTGGGCGCACCTCATTTTTGTAGCGTTAGAAGCAGAAGCGTGTTAAGTGGCGCGCTGGCAGGTATAGATACCTACACAAATACACACACATACATACATATGTATGTATATGGATGAGCAATAGTTTGCAGACGCGTTATTTGTTGTCTTCGCTACATTCTTTGTACTTTGTATTTTATTATTATTGTTGCAGTTACGACGACGCTGCTCTCGCTGTCGACCTATTTACCGCATACAACACATCCGGATATAAGTATATACATACATATGTACGTACATATGTACATGCACGAGAGCGAAACAGCGAGCTTTTAGCAGCCGCAGGCAAATAAGCGCGCTGACAAGTTTTTGTTTTTTTCTGTAGCGCGTTAGCAACACGCTCTGTACTGGCGGTGGCTCCTAAGCAGCATTTAAATACATATATATATGTACATATATATATGTACATATATGTATATACACGAAAAGGGGGAGAGCGCGCACCATTAGATACAGCTACACTGCCATACACGCTCACTGACATAGATACACTCGCTTGCGCTGCGAATGACGCTCTCTGGCGTTGAATTCCTACACAACCCACCACCCCACCGACCGCCCTGCAAAATACCCCGACGCAAGCACACGCGCGTTACTAACGCCATACAAACTTATGCGCCTAAGTAAATGTGTGTGTGTGTATCCATGTATTTTCCATAAGATACAAAAGTGTATCTGTGCGCGCGCCTAAACGATTGCGTAGTAGCGCTGCAAAGCTACAAAAGTCTAACGAACGAACGCGCATCTGTTTGAGTGCCAGCAGCGAAGTTAGAAAATATAAATTAAATAAAACAACAAGAACGAGTACAAGCGAACAACAAAAGCAGCAAATGTTCATATAGAATATTTTTCGCGCTGTTTTGTTGTTGTTGTTAGTGTATGTGTATGTATTTTTTCATGGCCTACATAAAAAATTGTTTCAATATCGCTTGGCTACGCGTATCTCTAATAATCCGTTGAGCTTATCAGCGTTTTCAGCAACTCATATGGCCATATAATGGAATTAGAAAACAAAAATACTTTACATTTTTAATAGCGCATTTCATTTAATTTAGATTTTTCGTTCTTCTGGGCGATTAGAATTTAGTAGTTAGCGAGTGCTAAGCTTTTTTGATGTACAAATACAGACATATGTATGTATGCATGATACTTAAAATATTTAAAATATTGTTCCTTCGTAAAGTCTAACGACCCTAAGCATTGAAAAATGTATATAAATAAATAGAAAAAATTTAAATTTTAGCACTAAACTTATTTCAAATTAAATTCACTTAAAATTTATCTGAGGAATTCGCCTATGATTGCCAATAATACTGGCAGTATGAGGCACTCGGAATGCAAAGAAGAGAAATATGACGTAAAATGTGTGTCTACTTAGATGAATATACAGAGATATACTTACATATACATACATACATTTATAAAAATTAGAATCGAATTCTTGGAGCATCTGCAGTTATACACCAAAAACATGCCTGACCTTATGAAATCACTAAGCAATCATAAAAGATGATCCAAATGCCAATTTAAAAAGCTTCTTTTTCATATTATTGCAAAGAGGAGCAAAAATAAAAAATCGATATGTGTTTATATGTCTTTAGTTATTTTGTTTTCAGAACTAGTAAAAGGCCATAAGTAAAAATCGCAGAAAAGCCTAAAACTCTAAAATGTGAACACGCTTTTTTGGGCATTGACTATGCTTAAACTTGAACAAAGCAAGTAAGCTCTAAATCAAGGACAAACAAGTAAGGAAGGGGTGTTTGAAAATTCGAATATTAGGTACATAGGGGCTAGGCCAAATTTTTACTCAAATTTATATATTTTAAGCACAAAGATACACTGTTATGAATAAAACACGCTCTTTTATTTTCATTAGGATAACTCACTTTTTGGCCGACATGTGCACTACAAAGTCACCTGGAAGATCGAAAATCTTCATATTAAGTACATGGGGGCTAAGAGAAGTATACAGACATCCCGTTGTAAGTGAAAGATTATTCCTTAATTTCAGTTAAATATATCACACATTGACCGACGTTTTCGGTCATAATTCAACTATAGGTACCGGTCTAATTATTCGGAATCTGGGGGCTTGAACAGTTTTTATTGGATTTAAACAATTTTTGGTCATAGGGTGGCACACATCAAGAACATTATTCGTGCAAAGTTTTATCCCGTTATATTGATGCTTCTTGATTTGTGTACTGGAAACTGAACATATCCACTGCAATTTAAAATTATGCCTATGAGAAGGCGGCGTGTTTATTGACCGATTTCGCTGATCTTCGCAAAATGACATAAAAATATGAAAAAAATACATGGCAAATTTTGTCGAAATCGATCAGTTGGGTCCCTAGATATCGGATTTGCTGAGCGAAATTCTTGTTGTAACTTTAGTGGTTTAAGATATTAGATTGTCAAAAAAGTCTTGCGGTATTTTCGCTAGTTGGCGCTAAAAGCGCGTAGTTCTAGTTTTATTCGTCGCATCGGGTCATGCTATACCTTTTTGGAAAGCTCATTTCACGCGCTAATACCTGTTTGATTGATTGTCGTTTCTTTTAAGTCGTTCGTGATTTATAGCGTCGCAAACATGGGGCAAAATAAAGAAAAAATACGGCATATTTTACAGTATTACTACGATAAAGGCAAAAATGCATCTCAAGCCGCCAATAAAATATGTGCAGTTTATGGACGCCATACAGTTTCCTTTTCCACCGCACAACGATGGTTTCAACGTTTTCGTTCTGGTGTAGAGGTGGTCAAAGATGCGCCACGCTCCGGAAGGCCTGTCGCTGAAAATTGCGATAAAGTCGCTGAATTGGTCGAAAGAGGCAGGCATAGTAGCAGCCGTAGCATGGGTCAAGAGCTGGGCATGAGTCATCAAAAATTCATTTCAATTTCAATAATAAAAAAAAATTCAATAAAAATACCGCAAGACTTTTTTGACAACCCAATATATGCACATTTTTTTCCCGGACGGACGATCGGACAGACAGACAGTCAACCGGACTTCAACTCGTTATCTGATCATTTATATCCATATAACCTTATATCTATCTCAGTTAATTTTAGGTGAAACGTAAAACGGCTAGGTGAACAAAACTATAATACTCTGTAGTAACTGGTTGCAAGAGTATAAAAACCTTTCATTGTTTGAAAGTACAGATATTTTGCATCGAGCTTAAATAATTCTGAATTTAGGCATGCCCCTAATAGTAAATTATGGTTCTTTTTCATTTTGTTTTGTTTTTGCCTGAGGCGTTTCATGTTAGGTTTAGTATATAAAAATGAGTTCCAAGGAAATCTGTGTTCTTGACGTTAAAAGAAAAATCTAAAATTCTCGGTCAATTACAAAAAGGGGTTTTAACAAAGAAATATAATGTTGCTAAATCCACCATTTGCATTAAAGCAAAAAAGCATAAAAATCACATTTTCTGGGCCTGCGAAACACTCAAACACTCTTCAGAGCTTCCCAAATCCTTTATAGTTGGTTTATACGTATGCGAAATAAGTACCGGCCAGTAAGTATTTTAATGCTATGCTGATTTTTACGCTAGATGGCTTCAAAATTGCAAGAAAAGATACGGCATACGACTTCTTCAAATATCTGGCGAACAGTTGTCTTCACAGCCTCAGCTAGTTAACTCTTTTATAGAAAAACTTAGGGATAAATTAACCGAATTGGACTTAGTCAGGGATCAGCTATGTAAATTTGACATAAATTTGTTCGTAAAAGAGCCTCAGGCGTAAACGCCACTGGAACTAATAAGCACTAAATTTTTGGCAATTGGAAAGGCAAAGAATGGATGACGTTGAATATTTTTAAAGAATATTTTCATGAATCATTCGTTCCGTAGGTAAAAGTTCTTTTGGAATTTTGTTTTCTAAAATTTAATGTGTTTATGGTGAAATCATTTGTCAATGAAACTTGTCAATTAAAGGTCTTCAACTAATCGACAACGCTCCACCGACAAAAATTGCGCAGTGTTTATGTCAGCAAACGTTACTTCCCTTATTCAACCGATGCACCAGAATGCAATAAAAATCACGAAGCTACTCTACAGAAGCAGCCTTTTAGCTTTAATAGCAGCGACGATATCTGATGCGTTTCAGTAAATGAAGAGGCTAACATTAAAAATTGTAATAAATGTTTTGGAAAGTGCTTGGAGTCGTGTCAGTGAAGAAACCCTTGCGAGTTGCTGGAAGAATATTTTAAATTGGAAAATGGTGGTGATCCTGAAGATCTAAAATTAAAAAAAAAAAAAAATCGGAAGCCGAACTTTGCTTCTTGATGAGCAATATAATCGATCTCCTTCACAGTTTACATCCTGAGTTTTTTTTTGTCCACAGAAATGCTAAAAGTTATACAAGTTATTGCGTATTGGCCCATTATTAAAAATTTTAGAATGAATGTACGTTACCAATCTTCCGTGAATGGAACAAAGGGTATTGAGGTAGATAACACAAACCACTATATTGAACCAGAGGATGAATTAGACGAAGACTATGCTCAGAGGCGCCGGAAAAAAATGTGAATTTATTGAGATACCGAAGGAAGAAAGATTGAAAGGTGAAGAAAAAAAATTACAGTGTTCTCCGAGTAACACACTTCCTCTCTTTGTCTTCTTTAACTTACAAAATTAAACTAGATTTTCCAATTAAAATCCTCACAATAGAAAAAGACTCAAGGACTCTAATAAACAACTAACTACAGTATAAAACAAGAAAAAACATTGACTTCGGTTGCACCGAAGCTTTAATTTATAGCATAAAAACGTATACAAATATCTTTATTCTGATTTTGATCCGCCAGTTTTTATAGCAGCTATTACTATTAACAGTGGTTCGATCTAAACAATATGTTTGTAGTTGGTAGCGCTGCTTTGGATAATATTCTATGTAAAATTTCGTAAACGTTCTCTCTTTCAGCAAGATTTGTAGCGCTCTGAGCTCGAGGGAGTTAAGAAATAAGGTCTTAATTTTCTCGACTCTTTCACAAAGTGGACTTAAGCCTTCAGATATGTAACATAATTTTCGGTTTTCAAATATCTCCCTGCTGCCTCTTTATCTTTTGAATTTCGCCAGTATGTATAAAGCGCTACAGAGCTCCTATCTGGCAATACTATACATCTTAAATCTTTGAAAGGTCTTGACATAACCTATAAAACGACGCTAGATTAGTTTGGATATTGCGTTCAACAGTTATAGACGTGTAAACATGGAGTTCACTAACGCCGAAATTCGCGCTATTTTAAAGTTTTCCTTCGTTAAAGGCAAATCCGCTAGAGAAACGTTCAGTGAGATAAATGGTGTTTTGGGGGATGGTACTCTATCACTTCGAACTACGGAGGAAAGGTTTCGACGATTCAGAGTGGGTGAAAACGACACCATGAATAAGCTAGCCGACGGAAGACCCGTAATGACGAATACCGATCAAATCATGGAAAACATCGAGCTTGACTAGCATGTGGCATCTCGTGACATCGCCCAGAAGATGGGAGTTAGTCACCAAACCATTTTAACCTATCTGTAGAAAGCTGGATACAAAAAAAAGCTTGATGTTTGGGTGCCGGATGATTTGACGCAAAAACCGCCTGCGACATGCTGCTGAAACGGAACGAACTCGACATCTTTTTGAAGCGGATGGTGACTGGCAGCGAAAAATGAATCACATGCGAATATATCAAGTCGTGGTCAAAGGCCCAAACAGTGTCCAAGCCGGGATTGACGGCCAGAAATGTTTTACTGTGTGTTTGGTGGGACTGGAAGGGCAGCATCCACTATGAGCTGGTTCCATATGGCCAGATGCTTAATTCTGCCATCTACTGCGAACCACTGGACCGCTTGAAGCAGGTGATCAACCAAAAGTGTTTACAATTGGCCAACAGGAAGGGTGTAGTGTTCCATCAGGACAACGCCAGACCACACACTTCGTTGATGACTCGTCAGAAGCTAAGGCAGCTCAGATGGGAGGTTTTATCACATCCACCATGTAGCCCAGACATAGCGCCAAGTGATTACCACATGCTCCTATTAATGGCGAACGCTCTTGTTGGTGTAAAGTTGAACCCAAAAGAGACTTGTGAAAATTGTCTGTCCGAATTCTTCGCAAATAAGGAGGGGGCTTCTACGAGTGGGGTATTATGTAGTTGTCGTCTAGATGGAAACAGATTATCAAACGAAACGGCGCATATTTGAACTAAATCCGATCACTGTAACACTTTTTATAAAGCAATGAATAAAGAGAAAAAAAGCGGAGATATTTATATTTATAAAATATTCGAAAAGCAAACCCCATATTAAATACCATAAACATATGTATATACCTTCATCAAATTAGAATAAGTAATGGATAATGATAATTATAAGTAGCGTAAGTAGTAGTTCACCAGGGCTGCTAATTATGTTTCGGGCCTAATAATGAAAATAGGAATATTTATCAACGAAAATGGTTTTATTGTTTTTCAAAATATTCTCCATCAAGATTTATGTATACACTTTTGCATGCGCTCAAACCAATTTTCGAAGCACTTTTTCCACTCTTGAGACTTGAGACACCTCCAAAACATGGTTTTTGAATGCTTCAACAGCATCTTCTGGCGACGAAAATCGTTGACCACGCATTATTTTCTTGATATGTGGGAATAAAAAGAAGTCATTGGGTACCAAGTCAGGGCTGCACGGCGGATGATCCATCAATTTGACGTTTTGGCCGGACAAAAAGGCGCTGGTTTGAGCCGATGTGTGAGAGCTCGCATTGTCATGGTGCACAATGATTCGTCTTCTCTTGTTCGTTTTTCGAATTTCTCCGAAGACTTCAGGCAAACAAATGGTGGTGTACCACTCAGAAATGACCGTCCTATGTTGCTCAAGCGGAACAGTCGCCACATGACCAGTTTTGCTGAAGAAACAAGCAACCATTTGCTTCGAAGTGCTTCTTCCACGAACAACTTTCGTTAGATTTGGCTCGTCTTGGAAGACCCACACGGTCGAATGCTGTTTTGTTTCGGGCTCATACGCATAGATCCATGATTCGTCACGATCTTATAAACGTCTTTTGAAGCACCGCGATCGTATTTTTTCAGCATTTCTTTGCACCAATCCACACGAGCCTTTTTTTGAGCGATTGTCAAATTGTGCGGAATCCAACGAGAACAAACCTTTTTTACGGCCAGGTGTTCACGCAATATCGAATTTATGCTGGTGGGAGAAATGCATAGGCATGCCTCTATCTGAAGGTATGTTACATGACGGTCTTGCATTATCAGTTCACGTACGGCATCGATGTTTTCGGGCACAAAGGCTGTTTTTGGACGACCTTCACGGAATTCGTCTTTGAGCGAGCGTCGGCCACGATTGAATTCGTTGTACCAGTTCTTCACAGTGCTATAGAATGGTGCTTCATAGCCATACAAAGATTTTAGTTCATCGATGCACTCTTGTCGTGATAATCCACGTCGAAAGTTGTGAAAAATGATCGCACGAAAATGTTCAAGAGTTAATTCCATTTTTGGCCGAGATGAATTTTTTAATTCCCTGTAAATAAAACAATTCACGATTAAATGACAAAACGTTCTGAGTGATGTCATGCTAAAAAATGTCAAACTTTCCAATGGAAATGTCAGATTGCACCTGGCAACACTAAGTGTTGCCTAGGCCAGAAATATATATATCAGACTACGTTTGTAGGCCACAACAGATGAGGTCTTTTAACCGACCAATGGTTGCCAAATCGGCAACGTACTTGAAAATTTTTTTAAGAATATTTTTTTCCGCAACGCATCAATAACAGAAGAAATTTTATTCTAAAATAATCGAGAAAGTGAACTAAAGCTTTGAAAGCACAGGAATACAGGTTTATTTTCAAAGTAATTTGTCTTCCATTTAAAAGTTTACAAGTGGTCTTAGAAAAAAGCATTGTAAGTTCGCCAAAACACTTTCTCGAGCAATTTCAGAGACAGAGCTCATTTTAAGAGTGCAATAATAAAAACGTATAAATTTATGCGTTTTTTTAGCCATAGTAACCGAACATAATTTTTTAAGTGAAACGTTTAAAACCTCCCATGTAATTTCTCAAAGAAATTGTAATTGTTTCTTTCTTTTTTTTATTTATCCATATGATTGTTCGAAACAACGTCATTCCCCATAACAGAAAAAATTAATTAAAAAGTAAATTTAATCTAATCAGCACCAGACTACTATTTTTATCTAAAACTAGCATACCTTAAATGTATTTATGTGGGAACTAGAAGATTTTATATGAAAACTACAGCGCTCTTAAATCACAAATAAAGGGTGATTTTTTAAGAGCTTGATAACTTTTTTTTTAAAAAAAACGCATAAAATTTGCAAAATCTCATCGGTTCTTTATTTGAAACGTTAGATTGGTTCATGACATTTACTTTTTGAAGATAATTTCATTTAAATGTTGACCGCGGCTGCGTCTTAGGTGGTCCATTCGGAAAGTCCAATTTTGGGCAACTTTTTCGAGCATTTCGGCCGGAATAGCCCGAATTTCTTCGGAAATGTTGTCTTCCAAAGCTGGAATAGTTGCTGGCTTATTTCTGTAGACTTTAGACTTGACGTAGCCCCACAAAAAATAGTCTAAAGGCGTTAAATCGCATGATCTTGGTGGCCAACTTACGGGTCCATTTCTTGAGATGAATTGTTGTCCGAAGTTTTCCCTCAAAATGGCCATAGAATCGCGAGCTGTGTGGCATGTAGCGCCATCTTGTTGAAACCACATGTCAACCAAGTTCAGTTCTTCCATTTTTGGCAACAAAAAGTTTGTTAGCATCGAACGATAGCGATCGCCATTCACCGTAACGTTGCGTCCAACAGCATCTTTGAAAAAATACGGTCCAATGATTCCACCAGCGTACAAACCACACCAAACAGTGCATTTTTCGGGATGCATGGGCAGTTCTTGAACGGCTTCTGGTTGCTCTTCACCCCAAATGCGGCAATTTTGCTTATTTACGTAGCCATTCAACCAGAAATGAGCCTCATCGCTCATCGGACGTAAAGCGCGAAACACATTTCGAACCGAACACTGATTTTGGTAATAAAATTCAATGATTTGCAAGCGTTGCTCGTTAGCAAGTCTATTCATGATGAAATGTCAAAGCATACTGAGCATCTTTCTCTTTGACACCATGTCTGAAATCCCACGTGATCTGTCAAATACTAATGCATGAAAATCCTAACCTCAAAAAAATCACCCGTTACTTAACCTGCATACATACGAATACATGTAGATATGTAGAAATCAAATTTGATTAATTTAGTTTTTATAACCTTCAAGGTTCTTGCAATTAAAAGACATGCTTAGTCAAGCTGCAAGGCAGTAGGCGAACGACGGCGTCGAATCAATTGAAAAGACTGTCAATGATAATATCAATATTCTTGAAAATATCGTAAAGCGCGGTGTGATATAGCAAAATAGTCAAATAAAAATTTGAGTTTCCTGACTGGTTTCGAACTAGTCCGAAAAATACCAGTTCAAAACTGGAATATTTTGAAGTGTGATTGAAGGAGAATAAATTAATGCGAATTAAATTAGTTTGCGCTTAGAAAGTTTTTATTGAAATTTTACTACCTTGTTATTAGTTTAGACCTAGAATTATTAGACTAAATTTTAAAAATTGGTCTTCGAAGGGAGACGTCAAGTATGTGGCTTCCTCGTCGGCGTTTCACTGCATCCAGGCGACCATATATTGGTGCGGCGTAGTTAAGGGCCGGGCGGCTGATTGCCTTGTATGTTGTTAATGAATATGGTTGGTGTGGATTTAGTGGCGGAGAGTGGAATGGAATGAATGAGGAAATTTATCCCTCCGTCCGCTTGTCTGTATATACTATACACCAGTAACAGTAACTCAGTTTTAGAGATATCGATCGGAAACTTCGCACACGTCTTTTAGTCCCAAGAAGCTGCTCCATATATAATGGACGAGATTAGCATAAAGCTGGCATACAAACTGACCGATCAAGCCCAAGTGCTTAGGTTACATTAAATTTTCCATCCGAAGCGCTTAGAGCCGATAACACATTTCTTTAGGCGGCTGATGTCAGTTTCGGCTCCTGATTCGTCAAAGGTACTGCTGAGATGTTTTAACCTCAGTTTGCAAAAGTTGGACAAGAAGGAGAAAGTGTATGGTTGTTTCCAACTCACCTTCTTCAATACAATTTGCATCCGACTGGATTTTTAGCCTTTCATCATGAATATCTATTGGACAATGTCCAGTAAGAACTCTTACGTTCGCGGCAAGATGAAGTGTGCAATGGACAAATAGTTTACTAGATCTCCCACATTCTTTTCTAGGCTATAAACATCTCCGGAATTGAAAAATAAAAAAGGGTGAAGATCACAAACAATGCCAATGAATCTAAGATCCATAAATTGGCACTGATAATTATTAACGATTTATAAAAAAGTGAAATCATTTCCAAGGGAACGCACAAAGCGAAAGTATCAAGGTCCACCAAACGAGTTATTCTGAAAATAATAAATTCTATAAGAAAGATTAGAGTATAATTCCTGTTCTCTCTTCAACATTTTGTGAAACAATTTTCATATAAAACAATTTTCATATATTTTTAAACTAGTCGAAGGATTGTTGCACAATATTTGCACCCCAAAATTATCCACTGTTAGTTAATATCTGCCATGTTGCATCAATACCACCTCTTGTGTATGAAAATATCTGCGTGTGAAAGGCGCTCTTCAAATGCACTCAGCATATTTATTGACATAGACGCTCAAGTACCCCTCTCCTCCCGAGCATTTTTGTTTATTTTTGCAGATATGCATCTTGCGCATTGCGAGCGTGTGCAAATAACATGTTGCCATTTTCTTTGTTGATTTTTTTTTTGCGATTTTTCGATTTCTTGGAAATCATCAATGTTGTAAAATCTAACATTGTTGTTGTGCGCTTACATCGCATGTCTAAATGCATCATTTTTGTTGTAGCATATGCCCATGGCGATGAGTGCTTACAAGTTCGAATGTGCATATATTTTTAGCAATGATGTAATATTAACGTCAACAACAAAACAAAATCAAGAAATATAAGCAAAAAGAGCAAAAACAGCAAACTTATGAAAATGTGAGAAAAGCAGACGATTTTTTAATGTATACGTTTGAATGCCACTGGCGAGAAGGTAAGACGACAGGTAAGTACTTACAATTGCCCAGTGTTAAAAGGCTCATTTCAAGGGCATTATTAATACTTATCAGCTTACCAAGGAAGATTAGAATGTACAGTGAGTCATATAAGCTAACAGACTTTTGAAAAGTTGTAGGCGGAAGAGCAATGAGTCAAGTAAAGGTAATAAGCTAAGGAGGAGTTATACTCTAACTATAATATTAATGACTACTCCCAGCTACAATATTAAAAAGAATTGATAACACGGCAAACTAGAAAGTCCTTGCTTCAATTAATTTTCAGGCGATTTCAAAACTAAAATATATTCGGTTTCGAATTTATGTCGAAAATTGTTTCATGACAATTCGTTGGATCGTTCTGCTATAAAGATTGTTAATTTAAATAATTTTCAAACTATTTTGTGGAAATCGAAAATCTTAAGGTTTGCTAAACAGCATAGCTCAGTTGAATTATATATAAAGCACATACATACATTGAAGCGTCAACTTTGAAGCTTTCGTTACAGCAAACTTTAACAAAAGTTAACAAATATCCCTCTAAAACCATTAAAATGAAGAAAAACATACACCAGCTCACTCAAAACCGAACCATATGTGCCTCCTAATAAAGCTATTTTTTCTCTATTGCCAAGCTACGAAAGCCAAACAAATTGTTCAGCATAAAAAATTAGCGATAATTCGATAAAAAAAGCACAAAGCACAAAATATTTAATGCTTAGCAACTGGAAAGAATAGCGACCGAGGCTAAAGTGGCGTCACAAAGCGTAAAGCAAAATAAGCGAGCATTTGCCGGAAATGGTATTTTCGCAGTTGTCGCCACAAAAGTGGAATTTATCTAGAATTTCAGATGTGTTTTTGTCGTTTGTTGTTGTTGATGGTGCAAACTTTAAGTCACACTTGACGATGTGGGAACAAACTAATGGCATGCCGTGACAAACATGCGTATGTGTGGGTATGCCGAAAGTGACGGATATGCTGGTCTATATATGTATAACAGTAAACTTGATTGTATATACATATATATATTTAAGTGTGTGTAAAACGGATGACGATTTTAGTGGCTATCTGCTGGTTATACTTACGTACATATGTATCTATGTATGTAGTATACGGGTCATTCCATTCAAATATTTTTTTGTGTTCTTTGAGGCAAAATATCATATTGGACACGTGTTTTTTATTTTCGACTAAATATGAAACATTTCGGAGTTATGAATTTCTCAACGAAAGAAAAAAATGTATTTAAACATCTGCGTATACGAAAAAAGTATATCCTTATAAAATTAAATAGCCACTCTAATGTTTATGGTTTTTTCCAGTTTTTTTGTAAACAAATATGTATTTATTTCTCCAATTCGCACACAAATTATAAAACTTTGTTAATAATGATGTACCTTTTATTTATAAAAAAAAAGTCGACATTTGAATTTAAACTGCGCGCGTCGAGGGATTTGGAGAATTATTTTTTTTTTAGGTGGGTAGTACTGTCAGTCACATTTATGTCAAATTTCATGTCAAAATATTCATTAGTATTTGAGATACGTGTCGTTTTGTGAGCTGCTAAAAGTGAGTTTTTCGTTTTTTGCGATGTCGAAATTTGTTGAGCAAAGAGTTTGCATTAAATTTTGTTTACGGAATCAATTTTCTGCCGCGGATACGTTGAGGATGGTGCAGAAAGTCTTTGGTGATGAGGCTATGTCTAAAAAAAATTTTTACGAGTGGTGTAGTGAGTTCCAAGCCGGGCGTGAACGTGTCGAAGACGAAGAGCGTCCAGGGCGACCATCAACCTCAACCGACGAAGCTCACGTTCAAGAAATCAAAGATTTGGTGTTGAAAAACCGTCGATTAATAATAAGAGACCTTGCTGATGAAGTTGGGATATCGAAAGGCTCAGCCAATACCATTTTGACGGATTTTTTGGGCCTCAAGCGCGTCAAATCTCGACTAGTACCGAAAACATTGAATTTTTTGGAAAAAAAGACGTCGCATTGAAGTGTGTGAAACGATGCTTTCCGACTACCAGGGTGTCATGAAATGCATTATAACTGGCGACGCGACTTGGATCTATGCTTACGACCCAGAAACAACCGATCAATCGAGCGAATATCGTGCCAAAAGAGAGCCGAGACCAAAAACATCGCGCCAAAGTCGCTCAAAAATCAAGGTCATGTTGATTGTTTTCTTCGATTATCGTGGTGTTGTGTATTATGAATTCCCTCCAAAGGGTCAAACAGTCAAAAAGGAAAATTATTTGAACGTTAAGAATAAATAAAGAATTTTCGAAATAAATACAATGTCACCTTATTTTTTTGGGCGCAGAGTTATATCTCATTGGAAAGCAGAAATTTTTTCAAAATTTGTCAAAATAAAAAATACCAAAATTTTGCCTCAAAGAACACAAAACAAAACTTCGCACGAAAAAATTTTGAATGTAAATTTGGGATGGAATGACCCATATACACTCAGAGAAAAAAAGCCCACGCAGTCGCAAATATTCTAATATTAAATTTTTAAACCGTCACTATTCACGCAAATACACTTTTTTCTTTTCCTTTAAGGCGGAGATATATCCTTGAAAACTTATGTGCTCGAGGCTGGTAGCTAGAACTGCTCCAAGCTATGGTTTTGAAGTCGGTTGGCAAGATTTCTCGAGAACTACTCAACCGATCTTCATGAAATTTTACACAGATCTTTGAGATATAATTCTTAAAGATTTGGACGAAGCATTTTTTTCGATTAGAACTGTTAAAAAAAAAATATCGCGATATTTTCTCAGAAATTATTATTTCTCTTGTAAAAATGTCTGCCAAAAATCTAATTTTCTGTTTTTTTTCTAAGTGAAGTTTCAAATAGTTTAAAAGAAATTAAAAAAATTGTTAAAACTGTATGGAGTTAAGAAATTAATAAAAAACATACCTCCGTTACAAAACCAATAGCCGAGGTTATTAGGAGAAATGGGTATTCTACAAACTGCTTAAAATTTTTTCTTTAATAAAGAGTTTTATTTTGCTTTGTTATGTATTCTATTTTTAAATACAGAGTTTATTATATGAAAATGCTTTAAACATGAAGTACATAAAAGTGCTTGACTCTCAGAAAAACTATCTAACTAAAGATAACATGATCCTTCGTTATGTGCCACACATAGCCACTCTCTAAATTGTGATAAGGTTTTTTTCGCCGAGTGTACGTTTGCAAACATATTGTCAATTTAAGAGGCAAGTATACGGAGCATATGCATATGTACGTCTGAATATGCAGTTAATGTGCATTTTTTCAGGTTAGTAAGTAAATGCCCCAATAAATGGCACAGATCCCCATACATGCTTAATAGTTTCTGTAGGATTTAAGCTTTGGTTTCTATTTTGGTTTTTGGAAGCCACGAGTCTGAAATTTTCTCTATATGCTTTAAAACTATTTTTTAGTTTATTGGAACAAAACAAGGTAACAAAGTCAAACCTTGCAAAAAATTAATCGGAATGGCCTCAAGAACTTATTTTCTACAAACTTTCAACTCAGTTCAGAGATAACTTCTTCTTCTTCGTTTTCTTTATTGCGATATTTGACGTAGCCAATGCCCAAAGGACCATAAATCTTCCGAAGAACCTTTCTGTCGAAAACTCGTAACGTCGACTCATCGGATGTTGTCATCGTCCATGCCTCTGCACCACACAGCAGGACGTGGATGATGAGTGTCTTATAGAATTTGATCTTTGTTCGTCGAGAAGCGACTTCACTTCTTAATTTCCTACTCAGTTCGAAGTAGCACCTATTGGATTTCGAGGCTTACATTGTTGTTGCTGTTTATGCTAGTTTCAAGATAGACTTAATTATCTTTTTTTTACCTTTTCCGAAAATCAATGGTTTCGTTTGCAGCTCTTCGTAAGCAGCTTGAAATTCTGTACCGCTGTTCCCTTATAACGAGTTACTGATAACTACTTTCAGAGCGCAGGACTGCAAGTCGTTCAAATGTATGTTGTGATTGCAACTTCCCGACGTCTTGTCGTGCGTTGTTTGCTACACAGATTCGGATGTGTATTTTCATTGCAACAAAATAATGTTCCGAGCCAATGCTAGGGTTTCGCAGCGTACGCATGTCTAAAACACTGAAGACGTAGTTCTCTTGGCGCCATTCACTTACGAGTGGCAAGAAACGATTATTTTACATATGGCTCAAGCAGTTCACGACTTCCGGCCTTAAACCAAGTATCCTTTGATTAGTCAAAAACCATCCATTTGAAGACGAGCTAAAGTGAGAAGGTGAAACATCTCTGCCAAGGGTTGTGCGCTGGTTTTTGGTCCTCGGATGAGAGACCCAATTTTGAAGGATTGCGATTTAAGGACATGCTACTGGAATGTCCGATCCTTTAATTGGGAAACTGCAGCTGCCCAGCTGGTGGACGTTCTATTTTTTAATTTGAACTTTTATTGAAGAAAAACACTTGCAATAGTATTATTAAAAGTATTGCTCATCTGAAGCTATAACATTTTCCTATCTCTCTGGAACTTTTCTAGATTCTATCGTAAAAGACTGCACCGTCTTGGTAGAACGAATCAAACGAATATTCGATAAACTATTATAAACAGCTGCTGTTTGCCAAATATTTACCAACTGTGCTTGCAACATGAGACCTACCGTTGTCATGGAAAACTATTGTTCATGACTAGTTCCATTAGTACACATTTCCATAAAAGTTTTCTAAAAAACTCGCACTCTTCTTTTTCATGACTACAGATCGCACGTAAATAATTTTTCCCTTAAAATTTGTTATTTAAATTTTGGTTTCCGATGGATTACAATCAACTGCAATTTTTTTTTTATAATTTCTAATATCTGCCATAGTCTACTTAACATAATTTCAAAGTTAGCTCTTTTTTTAATTTTCGTCGAAATGAAATTGAATGCCTCATCTTATTTTTCTAAATTTTCCTGCCAAATTCACCTAACTAGCTGCTCCTTACAGCACTCATTTGCTCAATTATTGGCTGAGGCAGCATTTTCCTTGCTTTTAACTCAATTTGGCTATTGTGGCTAAAACTTTCATCGTCAATGCAACTGCAGAGTGCTCACCACAAACCATGAAGCATAGCAAAGCTGAAAAATGTATAAAGCAATGTGAGAAGTGTGGGGTTTAAATTAATTACGTATACGCAGCGGGGGGCAGCAAACAAGGAGAGCAACTGGGAAATTTTCGTTAGACTAACTAAAAGTTGGAAATTTTCCGGTTATAATACCAAAAATGTATTTAATGTATTTTTATTAAAATAACGGCACTCTTTATATTACACATTTCGTTTAGGCGATAAATCAGTGCCGGCGGCTTCAGTTTATTACCAACACATTCTTCAACGGCAAACCAAAAAGAATGCCAAAATAAATATTTAAAATATATCACACGCGTTGTGTGCTCAACTACCGTACATTGCAACTTAGCTGCTGTCAAAAACAGCAATAACAACAAAAAGTTTAATGATGTTTAATGACGATCGCAAATAAGTTAATGCCAAGGTATACAACGGATAGCGATGCGGTGGGTGTGCAGCAATTTGAGGTGGGCGAGAAACTCATTAATGGCAAATATAAAATCTGCTCATGGCTATTATCATTTATACGCTGCCGCTGTTGCTTGTGTTGTTTGCAGCAGCAGCAACGTCATGGCGGAGCAACAACTTTAACTGATCTGTGGCATAAAGTGCGAGTGGCAAAGCTAATTTCTGCCATTCACCGCTCCAGCAACAAAGCAAACCGCAGAAGTCAACACAATCGCAACAGACTCAGCAACTGCCGTTATGGCTGCTGCTGCTGCTGACATTTCTGGAGCTCAGTCAGTGGATCCTTTAGCGCGCAGGATGCCGTAAAACTCGCAAATGGTTGAGGGAAATTGCAAGAAATTTTATGCTCAAGTGGCAAGTGGGCAGGCAGTGAAGAGCAGCAAAAAAAATATCCACAATAACAAATTATGGCATATGAAAAAAATTATAACGGCAAATGTAGGCAATTAAAAGCGTTCTTTGTAGAACGGCAAGAGAAGTTAATTATGTGAGTTAATTAACTCACCGGCTTGCATTAATTATGAAATGGTTGTTTGTATGTAATTTTAGTAGCCTCTACATATGTACATATGTATGTACTCAAAGTCTAAGTCTGATAATTTGGTTTCGCTAATTGCGTGCGTACTCAAAGGACCTTGCGTCTAATAATTCCCCGCTTACTTCTGAGTTATTAGTTGTTATTTGGCATTAAGAGCTATTTGACACAAAATAATTGTGGTAAAATTTACAACTTTTCAACCATAATAATTCACGCAAGAGATTTGTTATTGCGGTATTATTTTCATATTGGTTTAATAACGAGTCAGTGTCCCATTGATAAACAAACTGCTGTAGGTGAGACCTTATAAATTTGAGTTTACTCGATTTTGTCAGTTTTTGAGATATCGCCCTGAAATTTTGCACACGTCTATTTCTCCCACAGCAGCTGCTTATGTGTTGGAACCGTCGCTATCGGATCACTATAACATATATGTAGCTACCATACAAACTGAACTGTCGAAATCAATTTATTGTATGAGAAGGTCCATATTTGGCAAGATATCTTCACGAAATTTGGCATGGATTGTTGCTGAAGGCAACGATAAGATCTCTGAAGAAATGCAGATATCCTACTGGCATCATTGGAATATTGTAAGGATCGGCGAAAACCATTTTGTCATTTAGGCCTTACGAAAAGTGAAAATACAATTTGTTCCAAAATCACAAAATTTTTTCGAAAAGCAGCGTCGTCTCTGAAACAATGCTTTCCGACAACAAGGATGTCATGAAACGTATTATTATTGGCAACGAGTCTTGGATCTATGCTTACGCAAAGGTTATCCGAAATCGAAAACACTAAAGCAGATCAAAAATCAAGGTTATATTGACAGTTTTTTGATTATCGAGATGTCTTGCACTCCGAATTACTTCCGATCGGCCAAAATATCAACAAGGAATACTCTTTGAGTATTATGGGTCGTCTATCACAACTCCTGATTTTTGTCCTACGATAATGCACCGTTGCATACTGCATTAATTCTTCGAGAGTTTTTGCCAAATTTTATCCAATATCGTGCCGCAACTACCATATTCACCTGTTGTGGTTGGTACTCAAAATAGGATATAGGCTACCATTATTAAGATCCTCATCTCAAACAGAAGATATTCTGAAGTCTTTCAGTAGGCTCTCGAAAATTAAGTTGCACTGTCCTAATAAGTCTATTGTCTCGTCACGTTGAATAAAGAAGAATGCAGCAGAATACATCAATGAGTTTATTTGGTTTAAAATGCCTTCGCACGATATGCTATCCCATCCTACGTGAGTGGTGTATCCCCTAAAGCACTCTCCCTTCTATCACGGTTTCTTCCCTTGTTTCGGGACCGTTTTTGCATTATTTCAGGGCAAGGTTTCCAAGATGGACCTATTGCAAGCCAATTTCTACTCTCTCTGCTCCAGCGATGCCTACGATTTTGTAGCCAGCACCGAACTGTTGGGCTCACTTTCTATTGACTCGAGTTCTCCTAATTCCTTCATAACTCGCATTCAGTAGATCTCGTCTATTATGCTCAAGAGGTGATTTTCGTCATTTGATCGTATAGCAGTTCTTTGTCTTTAATAGCCTTGACAGTCTGGCAGCACTAAACCTAACTAACTTCATTAATATTTCGTCATATTTCATCTGATTAAGTGCGCAGTTAATCGGGATTAACGCTATCATCAGTCAAGGCTATAATATAGCTTCACATTATTTTCATCAAGTTAAAGTTTTTTACAGTCAGTTCGCTACCTAACGAGGTTTCAGATAAGGCGACTCCGTATCTTGCGACTTCTTCAATCTGCTGCTAGGAAAAATAATTCGAACTGCAGATCTGAATAGAGAAGATACAATCTTTTACAAAAGTGTATAACTGCTGTCGTATGCCGATGACATCGATATCATTGGCTGTTTGTTCTGCTTTCTCCAGGTTGGACAAAGAAGTGAAGCAAATGGGTCTGGTTGTGAAGGGGTTGACAGTCATAATTTCCAAGTCGTAAATAATTTCGTCGTTCTTGGAACCAGTATTAACACCAACAACAATGTCAGCCTTGAAATCCAACGCAGAATAACTCTCCAACAGGTGCTACTTCAGACTGAGTAGGCAATTGAGAAGTGAAGTCCTCTCTCGACGAACAAAGACCAAACTCTACAAGTCTCTCATTATTGCCGTCCTGCTATATAGTACAGAGGCAGAAACGACTGGCGCGCGGTTGTTAACTCGGCTATAATCGCGGAAAGATGTATGATCCTTTGCGTTTTGGCAACGACGAATACCGCAGTCGATGAAACGATGAGCTGTACGAGATATACGACGACATTGACATACTTGTAGTTCAACGAATTAAGAGACAGCGGCTACGCTGGCTAGGTCATGTCGTCCGAATGGATGAAAATACTCCTGTCCTAAGAGTATTCGTCCCAGTACCCTCCGAGGAGGAAGAGGAAGACCACCATTCCGTTGTAAAGACCAGGTGAAGAAGGACCTGGCTATACTTGGAATCGCCAAACAACGAAAAGGAAGGTTATCTCGGCTACGGTGTCTACGCCAGTAAAGAAGAAGAAGAACTCCATACTTATGGGATGGAATAAACGATGAATGCACCTATCGAATGGTGATATTATTTGAGGCTTGTCACTCGGGAATCAAAAAACCTAAACCCAGCAACCGAAAAGGTTTTCATCATCTTAGCAAGGTCAACAAATAATTTTCTTAACCCATTTTAGAATTCGAAAACCCGTTAGAAAATTCAGATTATCTACTTTTTTAATTATTGAATAGAATTGCTAGCGGATTTGAAAAAATATATAAAAGCATTCGAGAATAATAAATTTACTTCTTTTCACTCATCGGCTTCAGCTATAACGTTGGATGCATTGAGAGAAATACATATGTACATATGTATGTATTTGTATACATTTTTCGAGGTTATCTTGCTTTCCTCTAAAAAAAGCCGCCACTTAAAACTAACCAAATATGTACATATGTATATGGAAATAATTAAAACCAGAAGCTAAATGGCCCCGCATAAACTATGGCCCACATTACGACACAAACGCGTCTAAAAAAATAATAACCAAATACCACAATAAATAGGTAAGTGGAAATGGAAAGGCCAAACTAATGAAAAAAAGCGAGTGAGGAAAAATTGAATTTTACGCAAGTTTTATACAAAAAGAAAAAAATTAATAAACAAACACAATAGGCAGCAATTACTGGTATGGCGTAGTACCAGCATAGTTGTTGTTGTTGCTACTATTGTTGTTGTTGTTTTAGTTTGTTTCGTTATAACGACTATTTGGTCGCTATTATGATTGTTCTGTTGACGTTATTGTTGTTACTGGCGGTTTTGTTGTTATTATTTTTATAGTTGTTGTTGTACTTAAGTATATAATGTATGTATTTGTTGTATCGCTATAGCGCGAAAGTAGGTCAAGCATTTGTAACATATGTATGTAATTGTGTGGATTTATATGTGTGTATTTGTATATAAATAAGTAAATTGTTATAAACATAGCAACATATATAGCAACACATTGGTATGTGCATATATATCTGTATAAAGTGTCTATAGAAAATATACACAAAGAACGAATTCGACTTTCTGTTTTTATTTCAGTTTTTTCAAGCACACATATATATGTATATACATATATGCATACATACATACATATATATACATACACATACCTACTCACTTTACGCACTTAAATGCACAAAAACGTGAAAAGCCAACGCATAATAAAAAAATTACAACAACACACGCATGATTATGTGCATACCTACTCATGTAAGTTTATGCTAAGTGCATTGTGCATAAGTGGGCTGGTATAAGTATATACATATGTATATGTATATATGTGCATATAAACACACATGCAGCTATTTCCAAATGTACACATAAATATGAACTACACTTCACAACTTTTCATCTTTTGAAAATATGAATTTTTCTCATTTGTTTTGTTTACTGTTGCCGTAAAGTGTTTGCAGTTGTTGTTATTGTTTGGCAGGTAACTATATATCTATATGTGTACGTACATACCTAATTTAACTCTTTATCTTTAACATCAAAAGCAGACAGCAGCAGCAGCAGCATGTTGGGTGAAGGTCTGTCCAAGTGGCAAGAAGCGATTTTACCTTAAAATTTGTATGTAAAATTTGTTGTAGTATGTAAACATATACAGTTGCGGTCAAAATAATGGTAGTATGCACAATGCAGAAATAAATAAGGAAAATGTCTATTTGTTATTTAAGGGGGTTCTCCTCTAGAAATCAAATTTTGGTCAGTTTTTTTGAATGTTATTTAAAAAACACCAAAAACATTTTTACTATCCATTTTTTCGTGGTATTTTTATTGATATCTTAAGAATACAGAAAAAAAATTTTACAAAAAAATATTAAAAATTAAAATAATTAGAGGGGGGAGAGACAGGTGTAAAAAAAATGGCGCATCCTGGTGACATTGATCCTGACTCTCCTGGTGGTCTGAAAAAAAAAATCAAAAAGAAATTCTTAATCACTAAGGATGCTGTTATAGTCGGGAAACACGAAAAAAATTTTTTTTTTGAAAAATGGCGACTGCCTGAAAATAAAAATCATTTTTTACGCTTTTTTTTGAAATTCTTGAATTTTTTTTAAATATTAAAAACAAAAATTTTGATGCGATGCTGGTAGGAACGATAAAGGATTATATAAAAGGTTCACACAAAATTTCAAGTAAATCGGATGCCGGTACCGTGTGGAAAAAAGTAGTTTCCAGAAAAACGCGTTTAAAGTTTAGGAGACAGTTCTAGTGAACACGGACGCCAACTCACAAAATCGGCTGTATCTCCGAAAATAAGTCGAATTTTGACTTTAATATATGAAAAAACTCGAACTTTTCAGAATTCTAGAGTAGAATACCTCCTTAAGAACTCAACCTACCGGAAGCCAATGGAAAGGGTTCAGAGACTCGCTGGGTCGCACATACCGAGATCTTCAAGAACAACTCCAATGGCGGCTTTTGAACTGGTACTGAACCTGCTACCTGTAGACATCTTCGCTGAAAACTGCGTAGCAAATTCGGCGGGACGACCACGGACTGCAGCAGATTTTACATATGGAACTTTCGGGGATAACTCGTTGCGTAATGGCGATTGGGCAAACACCAACTACATGACCCAATTCTCCATTGGGAAAGAAGGTTCAAAGTAGACATAGAGAAAGATGGCTGGCGTAAAGGTATTTCAGCTACGTGCAACACTGTAAACATCCATTCAGATGGCTTGAAAATGGACGATGGAATCGGTGCGGGAAAATACTGGCCAGAGTTAGGCATAAGGCAGCCTTTTAAGTTGCCACACCAATGCAGAAATATATATCAAGCTGAGGTCTTTGCTGTTGCGTAAGCCGCGGAGCTGGCCTCTAATGCACCTGCAGGCAAGCAGAAATCAAGGCAGTAACCTGGAATCGCATATCGAGCAGAAAGGTCAGTGGAAAGCGTTGCCAGAAGCAAGCAACTTCACTTCTACTGGGTGCCAGGCCACAAAAGTATCGAGGGAAATGAAATAGTGGATTGCTCAAGAGCCGGGCACCTAAAGGATGACTACTTCTCTTGTACCTAGAAACTGAACTTCATCTGGTATCGCATAGACCAGTTTTGGTCTATATGTGGCTATGCATAAAAGAAGTCTTAGGAAATTAAATAATTTTAATATAACTAAAACTTAATTTCGAAAGGGTTAGTTGATTATTATTGTTTGGATTCGCACCACAAATTTTCTACGGGCTTGAGATCTGGAGACTATGCAGGCTACTCCATGACTTCTAAATTACAATCTTACAAACGCCTACGCATTGTTTCTACATTTGTCTTCAGCACCCTCTTTATTAATTTTCGTAGCAGGTGCAGGAAGATTCTACTTGGAGAATTTTTTTAGACGCTTAGCCTCTCTGTCAGTTATTGATGTGCGACGGCCACGTGTTTCAGGATTCGGTTGGTATTTTATGACATTTCGAATCATGGTTGGTGAACAACCAGATTAATTTTCAACTTCTTTATACGCTTGAGTTTTTGAAATAAGTTTTTTTATAACATCGCGTTGATAAGCTGTTTAATGCTTACCTCTTCCCATTGCTGACAAACTTTATCAGATTTTTACAAAATAATGGGTTGCCAAAAAAGTTTTGCGGTATTTGTATTGGATCAATTCGTGTGGCACCCATACATCGAGCTTCTTAGTGACTCCAAGCTTCTTCAAATGGTTTATAACGGTTTGATGACTACTATGCCGGTCTCTTTCGACCAATTCAGCGATTTTATCGCAATTTTCGACGACAGGCCTTCCGGAGCGTGGCGCATCTTGGACCACCTCTACACCAGAACGAAAACGTTGAAACCATCGTTGTGCGGTGGAAATGGAAACTGTATCGGGTCCATAAACTGCACAAATTTTATTGGCGGCTTGAGATGCATTTTGGCCTTTATCGTAGTAGTACTGTAAAATATGCCGTAATTTCTCTTTATTTTGCTCCATGTTTGCGACGCTATAACTCACGAACGACTTGAAAGAAACGACAATCAATCAAACACGTGTTAGCGCGTGAAATGAGCTTTCCAAAAAGGTATAGCATGACCCGATGCGACGAATAAAAGTAGAACTACGCGCTTTCAGCGCCAACTAGCGAAAATACCGCAAGACTTTTTTGACAACCTAATATAATAATAAAAAAATCCATCAAAAAACTCAATACTTACTACTTTTCTGTATATTGTTCACCCAACTAAATATTTTATATTTTTGTTTTGCTGATTTAATCTAAGCAATACTATTATTTTGATCACAGCTGTATGTTAGTAAGTGGCACTTGCAATTATACAAAAATTACATACTCAAAACAAATAGACGGAAAGCTTCTCAAAAAGGCGTATTTTCTCATGGCTTCATATTTGAAGGGCGTTTTCGAAATAATAACTGTAAAAAGCTTATATAATATACGCGCACATATTGTGAAAAGCAATTGCGCTTATTAAAAAAATATGTATTTTTTTGTGATGAGTTGGGAAAATGCTCACTTTATTCACATAATCCAAGGAGAATCACAAACTTTTTCTACAGCTGCAAAGCCTTGGTTGCCGCCCCTTAAATGAAATCATATTTGACGCAATGAAATTCGAATAAAATAGTTATATCTACTTGAATACAGTTATTTGGTTCATAAGCTATGAATATACATACATATACAAGTATAGTCACATCTTAAAAAAAACATGAATTTTTATCATTTGGAAACTGTTATTGCCAGATCGTCATGTGACCTATAGCGAGATAGAGACAACTACAGACATTAGTGAGACCAGCGCACGTTCAATATTGCGCGAACATTTGACTGTAAAAAGATTGTTCACGTTAGATCTCACACAAAAACGGCTCGTGTCGATTGATCGAGGGAGATTTTAAAAAATACTACAAAGTGCGTTCCAAAGTAAACAGGACTTAAAAAAACAGAACAAATGGATTTTTTCCGGTAAAATCACTTTATTTTATTCTAAATAGTCTCCTTCTGCTTCAACACCGGTTTTTGCACGGTCCAAAAGCATGTCAAACGAGTGTTTTAGCTCGTTGGCCGGTATGGCCGCCAGTATGCCGGTGCAAGCCTTTTGAATGGCCTCTACGTCTGCATAACGCTTTCCATTCATGGCCAAATGCAATTTTCCGAAGAGAAAGAAGTCGCATGATGCCATATCAGGTGAATACAGGGAGCGATTAATGGTTAGAATGTGATTTTTTTTGTCAAATAATCGGTCTAAACGTCGTCCTTCGAATGTTGGATTCTAAGCAATTTTTGATCGTCAGTCAATTTGTGCGGAACAAACCGTGCACACACCTTTCGTAAGCCCAAATGCTCGGTCAAAATGCTATAAACGATGTTTTGGAGATGTTCAATTCCATTTCCATGAATTTCAGTGATGATTTCGGCCGATTTTTGATGAATTCACGCACAGTTTGGATGGAATTTCCGGTGATCACGGATTTTGATTGGCCCACATTTTGATCGTCATTTTTGTCCTCACGATCACTTTGAAAACGTTGAAACGACTCGTGCACTCTGCTAAGGGATAGGCAATCATCGCCATAAACTTGTTTCATCAATTGAAACGTTTTGGTAAAAGTTTTACCAATTTTATTATTAAATATTAATATCAAATTTTACACATGTTTTTTTCACCTCAAGAAGTTGCTTATTCGTCGTGAAATACAATCTCCGAACATATTGTTCAGATCGCAGCTCTATAGTATATAGCTGTAATACAAAGTGACCTAACAAAATCAAGAAAAACATTTTTTATACCTACGTAGATTGATAGAAAATAATTGAGGCTTTGCACTGCGACCTACTTATGGTCTATTGTGCCGTCTCTTATGTTACATATGGACACAAGGTCTAGCACTCTCAATAGTTGCAGGAGCTTGCTGGGCGTGACTGGGGTGAAGAGGCCTTGATCTGTTTCTACAAATTGCTGGGCAATGTAGAATCAAGTGTTTTAGAGTTAGCTGCTTCATGCCGTAAAACTGGCAGTTTGCGCAAGAGACTATGCCAATGTTGAGCAAGTGCTTCCTGAGCCTGCAGTGCCCTGTATAGAGCGTGAGAAGGAGACGGAATTTACCTTGGGGTGGTTGATCATATCTCTAAACCTTGCAAAGTTGTACCCTCCCAACAATAGTTTGGCGTGGCGCATTACTTCTGCCAGAGCCGTTCTCTCCACACTCTCTTCCTCGTGAGAAGCAACTCCTTTATGGTGTGGGCCCCCACCGCAATCCATATATAAACCTCTACTAAAAGCGATTTGACCTCATAAGCTGAGATCGTTTTTAGTGCCGCTTGACTATCGCTGAGTATAACGAATAGCTATGATGAAGATTAGAGATTGATTGATTGATTTCTGCACACTGACTTATAGCAAAGATTTCTGCTTGAAAGATACTCGTCCCATTGGTATGGATAGTTTGGTATGTGGTCCCGCAATGTTTACACCAATGCCTTCTGGTGTTTTCGAGCCTTGAATGTACCACTGGACAGTGCTTCTTCTCAGTAGCAGATCGATCGTAGAATCACTCCACTCCGTCTCACTGCCAAGAGTAACTCTAAACTTCTTTGTAAAGTTTACCCTTTTTGTAACGCCGTCCCTTGGCGATATAATTTTCCTTACGCCTAGAAAAAGTTATTGATATCAGCGCTATTTTTTAATTTTAATAAAAAAAATAAAAATTTGATAAAAAATTATTCCTCGTTAATTATTTACTTACTTGATTCCCATAGCTTTATATATGTAACTACAATTGTGGATTTTGATATTGAAACTAAATATAAGAAAATTAAAAAAAAACTTAAAAAAAGGCGTGTAAATAGATAAATTTTTTTTTTTTTTTAATCCACCATATGCCATGGAATACAAAACTGCCAGATGTTAATTATCTCTATGGTGAAAAATAAACTTATTTACAAATTCATACATTTATAGCATTGCCTGTTCGCATTTAAATATTTGCTAATGCAACGCGCTGTCAATAAATACACACAAAATTATTTAAATTAACACGCCGCAAATAGTCTACACAAGCGTAAACTCTATGTAAATACTATATACTCATAAATATACACTAAAGTATATGGTAGGTACATATGTACACAAATGCATCTAACAATTATAGATAAAACGCAAGCAATCTTTAAATAGTACATTCATATATATATGCAATACAGGGTGCTTCATTTTACCTAATAAAATAAATCAGATTGCAGGGAAGAACGATATAGCTTATAAAGCCGATATCAAAAAACTAAGTCAAAATAAGATAAACTTATTAAGACCACTGAGGAACAAGATCCGTATACGAGAATTCTTGAATAAATCAGCCTGGGGATAAAGAAAATTATCCAAAGCAAGAAAAAACAGTAACTTCGTCTGCACCAAACCCAAAATAATATTCACAGCTATATTTCTTTTAGCAAAAAAAGGTATAATAAGATATTTACTTTGATATTGATCAGTTTATTTGTATGGCAACAATATGCCATAGTTTGATCCGAACAATTTCTTAAGAGATTGCACCATTCCCTGAGATAGTAACCCATGCCAAATGTCTTGATGATATGTCGTAAACTTAAAAAACTTTAATCTGATCGTTAAATACTATAGTGATCTGATAAGCAACGTTCATAAAAAAATGATAATCAAAGATAGCAGAGAGATGTTTTAGAATTGGAAAAAGAAGTCCACGAAAAATCCAATTCTAACGAACACAAATTGTTCGAATGGAATAGAAACGGATCCGGAAAGAATACCTTAAGACCGACACACATAATAAGAATAGTTACATCAAGTAGTCTCAGAAAAAATTTATTCAAAATTAAGACTCAAAGATTACCCAAAAAATCCACAATAAATAAGGAAGTGCTAAGTTCGGGTGTAAAAGCCGGGGAAGTCTTCTTGGTCGAGTTAGCTTCTTGATTTGTGTATAGGATGAATCAAATCGAATTTAAAATTGAAATATATGGAAGTAGGCGTGGTTGTAATCCGACTTCGTCCATTTTTACACTATGAAATGGGAATGGGAGCAAAATGCCACCGACAAAACTTAGTTGAAATCGGTAGAGCGGATCATGAGACATGTGATTTCATCTAAAAGTGAGCGGTGCCACGCCTGTCGTCCAATTTTAGTCCGGCTTCCATAAAGCCTTCGTTTACCATCTCGGGTATAAAATTTTATTTCTCATATTCAGTCACTGATTATCGCACTTTTTTAGTTTTTAACAGTACCGTTATACTATTGTATGGTTGTCAAAAAAGTCTTGCGGTATTTTTATTGAATCAATTCGTGTGGCACCCATACATCGAGCTTCTTAGCGACTTCAAGCTTCTTCAAATGGTTTATAACGGTTTGGTGACTCCTATGCCGGTCTCTTTCGACCAATTCAGCGATTTTATCGCAATTTTGGACGACAGGCCTTCCGGAGCGTGGCGCATCTTCGACCACCTCTACACCAGAACGAAAACGTTGAAACCATCGTTGTGTGGTGGAAATGGAAACTGTATCGTGTCCATAAACTGCACAAATTTTATAGGCGGCTTAAGATGCATTTTTGCCTTTATCGTAGTAGTACTGTAAAATATGCCGTATTTTCTCTTTATTTTGCTCCATGTTTGCGACGCTATAACTCACGAACGACTTAAAAGAAACGACAACCAATCAAACACGTGTTAGCGCGTGAAATGAGCTTTCCAAAAAGGTATAGCATGACCCGATGCGACGAATAAAACTAGAACTACGCGCTCTCAGTGCCAACTAGCGAAAATACCGCAAGACTTTTTTGACAACCTAATATATGGTCAGTGACCATTGGTCAGTCAACGAGGTTATTTTCCGATATCATCCATTTTGACAGTGTTAATAAGACTTTCAATAATTTGTTATCAATTATTTCGGGAATGTCGATTCTTCACATACATAGGTGCTATGATTTTATGTTGTTATTAGGAAAATTTGTTATTAAAACAAAAACAAAAAAACAAAATGTGACACCCTTTAATCAAGCTCAATATGCAAAATGCTAGAAAATATTGCAAATGTACAATTTATTATGTACTATAGTTGCATTTCAGCGTTTTCGCGTGCATTTGTATGTCTCCGCTCGTAAATGTGTTAATGAAATGTGCAATAATAATAAAACCCAGGCCATAAAATACTTGCATGAATTGTAAATGTGGTCAACAAAGTCATAAACATTACAACAAAATGAGCGTAAAAATGATCACGTTTTCAAGTTGAAAATTCATTTAAAACATTTTCTTGCTTCACTCAAACTATTTCTCACATCATGAACATACTTACGTACTGTATATATGTAAATTAATATTTATATATTTCCACCTAATTTTGTTCTGAGAATTAATTAAAGTTCTAAAATTGAATTCTGTCTCTTTAGAAAATGTTTTTTCGGCGAGATCACTCGAACATGATGAAAAATAAATTCCATTTGATTCTAAATAAATTATACTGATACGGTCTTTGTCATTAATATATTATTACTCTATAAACATAGATATGTTTAATCTAGAGCCATATTCTAAGCGGCCTCCACTATCATATAAAAAATGTACATCTGAAATCAACAACAAAGACAGCGAGTTGAATTCGATTGAAAATTAAATATATGGTACCAAGCGGAAGAAATACCTTGTGACAAAAAAGTACCCGGGCTTTAAAGTAATCCCCACGATTTTCCAGTCCTCGAACCCCTTTTCATAAGGACTTTTTGGGATGGCCTTCAGCTTCTGCGGCGAATTTTGAACTCCTTATTGACCCTCCGAAACAAATTCATGATGCATCAAACCACGAATAGCGAAAAAAAATTACAATGAGCATCATCTTGATTTTTAAGCGACTTTGGCGTGGCAGCTCTATTTTTCATTTATTTGCTTTTTCGATTCCCAACATTCCAAATTTTCGCTAACATAATAGAAAATGTAACATATTATATTGACGGAAGTGTAACTAATGACAAAAATATAAACGTTCGGGTCTTTCTCTCAAGACATCATCTCCAAATGTGATTCTCTCAGCAAATTATTCTGTAAAGTTCTCAGAAACTACAGATTAGCCTCAGCAAAATTTCATTCGGAGAGAGGGAAGACACTAACGTTCAAGCCCAATCATACTATTCATAGAATGCATCCCAGAAAACTTGTACTACTGTTTCACAGAGGCTATTCCTTATGGCTGTTTCTCCGCTTGAGAAAAGGCGCACTGCGCTTTTCCATGGATAGTTTGAAGCTAGAAGGTATAGTTGGAAGGGGGAATCTTCCATAGGTAGCACTACCCAAAGCTTAGCCTTAGGCTACCGGAGTACTGTACCGTATTTCCGGCAGAAGGAGTGTTAGAATTATCATACTCGTTTGGGTGCCTGGTCATAGCGGAAACGCTGAAAAAGGCAAAGCCCGTGAGCTTGCAAGAAGGGTTTACATCAGAACATAAATGCGTTGGATCTCCAAAATAAATAGAAGAAGTTGACCTGGAAGCATCGAATCTCTCTATTACCGTCCAGCTTTTACATAACAGACCGACATTCTTAAGCCGAACCGAGAGACATAGCCAAAACTGACATTGGGCGACTCAATAATTAACAAGCACTTTATCGAATTAGAGGGTCTTTATGTTCAATTTATAAAAATAATATTCTTTGCTTTGTCTGAATATATGTATGCTCGGTTTTAAGAGCTTCGGAACAATTCTTGGTAATAGAAACAATGCTGGTCGCTGAAATACTCATTAATACTAATATTGTATTTAAGGGATAGTCTCAGTGTGACCTACAAAAAACCACTGAATTTCGCAATTTTTTTTTTTTTTTTATGTTGAAAAACACCATTCTGAAAAAAACGGGTTTAAAGATTGGAGTCTCTCCGTTTCCCACTCTGTTCCCTTTCTGCAAGAAACGCTGTAGCGACCGTAATTATTTGAATTTCGATTTCAAACTTTGAGAGAATGTTTATTATACATAGTGTATACTATTCGATAATGCAACAAAATAAATATGTTTTTCGAAAATTTCACACTGAGAAGATCCCTTAATCTTCAAAAATATTTTCAATAGAAATTTAAACAGACATACTTCTGTGTTAGTTGACTACTCGGTCTTACATATCATTCCAGCGGAAGCCTTAATAAGATATCTCCTCTTATTTTAAGAATATAACAAGTACGAGGTGTGTTCAAAAAGTATCGCGAATCGTAACTGACAGTTTTCTTCGATTGCAGGGGCGTGGTGCATCATAAGTTCTTGCCACAGGGAAGAACGGTCAGTAAGGAATATTACCTGCAAGTTATGCGCCAGAAACGCCCGGATTTGTGGAAGAACAAAAATTGGCTTTTGCACCACGATAACGCCCCTGCCCACACACATCGTTGCTTGTGCGCGACTTTTTGGCCAAAAACAACACACTAATGATGCCGCAGCCACCGTATTCCCCAGATCTGGCCCCCTGTGACTTTTTCTTGTTCCCTAAACTGAAGAGGCCCATGAAAGGACGACGTTACGCTTCTCTTGACTAGATAAAGACGGCATCGAAGGAGGAGCTGAAGAAGATAAAAAAAATGATTTTTTGAAAAATTCGCGATACCTTTTGAACACACCTCGTATTATATATTTTATAATGTCCATTTAATTTGTTGCTATTTTCGACACTTTTTTCATCATTTGCAAAATTTCACAATTCAGACAGTGAATTATAATTAATTCTCGTGTCTAGCGCTGATCAAAAGATTTTAATTTTCGTATTTTTGTCGCAATAATAGAATTTCTTAGAGCAAATTACTAAAGCGCATACATTTGTGTATTTATTTTCAATGTGTAATAGACTCATGCCAAACGACAGGAAACATCTGTTGTACACACCTTAAGCTTTTTTTGTATTTTTATGGGGAAATTTCTACGCTTTGCAATCTTCTTCGTGGCGGCATCTTCTGATGAATCAAAAATACATAAGTACGAGTATGTATGTAGAAAGCTTGTATACAAGCGGAGATACACATAGTGTTTTATGTTCATGCATACCGATGTCTAACGTATGAGTAACGGTATTAGACAAATGTAGAGATATGTTTATAATACAATTTAATTGCATATTGGGTTGGCCCAGTAGTAAATTTCTCGATATAAACATTAGGTATTTAAATCAAATTTTTAATTCCAATATTGGGATATCAATGAAATTCTGTATTTCTGTGAAAGTACATTCGATACCGTTATGTATGGAACTCGATTTCTGCATGGCCAGAAGTCCAGATACTCAACGCAATTTTCTATGGTTTTCAAGCATAAATCGCCCGATACTGCTGCAATTTCACGAACGATATTCGTATGAAGTTCATCAATCCTCGCTGGCTTGTTGTCTTAGACTATAGACTTGACGTAGCTCCACAGTAAATAGTTTAACGGCGTCACATCACACTACCGAGGCGGCCAATTGACTAGGCAATTTCGTGAGAAAAAACGTTCAACAAACTTGGGTTTCAATAAATCTATTGTGAGATTCGCTGGGTGGTTGTGGCACCGTCTTGTTGGAATATCGTCCAAGTTCATATCATCCAATTCGGGCCAAAAATATTCGGTTATCATTGAGCGGTAGCGATTCCCATTCACAGTAACGTGCCGGTCTTGATCACCACGGAAGCAGTACGGCCCAATGACATCGTCAGTCCATAAAACGAACCAAACCGAAATGGTTACTTATGGAGTACGTGTAGATTGCTGCCTGACCAATAATGCATATTTTGCTTATTTACGGAGCCATTCATCTAGAAATGAGCCTCATCGCTAAAGATGATTTTTCGAAGGAAATCGGGATCATTTTCAAGTTGTTGCTCAACCCAATTCACGAACATTCGAAAATTCTTGTAATCAAGCGGCTTCAGTTCTTGCGTCAATTTGATCTTGGTGGGATGAAGGCCATGATCTTTTCGCAAAATTCTCTACACCGACGTCACAGAGATGCTGGACGTTTGTGAACGCCGTGTGAGAGACTGATTTGGGTCTTCCTCAATTAATGCGCTAGCGGCAGCATTATTCTCAACACTGCGGCACTTTTTTATTTCACTGGCATGGAAACATTTTGAGCTGTGCCTGTGAATTCAAATTTTTCCACCAGGCGCTCAATTGTGAATCTGACATGACGATTATCACGACCATAAATAGGACGTAGTGTTCTTAAAGTTGAGACCATTGACTTTATTGGTGCTTGATTTCCATGCTGAAATTTAGAAAAAATTATTTTTCCATACACCATATATATAGTATATCCAACAGAGCAAACGACCTTCAATGGACAGAATAGAAGAGCTAGCCAAACTCTGAAACTCCAACAATTTGTGTGACATTTAAAAACTTGTCTACCAACCCATGATTTCTACATATTCTACATTTCCATAAATGTGTGCATGGGTGTATGACTGCGTGTGTCTAATCCACAATTTAGAACCTCGCCGCATTAAATTCCTTTTTCAGCACAAGTCACTCATCAAAAATGGGAAATAATTATGTACGAAATTGCTTCAATTAACATTAAAGTTAATTGAAAGCATCAGTCGCTTTATTAAGACGTTAAAAGCAAAAGTCCGAAAATGGCATCATACGAACGGCTACACCAGACAATAGGTGTTTATGAGTGTGTGTGTGTGTATATGTTTGTGGTTTGTTAACTCATGCATGGTAATCGAGGTAGTAACTAGGAACTTAGAGACTTATGTACATGTATAAGTACATATATACACGAAAACTATAAAGAATTAGCAGCTCTTAATGTTATTTATAGACGAAGTGACATCACGTCATGACATCATGACACACAGCCAGCAAGAGACATCAACGCGCATCACTAAACGCCAACACAAACAAAAAAACATACTAATTTCCATAGAAGAACAACAAAATAGATAGATAGTGCAAATATACATATACATATATATATATCTACCTATATTTGTTTGTGTTTGGTAGACTTGCGTGGGTTGTGTGTTCCTACGTGTCAAAGATCTCAGATCTATTGAACACCTTAGATACACACACAATCTTTGTACATGTATTTATTATGTGTGTCGCCCTTGCCCTCCGCTCCATGCCGCCCAGCCATTGAATTGAGTTAATCTAATGAATTTCCATGGACATCAATGCATCATTGCATATTATTAGCCATGTTCTCCCCGGTGGCGTGTAGGTGGTTGCAATTAAGCATGTAGACACATGCTGTTTGTACAGCGACCAGGGCGGTAATTAAATAGCAAACAACCGGTAATACGATGCTGTTATGTAAAATACATAGTGTGGATTACAGGAGAGGAATCTATGCAGAAAATTTGTACACAAATTTGATTGAAACTATGGTCAGTAGCTACACAATGTATGGCGGACCAAAGTACCTGCGTGTATGTAGCATATCACTACAAAGCCCCAAGTCGGTATTTAGAATAGGTTACTCTTAAATTTCTAGATATGTGTAACGAATGAAGTTATTCATGTGGGGTGGCTTGAAAATTGAAGACTTCTCTTTAAAAGCCGATCAGAGAAGTTATGCCTTTGATTACTCATTTAGGCCATTCTTTCATAGAATTTAGCTCAAAAACACTACAAAGGGAGCTATAAGATGTACAAGGAGATATATACAAGATCTTTTTATATCTTTGTGGCTTTAGCTTTCTAAGTACTTTAAATAAGCAAATACAAAAACAGAAAATAAGGAGAAGAACAAAAATAAAAACTATGCGAAATCAAAGCGCAGCTCAAAGCAGAACGGACTGGACTTATAGCTGTTTTCGATAGGCCAAAGTTTAGATAATGGCGAATAGAACAAACAACTGGAAGAATCCCACTTAGGGAGTATTCTAGTCTAGAAGCATGAATTTCAGGTAATTTTTAAAGTGTCGTAAAAAAAAGGGAATTTATATTTTTAGTATCCATTTTTTATTAATTATTTGTTAATTTTAGAAGAGTACAGAAAAAAATTAAAAACTAAAAAAAGTAAAAAATTTCAAAAATTATGAGCTGACGAAGTAGGGGGTCTCTAAAAATTTCCACGTGACCATACCCATGATTTCAACCCTCCTAGTTATCTGAAACCAAAAAGAAAAAAAAATTATTAATCTAGAATAATGTCGCAATCGTCGGAACAACGGAAAAGTGGGAAAAAAAAATTTTCACAAAATGGCGTCTACCTAAAAAAAGTTTTTTTGAATCACTTTTTCTTACTATTTCGAATTTTTTAAAAATAATAAAAATACAAATTTGGGGATGGGGCTAGTTCCAACCATAGACAAGCCTATAAAGAAGACTCTATAAAAATTTCAAGTAAATCGGTCCAGTAAAATCTGAGAAATCGTGTGTATCGTTCCGAAAAAGTCAGTTTTGAGAAAAACGCGTTTAAAGTTTCGCGTTCCGGCCGAACCAGTTTGGATGCCGGGTCAGAAAAATGCCTATATCTCCGAAAATAATTTGAATTTTGAAAAATCCTCTTGTACACATATTCTTTAATAGTCGATTTTTTTAAATTTCTAGACTAGAGTACTCCCTTAGGTAGCTTACAAACAGTTATACTACCACTTCATCTATATATTATAAAGAATTACCTTGTTACTGCATTCTCTTGTGACAAGAGCGCAGGGGTCAATCTTAAAGAGAAGCGTGGCGAATCGTAAGAAACCTACAGACAACTCAATTGGACGGATGTTTTTCAGTCTTGTGATTTAATACTCTTTTCGTACCATTTCATATTGAACCAAATGGCTCCGGAACAGCTTTGGCAAGTCGTGGAATTACTTGTAATACTCTTCACTACTAATATAATGGTTCGTTTCACGCGACGCGCCATGAAGTTCACTTTTAATTGAATGCATACGTTAATAAAGAAATTGTCGCATTTGGAGCGATGATAATTCATAAGCCATTGTTGAGATGCCGTTACATCCTCAAAAAGTCGCTGTGCTCTATAGGCCGATGGAATCATTGGTCTATATTTCTTCAAAAATGAAGCCGACAATAACGTTAAAATCAATAGAAACGCTGTGGAGCTATTATTAATGACTTTTTCATGCCTGAAATTGTTGATGTGAACGACCTTTGGTTCCTAAAAGATGGCGCAACATGTCATAAAGCCAACGAAACAATCAATGAAGAAAACACTCGGTGATCGCTTTATATCGCGTCCTGAGCCTGTGGCGGGACCGCCAAGATTTTGTTGGGTTGTGTGAAGTAGCTTGTCTATGCAGTTTAATTAGAGACGACTGACGACTGGGAAGAAAATATTCCGTGAGTTATTGCTGACATACAGCCCGAACTGCTACAAAAAGTGGTCGAAAATCGAGACTATTGAGCCAACCACGGCGTTCACTTGTCGGAAATCATTTTAAAACTAATGGCAAACACTTATATATTTTTAAAATAAAGCTAAATTCCTGGCAATAACAAGAAAGTATAAACGTTTATTCTTGAAAACCACATGTTTAAAAAACAAACACCCAATTAAAATATGTGTAAAATTTCGTTGATGTTTTTCGATATAGAAACTGTGATCCAACACAATGCTGTACGTTTGCAAGGCGATTCATTTTGATCCAAGAGGGCAAGATGCTTTGTTTGGTCGGACAGCCAGTTTTACGTATCTGGTACAACCCTGGCTTATAATCGGCTAGGAACTGTCATCAGTTCAATTTCAATTCATTTAAATTTCACTTTAACCTGATTTTTTTAAGAGCTTGATAACTTTTTAAAAAAAAAAAACGCATAAAATTTGCAAAATCTCATCGGTTCTTTATTTGAAACGTTAGATTGGTTCATGACATTTACTTTTTGAAGATAATTTCATTTAAATGTTGACCGCGGCTGCGTCTTAGGTGGTCCATTCGGAAAGTCCAATTTTGGGCAACTTTTTCGAGCATTTCGGCCGGAATAGCCCGAATTTCTTCGGAAATGTTGTCTTCCAAAGCTGGAATAGTTGCTGGCTTATTTCTGTAGACTTTAGACTTGACGTAGCCCCACAAAAAATAGTCTAAAGGCGTTAAATCGCATGATCTTGGTGGCCAACTTACGGGTCCATTTCTTGAGATGAATTGTTGTCCGAAGTTTTCCCTCAAAATGGCCATAGAATCGCGAGCTGTGTGGCATGTAGCGCCATCTTGTTGAAACCACATGTCAACCAAGTTCAGTTCTTCCATTTTTGGCAACAAAAAGTTTGTTAGCATCGAACGATAGCGATCGCCATTCACCGTAACGTTGCGTCCAACAGCATCTTTGAAAAATACGGTCCAATGATTCCACCAGCGTACAAACCACACCAAACAGTGCATTTTTCGGGATGCATGGGCAGTTCTTGAACGGCTTCTGGTTGCTCTTCACCCCAAATGCGGCAATTTTGCTTATTTACGTAGCCATTCAACCAGAAATGAGCCTCATCGCTCATCGGACACGGACGCGAAACACATTTCGAACCGAACACTGATTTTGGTAATAAAATTCAATGATTTGCAAGCGTTGCTCGTTAGTAAGTCTATTCATGATGAAATGTCAAAGCATACTGAGCATCTTTCTCTTTGACACCATGTCTGACATCCCACGTGATCTGTCAAATACTACTGCATGAAAATCCTAACCTCAAAAAAATCACCCGTTAGAATAAGATCTCCTGATACAGCGTAACTCTAAAGCCGAACCATTTGAAGAAAGCGTTCACCCTGCACAAGAAAAGTCGACAGAAGATCCAATACGTTACCCTATTTTTTGGCAATATATTCTTAAACTAAAAACCCCCTAGATCAATAACAAATAACTGATTTTTTTGTGTAATATAATATTTGCTTCAGCTTTCATAAACTGCAGAATGTTAAAGATATGTATATGAACTTATGAAACAATAAAACATTGTTGACAACTATAAAAACGGTTTTTTTTAAGGAAAGGTAACAGTGTTTTAACGTTTAAATGTAAATGTGTTTGTTTATTATAAATTATTTAATTATTGAATTTATTTCCTAATAATCAAATTTAATAGCAAACAATAAAATTTATTTTCTTTATTTAACAAGCAGAGTAATTAATTGCTTAACAATCAAAAGGGCTCAACTTTAATTGGCGTCATTAAAGCTTGTAATCACAACAGTAAAGCAAAGTGGAAAAAACTATCAAGGGCGCTGAAAATACGAGCATAAAATAACGTTTATGATTTGCAATATTAGCAAAACCAATTAAAAGGCTATTAATCGAGGTTTTAGGTAAGCATATTAAGGCAGTTGCCTTATGACATGAAATTCCGGGCAGATTTACAAATTTGTACGTACGCACACCCGGATTATCAGATTTCAGATAGAGTTTAAGCACATGGAATGATTGAGTTAAGGGGTCTTTCTTCTAATCAGATTGTTGGCCATAAAACTGTGAATCTGTCAGTCTTAAACGAAAAATTCTTCCGAAGGGACAGAGTTATTAGAAAAATACTGAGCTTATGAAGCGCTTAAATGCAGTGGTATCAAGAACTTTGCAATAAAAAAAACTCTGTTAGCAGTCAGGTCTAGCTAACAGGCCGGTGCCTATCCTATTTATATCCTGCTCCAGGCATCTAAACCCAACTTTAAATTATTCAATATAAGGTTCACGTTAAGGAGCAAGACACTATAAGAGGACATACAATCATGTGAAGATCCATCAATTTTCGCGAAATAATATTGAACCTCAAGCTGATGGAAATCCACTTTTTGTAGATAGTTTTGTTGACTATATTATAAAAAGCATGCAATGTCATTTTGAGCTGTGATAAAGACAGTATTTTTGTTCTGAGCAAAAATGTGCTCAGTTTATATGTACATATGTATATACGGTAACCAAGGGGCTTTAAAATCACTAAAGTCTTTTAGGGTCCCATCAAAGGTAATGAAAAAATACCTTGATATTTTAGTGCAGCTAACAACCAGCTGTTAAACAGACACAACCCCATAGTTAGACTCCTGAAACGAGGAAATTTCTTTTATTGATTTGGGATTTATAACCGACAAGCATATTTGAATATAACTGGATTCGGGTGGTATAAATGAAATAAGAAATTCAAAATGAATGACATAAAAATTCTAGAAGTAAGTCACTGTCTAATAGGCAAAAGAAGAGGAGACTATAGAGCATCTTCTATGCGAATGCAAGGAAAAGGACCACTACTATCGGTCGAGGGTTTCTTGACGATGTTGCAAATGTTGCACAGACAAAATTCTTAGTATTAATGAACTTCATCAGATGCGCGGGTGGTTCAGAGAACAAATAATAGAGTGAGAGTTTTTTTGTTCCGGTGTTTTTACAATGAGCCTGCTATAGATCAAGGTGCGTCGTCAGACATCTATTCTATCGACTATTTACTGAAAGTTAAAAAACTCCGACCTGGGAAAGACCTCAACTAGGAAAAATTTTAATCACAGAAAAATAGTACAATTTAACAACAAGTCAAAAAAATTCTGTTTTACCATCTAATATTTAGAAAAAGAAAATAATCTAGTTCAAAACTTATTTACACATACACATGAATAGATGTATAAGGACCGACATTTTTTAATTGTTTACAACCCGAATTTTCGGATAGAAAATTATCTCTTTTGAAAACAAAGCTAGTGATTTAGACTGATATACTTATGTATGACCACTCTGGTCTCTAATAAATCCGGGAATTGAGATCTCCAGGGATATCATCGGGCGATCGTAAGAAAAAACCAGAACAGATATCATGCTTAAAAGTTACGTACTTTACAGCAGCTTTATTTCACGGCTGCAAGAAAATTACTGACTTAGTTGAGGGCTTAAGGGGTAAGGGGAAGTCAGAGTTTTCAAAAAATTATTTTTTTTTTTTTGCATTTTCGTTAAGTGTAACATCTTAAAAATATTCTCTGAAAATTTCATGTTGATCCGATGATTAGATTTTGAGTTATTCGACAAATAACAAAGAGAGCTCGGGCACTTTAAGGCGCTAGTGTGAAACCTTAAACGCGTTTTTCTAAAAACTGTGGTTTTTGAACTTGTGACAACTCCAACTCGAAAACCGCTGAGAGTAGATTTTAATGAAATTTGTACAACTTTTGGAATACATAATAAACTCGGATCTGATTGAAGGATTTTTTGTTTTTCAAAAATTTCGATTTTTAAGACCAATTAACTGTTGATTTTTTCCCAAAAATTTCCTGAGGCCGCCATTTTGTTAATTTTTGAAAAAAAAATATCCTTCGATCAGGCCTAGGATTATCTATTCATAAAACGATTTTTTTTTTTTTGTTTTTTTTTATCCAATTGATTTTAGATGAATCTCCAAGGACTTATGGTTGTCACCGCAAGTACCTTTTTTTGGAATTGGGTTAACATAACAACAACACATTTTATAATAATGCCATATTACTACTTTTGTAAAATAACACGATTTAATGGCAAAAGAAAAATAGTGTAAATTTTCATTTTTTCGTGCCTCTGATTACCCCTAACCCCTTAATAAAAGTTATGGCTTTATAACTTCTAGGTATCTGTCATAGAAAAATAAAGTGGAAATTTTTAAATAACAGATTGAAATTAATATTGGAAATAAAAATAAATGGTAAGTTTCGTGGGCAATTTGATTCGATAATACAATTAAGTCAGAAGGGCTCTAACGGACGAGAGATACGTCTATATATAGTATGTTAGAAACGGAGTTTAAGGAGTTATATCCAATTGCATGTCTTAAAAAGTAGTTTTTTGTGCAATTTCTCGAAGAGGCGTTTGATTTGATACATAAATCAAAATAAAGTAGATTTACAGAATTTAATGTACTTTAACGATTGGTGCTTCATATTGGAAAATTTTGGACTCCCTTGCTCTCATAGCTGATCTCCAGAAGGATCTCCGAAAACAAACGTCTAACGGTGAGGACAATTTTTCTGCTTAAAAATCAAAATGTATAAAAAATAATGCAGGAAATAATCGAGGAAATTGCCAAGTTTTTGACACGAAGGTTTCTTCACCGACTACGAATACAACGTTTCGGTAAAAACGCGTTTAAAGTTTTAGGATCCGGTTCCCTGTATGTATCTAAAGGGCTTTCCAATAGAGATGATATGATTTCTAAGTGTTGTTTCGACAATTTTAATACAATGTCATGATATGTAAATTGTTTTTCACTGCCTTCAATAATCCTTACAATTTCAACATGGAAAGATATACGCAAGAACAACGTTTGCAAATTATTCATTTTTATTCTTAAAATAACCGTTCTCCAATTGCAACTTTTCGTGCGCCTTTGACATTTTATGGTCGCAATAATCATCCAGCTGCGTTCGCTATTCGTCGAATTGTTAAAAATTCCGACCGCACATTTTCTTTGCATAGTGTTCAAACAGGCAAAAAACTGCTCGAAGTAATTAAAACATTGTTGCCTCTTAGACAAATGTAGTTGAAGACTGCAATTTTTCGATTGCAAGACGTTCTCAAGAATTGGAGCTATCTCAAATAACAACCGGTTTTGAGAAAGAATTTGGGCTCGCATCCATATAAAATTGTTCTCACTCAAGAACTGAAGCCATTGGACCACCGTAAAGGTCGTGAGTTTGTTGATTTTGCCTTGGAACAATTTGAAAACGATAACGATTTTTTTTAAGAAAATCATCTTCTCCGATGAGGCTCACTTTCATCTGCCGATTCGGGGCGAAGAAAACCTACATGTTATGAACAACCATAACATTCTCATAAATTACCAGTTTGGCGTGGTTTTTGGTCTGGTGGAGTCATCGGGCCGTACTTCTTTCGAAACGAAGCTGGTGAAACCGTTACTGTCAGTGGACAGCGGTATAGATCGATGATAGTCAACTTTTTATGGCCACAATTAAGAGAAGTGGATCTTGACAACATCTGGTTCCAACAAGACCAGGCTACGTGCCACGCAGCACATGCAACAACCGAATTGTTGCTAGAAAAGTTTGGAGATTCGATTATTTCAAGAACTTTTGACATTGAATGACCTACTAGAAGTTAAGATTAAACATTATTAGACTACTTCTTGTAGGGTTATTTCAAGTCATTGGTCTTTAACAATAAACAAGGCTGCCTAAAGCTTGAAAGAAGTCAATATTGAACGTACTATTCATGGCATACAATTTCAGTGAGTGGAAAAAGTACTCGAAAATTGGGTTCATCAAATTCGTGGCTGCAAAAGAAGTCGTGGAGGCCATTGGTTTGTTGTTATACTTATATATTCAGAACTTAATTGTATTTATTGTAATTCACATTAAGTAAAACACATTTCAATTTCTTCAACAATTAGTGTGTATTTTGAAAAGAAATAATATTACTCTTATTGGAAAACCATATACATACATATGTATATGCGAGTAACAATTTTTGAAATTCACATGTGGATACAACATCCTAATGCGGTCCATATTTAAGGTGAGCCATCGCTGAAAACCTGATGAAGATGTAAACTTCGAATACTGAATTTTCATAATCACATTTTCATTAGCTTAATTACATTACGTTATGTAAATTTAGAATATTACCTAACTCAAAAACAAGCAACAACAAAAACCAGGTAAATAGCCAGCAAATTCTAAATAAAGCGACCGATTTTGGAATTGAAAATTTCATTAATTCACTCGAGCTCGAAAAATATACACAAACACACATACATATATATGTAAAATGTATGTGTGTGCACATTCAATGCGCCTGAACGCACTTGGTCGTTGGTTGCACAGCTGCAACATCGGCATTGTTGCAATGTGCAACGTGCAACGTGCTGCATTTGCGTTCACAGTGCGTGTCGATTTCAAAATATCCGCACAGCGAGTTCAACGAACTCATTGTGGAGTTTCTACTTCTCATTTTTTTTGAGAGTTTTCCCCTTTTCGTTTAATGTTTTTTCAACCGTTTTTTTTTTTTTTTGCTTTTCAGTTTTTCGGAGTTTCTTCCTTCTTGATGTCTGGCTGCTAGTTAATCGTTTTCGGAGAGTAGGATTTGGAAAATGCCACAGCATTTGTTTACATACGAGTGGGCAGGTAGTTTTTGTTTTGTTATTGTTGTACGCGTATTAGAGTAAACAAAACTCATGCCTGCCTGTGGCATGGCGCAATCAGTAGTGGCAAGCAGCGGTTGCATGCTGCATGTTTACGTCATAATAGCTGACAGACGCCGTTGCCACCAAGCAAGGCGCGCACTCAAACGCATACGCATATGTATGTATGCGGTGCGGTGTGGGTATATACGCAAATATGCTGCATTGCCGTCAGCTGCCGCTGCCATGCTGTGGCATGCAATTGGAAAAGTGCGCACGCAAGCAAGATTCAAAGAAATGCAAGCAGACACTCGTATTTTTGTTGTTATACCCTGAACAGGGTATATTAAGTGGGCCAAAAAGTTTGTAACAACCCGAAAACAACGAAGACCCTCAAAAGTTGACCGATAGAGACAGCAAACAATGTCATATTTTTTCCCGCTCTTTTGACATTTATCTTCAGTAAGGTTTGCCATTATTAAAATTTACTATCGAAAATCGGAGTCAGTGGTCTCCACTTCAAGCGCACTACGTCCAATTTATGGTCATCATAATCGTTCTGTCAGATCAACAATTGAGCGTCTGGTGGAAAAATTTGAATTCACAGACACTGTACAAAATGATCCCATACCAATGAAACCAAGAAGTGCCGAAGTGTTGAGGATAATGCTGCCGCTAACTCATCAATCAACTCATCACGTCGTTGGGCATTTCGGTGACGTCGTTGTGGCGGTTCAGCGAAAAGATCTTGGCCTACATCCTTACAAGATCAAATTGACGCAAGTACTGAAGCCGCTTGACAACAAGAATCTTCGTATGGTCGTAAATTGGGCTGAGAAACGACTTCAAAATGATCCGGATTTTCATCGAAAATATCATCTTCAGCGATTAAGCTCATTTCTAGCTGAATGGCTTCGTCATAAAGCAAAATATGCATTATTGGCCAGGCAGCAATCCACACGTACTTCATTTCATCACGAAAAGTTTACGGTTTGGTGCGGTTTATGGGCGTTATTGGGTCGTAATTCTTCCATGACAATCACGTTACTGTGAATGAGAATCGCTACCGCTCAATGACAACCGAATATTTCTGGCCCGATTTGGTTCCGACACAAGCCACACAACGAATGTCACAGTCGATTTATTGAAAACCAAGTTTGGTGAACGTTTTTTCTCACGAAATGGCCCAGTCAATTGGCCGCCTCGATCGTGCGATTTGACGCTGTTTGGCTATTTCCTGTGGGGGTATGCCAACAAGCCAGCGACAATTGATAAACTTCGTACAAATACCGAACGTGAAAATACAGCTATTTATGCTTGAAATACGTCGAAAATTGGTTTCAGCCTCTGAACTTCTGCAAGCGTGTCCATGATGGCCATGCAAAAGAAATCGCTTCGAATCTAAGTACTTCCACATGAAGAAAGAATTTGATGAATATCCCAATCCGTTTTTGTTTTATTTAAAAAACTTTTGTGGCGCTCGTATTAAAGAATGTATGTACATATGTATGTATAAAGGATCAGCAAGACGAGCTGAATCGATATCGGACCACTATATCATTTAGCTGCCATACAAACTGCAGGATAGCAATCAGGATGGATGGCTTTTTCATTTGCCGCAATATCATCAAGAAATTTGGCATGAATTATTGCCCAAGGCAATGATGCAATCTTCGAAGAAAGTGTTCAGATCGCATGACTATAGCATATGGCCGCCATACAAACCGAACTGAGCAAAATCAAGTTAATGTTTAGAAACAGTGAAACATGAAGGGTATTCTAGCTTCGCTACAAATGAAGTTTATGTTTTTTTCTTGTTTTTGCAGACAAACATTCATGCCAATTGCACTTTTCATGGGAAAATCTGAGTTATTCCTCGTCTTGGCGCGCTCGGCTCACTCTGCTGGACAGCAGTTTATGCTGCATACCTTCGTTCAACAGTTGTTTGACGCACGCATTGCTCCGTCCACGCAATGCAGTTGTTGAATTTTCCCATTTTCCGACTTTTATTTGCGCGAAACCCTCACTGGAGTATGCTTTGAATTGGTTAGTTCGCTTCCTTTGGCATTTCCTTGTTGATTGGACTTGGGTTTTGCTTGATTCTCTTTTCAATCAAGAGCACTTGCGTTGCCAACACACACACAAATATGCACACGTGCAGCTCATTGCCTTTAATTTCGGATTCGAATGCAACGGATCCTCACTCTCGCCGAGTTCATTGTACCCCCCGCCACCAATGCGTTTCCCTTGCTTAGACTGCGATTGTCATTGTTTTTATAGTAGTTTCAGCCGCCGCGTGCGCTTGAAGTCACCACCATTAAGCGGCGTGCGTAAGTTATAGCACCTTCTCTTCAAGTCGCATGCTCAGCAGCAACGAAGCTGTACTACTCAACAGCGTCGCCGTCTTGTTGTCAAGGGTTTTCCCCTACTTTTCATGCATAGCAAATGCGTGTCGGGCATTCTTCTAAGTCATTGTTATTTTTTTCGTTTACTTTACTTTTTTGTTGTACAACAATACTTTCTTACTTTTCCACTCTCTTATTTTCATTTTTTTTTTTTCGTGATCTTTTTTCACTATATCCCCCTTCTGCTTTCGTTTGTGATGTCATAAATATTAATGAGTATATTGAACTCTTTCCTGGATCAGATTTCAAGTTAACGACCGTCTTTAGAAAATTGTCTCCGATTGTTTACCTCGTCCTCAGTTCATTGCCTTCTTATGCGTAAGTTTTTTTTTTTTTGTTTTTTGATTTTTGGTTTTCGTGGAATAAATTTAGGCCAACCAATCTGGTGTTTTTTATACAATCAGTTTGGAAGTTGCAAAGATACATATACTTATACGTACACACAAAGAAGTAAATATGTATGTATGTATATTTATAAACTCGCTAATGAATGTCGTCTATGGGATGTCAAGCCAAGGTGAAGCGAAGTGAGAGATACATATTTTTGTGGTGAGGCAACCATGCCACATTTGCGGTTCAGCATTATGATAAGCAAGTAATTTGAAAGTAAAAAATAGCATACATACATACTTATGTATACTTAGATATACCTTGATACATATGTACATACATTATGTGGTTAGAATAATACTAGTGCTGGTAGATAGAAGATGGTACCTTCTCTGTTTAGTCCTGCAGCTCGAATTATTTTTTCCAAGAATTAAAGAAGTCACAACACTCTAAAATCTCGTTTGGTAATTTGGCACATGGTGAATATCTGGTCAATTGTTTATTTTCCAGGCCTAGAGTCACACCGATAAGTCCAATCAGTTTGTTGACGATGGACTTTAATTTTTCACACAGTACGCTCGATAGAGCCTTTTATGCGATGTTGAGGAGACTTATCCCATAGTAGATGGAGCAGTTTATATGGTCTCCCTTTTTGTGGATTGGGCAGAGTGCTCTTAAATTCCAATCGTCGGGCATGCTTTCGTCTATTATTAGTTCTTCGCTGCCGTATTTAAATAGCTCGGCCGGCAATCCATCGGCCCCTGCCCCTTTTTTGTTCTTTAGACGGGTGATTGCTACTCAAATTTCCTCATAGTCGGGCAATGGAATGTCTGCTGCATCGTCATCGATTGGGAAATCGATTTCGGCATTTCCAGATGTTACACTTGTGTATAGAATTTTTTTCTTTTTTCTTCTTTTTTAACAATTTTCCAAAACTTAACTCGTTTTCCATAACTTAATAACTTTTGTCTAATAATTTTATCCAAGCAAATGATTTTCGGTTGAACCACAGTAAACAATCGTTCCACACATTAGATAATGTGTCTTGGAATTTTGGTGCCACATTCACAAACGAATATTCATAACCTCAAATTAATTTGGGTCATTCTTTCTTCCGCTTGCTCCATTTTTCGTCTTAATTTTCGTTTGCATAACTGCGAATGGGTTTGTATGTGTATGTGTGTAACTCCAGTGCTTTGTCGGTCTACTTGCATGTGTGGCATGCAACAATCGTTTCCGCATCGCTTGGTATTTCAGCATCAAATGCCTTTGGCATTTTTGAGCGTTTTGACTGTGGAAAATCGACAATTCGTTATATCTACATACAGTATTGGACAAAACTAAAGCACCGCCTACTGTGTTTTTTTTTTAAGTCTAAAATTTTGAAAAATCTAGGCTACAATTATATACATACATATATTAATTCTTAAAAAATAAAACATTAGTTACATATTCTTTCGAGATACAAAATTTTAAACAAGAAACTTTTCAAATGTATAAACCTGAGTGGACAAAACTAAAGCACCCCCTAACATTTGTTAGAAAAAATAGTACCACGCTACTGTAAAAGTACGTTATTCTTTGAAGACGTTATTAATAAACCGTTAAAAATATTATTGAGACATTTTGTAAAAAGATTTTTGACGTCATCACTGTTCAGTTGCGATTTAGGGTTTAAGAATCAAAATTGTTAGAGAGTTCTTATTCAGCCGATTGAACAAATAAAATAATAAGTGATTGGCAAAACGGTTTATCTCAACATAAAATTGGTTAAAAATATTTGGTGAATAGATCAGTAATAAGTAAATTTCAGCAAACTGGCAATGTACTTTCTCGGCACAGCTGAGGAAGACAGCAAAAAACTACATAAAGCGATGATTCATTGATCAAAAAGGTTACCCAAATTTATCCCACAGTCTTTTGCAATCAAATACAGAAACACTTTTGTTTGCCAGTTAATGTACGAACAATTAGAAGACGAGCTGTTGAGACCGGGTTGTTCTGTTGGCGTCCAGCTAGAAAGTCCTTTACTTCAACAAAAAATTGAAAGTTTGGCAACTCATATTTGCGACAGCTCATCTCGATTGGAGCATTTAGAAATTGAATACCATTTTATTCTCAGAAGAATCGAAATATAATATTAAAGATTCGGATAGCATAAGATGTGTGAGTAGGCCGAAAGGACAAGGAATCAAACCTAAGTATTATGTTGCGACCATTAAATATGACGGTGGTAATGTTATGGTCTGCAGCTCTTTCTCTGGGCACGAGACTGAACCTATTCATACAATAAATGGAATAAGGAACCGGTTTGCTTACACCGACAGTTTAAAAAACGGGATGCACCCTATGCTGAAAAGGATATGCCACTACATATAATGGTGTTTGCAGCAGGACAATGTTCCTAAGCATAACTCTAGGCATTGAAAAACTTGGTTGTAAAGTTACAGAGTTGATGTTTTAGATTTTCCGGCGTAATTACTCGATGTCAAATCCACCGAGAACTTATGAGAAATCGTTAATTCCAAAATATATATGGAAAACTGTAAAACCAATGATCAACCTTTAGAACCTGAACAAATTGCTTGGAATGGCATACAACATGATATATAGTAAATAATTTTATTTCTTCTATGCCTAAAATATGACTTTCAGTCACCCAAAATAAAGGATTTGCTACTATTTTTTTAATTTTCAGATATTATTTTCAAGCCGATGAAGGGGGTGCTTTAGTTTTGTCCAGTTAATTTTTGAACCATAAATATTTTGGTTGTTTTAACTTATTTAATTTTGAAAACTGAAAATGAAAAGCTTTATTTTAATAAAAATTAATAAGCAACCCATTGAAAAATGTCAAAAGTTTTCCATTTGTTTACTTTTATTGTCTGAAACAGCTAAGTTCGAGCTGAACCATAGTAGGGGGTGCTTTAGTTTTGTCCAATACTGTGTGTACATACTTTTGTTTGTGTGCTATACATATCATCAAATATATGTACATATGTATGTATGCAACATATAAAAATATGTCGTTGCATGTGTGTTTGTGAATTTTTTCTGACCTCATTTCTTTATCACACTCCGTTGCTATGTACCGTTAGTCGTAGAATTTTCTGTCGATTCGTGCCATTTCGTAGTTTTTTAAGCGCATTTTAACCCTCTTTCTATAGCTTATCTATTTCCGCACCGTTTTTCTCGCTCAAAGCTCTCAGGCACTTTTGGTATTCCAAGTTTTTTCCATTACAAGTTTTATTTTTTGACTGTATTTATGTTGACTTGATTTTATTGCATTTCTTCATGCAAGCCCTCTCTTCATTTCTTCTTTATGACTTGCCGTTTCTACATAATTCTTTGCCTTTGTTATTGTTATTGCTTTTCGGCTTTGTTGCACTTTTCCTGTTTGTTGACTTCCTTTTCAAACTGGTGTCTATACTTTTTAATGATTGTCTTACTTCCTTCCTTATCGTCTTTGCCGCCTTTTTTGCTCAATTTTATTGCACCGCTATGTGTGGCTTGCAGTTCTTAAAGTTTCTATATTACTTTTATTTAATCTACATATAGTACATATGTATGTATGTCTGTGCGTGTATGGGTATTTATTTGCGCCCTTTGTTACATTTCCACAGCTGAAAGTTTTATTGCACCCGAAGAGCAGCACATATAAAATTCATCTCTGCAGTTAACCCGCCTTACTAGGGGTAGTTTTCGCCCCAGTTAAAGCCAACGCCACGGAGTGTCGGTATGTACTCCAATATATGTAGTAAGTAATCGCCGCATAACGCTGCCAATGAGATTTTGGTGTCATATTTACTTATTTGCAGCAGCTGAGTGAAGGAATTTCCTAATGAACACGAAGACTCAGCCGAAGTTTGCTGAGGAAAATGTTTTGGAAAATGCGGAAAATGTAAAGGTATGCGCTTATTGCTGTGTAGAGAAGTTTGTGGTATCTTAGGTTTGACGACTAACTTCTATGCGGTAGGGTTTAAAAAAACGTAAGGTGAAATGAGGGTAAATACTTTTCAACCCAGCAAAAAGGATCATACATATGCTTACGTATGTATGTAGGTATGTATGTATGTATACTACTGTGAAAAAAATAGTAAAACTTTTCAGATTAAATTTCGTCCGAAAACCCATTCGTCGAAATATTTTTTTTTTTTAGGTTGGTATGAGTGTCTGTGACCTCTGTGCCAAGTGTCACATCAAAATAATCATTAGTATTTACTATAGACTTGTCATTTTGAAGTGCATAAACCACGTTGCGCGATTTTTACGATGAGTGAAATTATTCAATAAAGAAGTTCCATTAAATTTTGTGTGTTGAATCAAATTTCTGGTACCGAAACATTCAAAATGTGGGAAAAGACCTGCGGTGACAATTTTTTGTTTTTCATTGGTATAAATTATTGGGCGCTTGGCCTCAGCGAAGTCGACGGAAATTGTAAAGCCGCTGATCTTACAAGAAAATACACCTATTCTTGCATTCAAGGACTGGCGAAAGCCCATTGCACTGCTATATGTTGCTCAAAGCGCCACAATGTTAAACCCTCTAACTGGATACTGTTCCACTGGCACTCATAATGTGAGACTAAAACTTTTGGACTGCGCAACTTGTCAAAATTACAATCAATAAAATGAGTTGGAAACAGCTAGACACTTTCTCCTCCACTGTCCAGCTTTCGTCAGACTATAAGGTTGAAGCATCTCGGTTGCCACACTTCTTACGATACCAGCGAATTGGCTGGAATAGATATTAGCCGACTCAATGAATTTGATCCATACCTAGAAGTTCTGGGTACCACAATGAACAAGATTCTCTTTTCACGGGTCTTTTCCAAAATTTGGCGCATGGTGAATATCTGTTCGTCCGACCATATTTTACGTATACAAAGAAGCTGGTACATGCGCCTTATCAGTTCTTTGCCGCCGTGTTTGAATAGCTCGGCCGGCAATCCATCGGCTCCGTTGCTTTGTTGTTCTTCAGACGGGTAATTGCTATTCGAACTTGTTCATGGTCAGGCAATGAAACATCTGCTCCATCGTCATCGATAGGGGAATCAAGTTCGCCTTCTCCTGGCGTCGTACTTTCACTGCCGTTCAGCAGGCTGGGGAAGTGTTCGCTCCATAATTTTAATATGCTCTGGGCATCGGTCACTAGATCACCTTTGGGGGTTCTACAAGAGTATGCTCCGGTCTTGAAACCTTCTGTAAGCTGCCATATTTTTTCGTAGAATTTTCGAGCATTACCCCTGTTGGCCAGCTTATCAAGCTCTTCATACTCACGCATTTCGGCCTCTTTCTTTTTCTGTCTGCAAATGCGCTTCGCTTCCTTCTTCAACTTACTATCCCATCCCGCACGTGTTGTGGTCGATCGTAACGTTGCGAGGTAGGCAGTCTGTTTTCTCTCCGCTGCGACACGACACACCTCATCGTACCAGCTGTTCTTTTTCATTCTCCGAAAACCAATGGTAAGGAGCTTGAAATGCCGTCCCACAGTTCCCTTATAACCGGTTGTTGACGAGTGCTCTGAGAGAGCAGGAGTGCAAGCCGAGTAGAAAATCGTTCGGCTATCTGTTGTGATTGCAGCTTCTCGACATCGAACCTTTCTTGTGTTTGTTGACGTGCGTTTTTTGCTGTACAAAGGCGGGTGCGAATTTTGGCTGCAGCAAGATACAAGATACGTCTAGAACACTGAAGACGTGTCTTCCGTCTATCACAACATAATCGATCTGGTTGGTGGCTTTTCGATCCGGAAACAGCTAGGTAGCTTGATGTATTTTCTTGTGTTGGAATCTAGTACTACAGATAACCACATTTCGGCCCCCGGCGAAGTCGATCAGCCTCAGCCTTTGTTTACCAGAAAATGAAACGCATTCATACAATTCTATGGAAATGCATACGCAGGTGAATGATGACAGTCGTTGCTCTTATTTGCATATACATATGGACATATGTACATACTTATGTATGTACATATTCGTACTTATGTACGCATACAATTCAGTTGTAAACTTTTTCTGCGCTTCGGCGCAAAGTCATCAAACTTTTGAAAAAATTGCGCTTTAAGGTCAGCTTTAATTGCGCTTCAGCTATGACAAATATGTACAAATGTTTGTAAGTTTGTTTATTTCTTTGTTCTATGTAACTACAAAAGTATCTAGGATAGTTTTTCTTTCAACATACAATTTATCGAACACTTAATATATGCGGAATTGTATATTATATTAGGGTCGTCCAGAAATAGAGATCGAAATTTATTTAATCTATAACTCAGTATCTACACCGTGTAAGTAGTATCCATAGTCGAAATCATAATATTCTTTGTCATACACAAAAAGCATTAGCGTATACCACATATGAGATTTAGGTGAGCCAAAAATTTCAAGTACTGCACATAAGCAGTTATCAGAAATATATTTTTATTCCAAAAAATTTGTTTAGTCCTAACACAGAACTTTAAACATTAAGCGCTTGGAACCACCCTGATGAGCTCATCTATGGTATCTTCTGTTCGAATTTTCGTAGAAAATCATTGTCAGCATTGTTGTAATGACAATTTGAAACGCAATTTTAGCTGACAACGACGTCCGAAGGCTATTTAGATACGCACAAACACCCATACACACAAGCATATGCATATGTATATACAAGTAATACTTGAACATGTGCATGTAAAACGCAATTCAATCCAATATGCTCGTAAATGCTGTCTTTACAACGCGACACAACAGAAGCCGCTATCAAAATCATATGAAAACATATGCACATACATACATTCATATGTACTCACTGACAGTCGCATGCATTCATTGGAAAATGGGCTTCCTACAAACTTGTGTGTGAGTATGTCGTTCAGTGACGTAATTTGTATGTCTTCCTTCACAGCTGTGAACCAGAGTTCAAGTTTTCTTTGTTTCGTAGCCGAAAGATCCCAGCACTAACGCTACATTTGCGTTGTAAAACGCATTCTTTATTGCGTTTCGCTTTTGGAAATACGTATATATACATACATACATATACTATGTATTAATGTCGGTATATAAAATAAGGGACCAAAAGGTGTTCACGAAATTCAGTAGATTAGCAGTAAATTTTAATTAAGTACATAAGTATATCTTTACCCAGATGATACTGATATCATTACCCTCAACAACCGCGCTGTTAGTTCTGCTTTCTCAGTCTGGATAAGAAAACGAAGCAAATGGGTCTGGTGGTGGACGAGGGCAAGACGAAATACATAAGTATCTCCTGACAAAAACCCTGGTCGCACTCGCGGCTCTTCTCTCACGTCACTGTTGACAGTCGTAACTTTGAAGTTGTAGATAATTTCGGCCATTTAGGAACCAGTATCAACACCACCAATAATGTCAGCCTGGAAATCCAACGCAGAATAACTCTTGCCAACAGATGCTATTTTGGACTGAGTAGGCAATTGAGAAGTATTCCTCTCTCGACAAACAAAAATCAAACTCTATAAGTCGCTCATAATTCCCGTCCTGCTATACGGTGCAGAGGCTTGGACGATGACAACAACCGATGAGTCGACGTTACGAGTTTTCGAGAGAAAGGTTCTGCGATAGATTTATGGTTCTTTGCGCATTGGCCACGGCGAATATCGCATTTGATGGAACGATGAGCTGTACGAGATATACGACGACATTGACTTAGATCAGCGAATTTCAGAGGAATGAATATTAAACTGTCACAGTCCAGTCATTTAAGCTTAAATTAGGTACCTATAGGGTAGGGTATAATGACTGGACTATCAGAAGAGAAACGAGATCTCACGATAGCACATCAAAATGGTACTCCGAAAATCACTTAGAACTGGAGGAAGTAAGCTAAATTTCTTCCCAGGACAATTCTTATAAAATCAAGGCATTGATGCATTGCTATTCATCGTTCCAGCACTGTAACAACTGTAAACCGGTTAAATCCCCTTAAGTGGTTATTAAATCATTTGGGAGTGGCCAATTAATTTGTAGATTAAAATATATGTACACTTATGGCTACTTTTATACATTCATACATATGTACATATGTATCTAAGTACATTAGAACGGATAGATTTTTTTCTCTTAGGCAAAGTAGTTCAGAATGATTCGAAGAACATTTTTGACTCTCTGTAAATCGACCCGCTCTAATATACATATATATGTATAAGTATGTACTATATAGATCGTATGTATCTAATCAGTTTTGCTGTCCCTCTGATTTATGCATAGATTATAATAGATTCAATAATGCATATGGATATGTAATTACGATAATTTTTCTAATAAAAAATATTTATTATTTTATCAACAAGCCTCACAATCTTTTAATTACTCGTCTATACCGATTAGCCATTAGAAAGCTAATTTCAACAACTGCCATTGAATGGATGTATGTATACTATACATTCAACGAGTGATCCAAGTAGAGATCTTTTTTCAATAGCCTCTTTTGACGGCTCACGCGTGAGTCATGTGAAGCTGTCATGTTATTTTTGTTCAGTTTCGTTTGTCATTTCATCATGGAAAGACTAACGCCTGAACAATGTTTACAAATCATTCAATATTATTACGAAAATTCTGGTTCTGTAAATATTGAGTTTCGCGCGCTTCGCTCATCTTATGGGCAATATAATCGGTAGAGCATACTATTCGCAATACCATCACCCATTTTGAGACCCAGCATTAACTATAATTAAAAATATAATTAAATCCAATAATTATTGGACAATATTCAACCCAATAGACCACTTCCAGCACATAGTGAAGAAAATAAAGCAGTCGTAGCAATTCGGACTCACGTATGGAACGACTTGGCGCATTTTATTTCGTCGAGAACTTAAGTTAAAAGCGTAAAAAATACAACTTGTGAAAGATCTGAAGCCGCTAAACCTTTCCAAGCAGCATGCTTCGCTCTTTGGACTCTTGAAAAGTTCCAAGAAGATCTGACGGCAGCAATATTCTCGACACTTCAGCGATGACACTCATTTCTAGCTCAATGGGTATGTATACAAGCAAAGTTGCTACATTTGGGACGAGAAGAAACCTGAAAAGACTCAAGAGCTGCCATTTTATCCAAAAGGCCAGTAGAATCATCGGTCCATACTGGTGAACACGTAACCGTAATTGACGACCGTTATCACGTCATGATAACCAACTATTTGATGACTGAAATTGAAGCTTATGATCTCGGCGACATTCGTTTTCAACAGACGACGCCACTTCCCACACATGGCATCAATCAATGGATTCATTGAGAGATCACTTCGGTGAGCAGATAATTTCACGTTTTGGGTCGGTCGATTGGTAACCAGGAACGTGTGATATCACAACATTAGATGTTTTCCTGTAGGGCTATGTAAAGTCTAAAGTGTATGCGGACGCTGGCGGTTATTCGCCAGTTACCAGTCGAAATGCTCAAACGAGTCATCAAGAATTGGACTCAACAGATGGATCATCTAAGACATAGCCGCGGGCAAATATTCAAAAAAATAAATGCCAAGGAATGTACTTTTGAATGATAATTAAATTTGAAGATATTGAAAGTTTGGACTGACTAAAAATCATATGGATTTAATACTATCTATATATACGTCTACGAATTTTTCAATCCATCTGTTTAATTACTTTATAAAAGCCAATATAAAAGAATTTCACTACTTTTCCAGTAGGTAACTTTCGTAATATGTATGTATCTCGCTTTGTGTAAATGTAATCGAGTTCCGCTGGCATGGCGTTAAAAAGATAAAATATCGCACTAAAAAAAGTTTGGCAGACAATTTCGTGATTACTGAATGATTATTGTGTTTCCAAACTATAGATAACTGTTGCTATAAATAATAAGATTAGAGTAACGCTTCGAAAGAGGAATGAGAGACCTGGAAGCGGAACAATTTTTTGACGTGGATGACTGAAAGTGTCTCCATTTCACATCGCCTTAAACACCTCGATAAAAGTGCTACGAAAACTTTTTTTTCGAATGAAGACTAAAGTATGTGATATTACATGATGAATAATGACACTCACAAATCGACAAAGCGCTTTGAGCCTAAAACAAATCTGTTGAAACGGCTAATGCCAGTTTTTGTTATACATATCTTCTGGTTCGCCGAAGTTAAGACTACAACATACCAGATATTTCAACCTCAGTCTTGCACGGGTTGAATAATGGAGGAAAAAGTGTTAGTATGTATCCACATCACCCTTCTCCATACAACTTTCTTAACTTGCGTCCTTTAAGATTTTTAGTCTTGCATATTGAATTAGGAAGTAAAGTCGAACGAATACCAAACTCTATAAATCACTCATTAATCCCATCCTGCTATATGGTGCGGAGGCATGGACAATGACATCATCTGATGCGTCGACCTTAAGAGTTTTCGAGAGAAAGGTTCTGCGAAAGATTTACGGTCCTTTGCGCATTGGCCACGGCGAATATCGCATTCGATGCAACGATGAGCTGTACGAGATGTACGACGACATTGACATAGTTCAGCGAATTAAAAGACAGCGGCTACGCTGGCTACGTCATGTTGCCCAAATGGACGAAAACACTCCAGACGAAGACCTCCAATCCGTTGAAAAGATCAAAAGTGTAATTACCATTTTACCAAATTATCGAAATAATACAAAATCTTGTGACCTTTTCCACAATTTGTCATCGTAAATTAACAAAGTTTGGTTTATAAACAAAAAAAACATTGAATGCGAGTTTCTTTCTAAGCAAGAGTTTATTTATAACACACACACCAATAAACTCGACTTTATTTCTCAAAGTAAAGATGTTCAAAACCACTAACTTGACACCAATTAATTCAATTTTATTGACCTCACACGCTACACAAGGAACATATACACCACATAAAACTAATGCACAACTTTAAGATCACTTCATCATCATTGCCATCGCTTATCAGTAGAAATCACCATCGCTTAGCGACTCAGTCTTAACTTGCACCCCGGTGGGCGAATGTTGGGCATGCCAGTATTTAAAGCTTTGCGCCAGATCCTCCACATCATCATCGCCACATTCAATACCAACCTCCGGTTCCGTTGGCCTATGGCTACTGACACCACTCGCAGCAGCAACTGCATCAACATCACGAGCACCACCACCACTATCTTCACCCGCATCCGAATCGTCCATCCACTTGCGCTTCAACATTGGCTTATCGCGTTTATAACGCTTCATATTGCAGAATTTTACATAGATTTTGCCACGTTTCTCGGTGCGATAGTATTCCAATTTTTCGCTGGGGAAGAGCTGCAATATCTGCTGCTCCAAATTATGACTAACACGCAGTGACAAATGATATTCATTCATATCGAAGAAATTCACTATCAACTGTATGAGCAGCGTACGATGGACATTCATAAAATGCTGATGCTGCTGGTAGTATTCGAGTAGTGAGAGGCCCTTAAAACCCGACGAGTTCAGTATGTGCAATAGTGGACCGTTATCAACTTCTTCCTCGTCCGTGTCGTTGATAAATTGGAATTGTGGCGCTAAGCGTGTGCCACCACCACTAGTTGTTGTTGTTGCAGTTGGCGCTGCTGTTGTTGTTGTTGTATTAACTGACAACGCATTCGTTGCAGGCTCCGACATAATGCCGTCCTCCAGCATGCTCGGCTGACGTGTCAGCTGTGGCATCTCACGCAACGCATCCTTAACGGGCGCCAACGGCGGCGGCGTCTTACTCTGTGTCGGCATTTTAAATAACACCTCTGACGTATTGGTCGCTACGTTGACGCAACGCACCGCCGCCGTATTCGTAGCACGTGTTTGCACACTTTTATGAACCGTTATCACCTCGCTTGCTGTTGCTGCTGGTGGCGATGTGGTGGTGTGTGGCAAGTGCGTTGTGCGCGCCAACATGTGGCACGGGTTGTAGTGTTGGTAGTGATTTGGCGCGCTGGCAGCCAGCAATGGTTGATTTTGATCACGACGCCAACGCTCGAAGTAATATTCAAAGCGTATGCGTGTGCCGAGCTTGTAGGAATGCAAAAGTTCGCCAATGTGGTGGCATTTCATCATTCGCAGTTCGTCGATGCCGATGTTTTCGTCTGTTGGAGAGGGTGGGAGGTGGATGAAAAAGGTTAAAATTATTTTGTTTTTAGCGTTTGCTTGTTTAGCGCAATACCTTGAAATTGCGATAACAATTCGGGTAAGCCCCAGCTGTTTAGTAAGGTCTTCAGTGCAGCTGTGTCCAGCATCTTCACTTTCTTACCAGCTGAAATGATGAATTGAAATTTTTTATGAAAATCATCTTACGGCATTTTGTGATGAATATGTGTGTATAGGCTTACCAATACTTCTGTCACTTTTATATAAACAATATATTTATGTACATATGTATATACTTATGTACTTAAAAGCTCATCAAAACTATTTTCCGAACGAATTCATCACTACTATAAGTTATATGTATGTATGTATATACATACATACTGATATTCCCTTTTTTTACCCACTCTCTGCTGGAAATCAATTATTTTTTATTATTATAATTATTATCTTTTTGTGCACTGAAAAAGTCTCAAACAATTATTTCGTAGTTAATGTACTATACATCCAGCCAGAGCGAAAGCGTGCATTCAACTAAACCAGAAGTAAAATGCTACATCCAAACCGCACAACGGTACATATATGTACATAAGTATGTACGTGTGAATGTATGCAAATACAACTATACACAACAATTCATCTTTTCAATGAATGCCCACTCACCAAAAACTTCAAGCTGGTTCCTTCCATTCAACGTAGCTTCTAGTTACACAATGGTGCTGAGTATTCTATAACGCTCTCTTTCGCACACAGACGCATTCAATATACATTAAATTATTCGAGAAGTAGGAGAAGAAGACGAAAATGTATTCATTATACATTTTGTTTTTGCTCGATTTTTCACTCAACGTTACGTATATTCATAATATTTCTAAGCAAAAGTACAGTTTTGTACGTTTGCGACTCTACAAACATACTATACATATATACTATGTACTATACATATTTACATATGCAAACAGCTGGTATGTACTTATGTATGTTTGAGACAAACCAAACATTTTACTAAAGTCATAAATACATATACACACATAAGTAATTTTAATAAATTTTATTCAAAAATGTACTCAGGGCATCTTGATATATCCGCATTCATGTACATACATATTTACATACTTTTGTATGTACATACGTTTTGTGCTTTGTACATTTTACGTAGCTGGAATGTGTTTAGGGCTTTGTTAGCGCTAGTATGAGTATCTAAACTCATTTGTATGTAAATATATATGAATGTATGTACATATGTCGTATGTATGTAGATATGCAGAATTAATGTTCATGCGTTCTGTTCGTTCGTTCGTACACACGATGTATTTTTCACTTGCATCGTCACTCGGTACCGTGGGCAGCAGTCAAGCGAAAGGTGTTTATGAAAGAGTTTGTGTACTTAAGTTATTTACAATTGAAAAAAAAGCAAAAGTGATATGAATTTATAATATTTTTTTAAATAATAAAATAAAAATTAATAAGAATAAGACTAATATATACATTGTAAATTTAAAAACTTTTAAATTCTAAACGAAAACGAATTAGGTATGTATTATTTAAACTGCGCGCGTCGAAGGATTGGAGAATTATTTTTTTTTTATGTTGGTAGTACTGTCAGTCACATTTATGTCAAACTTCATGTCAAAATATTCATTAGCGTTTGAGATACGTGTCGTTTTGTGAGCTGCTAAAAGTGAGTTTTTCGTTTTTTGCGATGTCGAAATTTGTTGAACAAAGAATTTGCATTAAATTTTGTTTACGGAATCAATTTTCTGCTGTGGATACGTTGAGGATGGTGCAGAAATCCTTTGGTGATGAGGCTATGTCTAAAAAAAAAATGTTTACAAGTGGTATAGTGAGTTCCAAGCCGACCGTGAACGTGTCGAAGACGAAGAGCGTCCAGTGCGACCATCAACCTCAACCGACGAAGCTCACGTTCAACAAATCAAAGATTTGGTGTTGAAAAACCATCGATTAACAATTAGAGACCTTGCTGATGAAGTTGGAATATCGAAAGGCTCAGCCAATTTCATTTTGAAGGATGTTTTGGGCCTCAAGCGCGTCAAATCTCGGCTGGTACCGAAAACATTGAATTTTTTGAAAAAAAGGCGTCGCGTTGAAGTGTGTGAAACAATGCTTTCCGACTACCAGGGTGTCATGCCAGGAGACCAAAAAATCGCGCCAAAGTCGCTCAAAAATCAAGGTCATGTTGACTGTTCTTCTTCGATTATCGTGGTGTTGTACATTATGAATTCCTTCCAACCGGTCAAACAGTCAACAAGGAATATTATTTGAACGTTTTGCGTCGTTTGCGTAAGGCTATCCGCCTAAAAAGGCCGGAATCGTGGAAAGACAATTCTTGGTTTTTACATCACGATAATGCACCATCCCATACTGCCCTCGTAATTCGTGATCATTTCGCCAAAAACTCAACCCATATCGTTCCGCAACCACCGTATTCACCTGATCTGGTCCCGTGCGACTTCTGGCTGTTCACCAAGCTCAAAAGACCGCTCCGGGGACACCGTTTTTATACGATAGAGAAGATTCAAGCCGCAGCGAAGACGGAACTGAAGGCCATCCCGGAAAGTGACTACAACCAGTGTTTCGAAGATTGGAAAATCCGTTGGCATAAGTTCATTGGAACGGAAGGGGATGAAATTGATTTGGAAGAATAAATAAAGCATTTTCAAAATAAATACAATGTCACCTTATTTGGGCACAGTAGTATGTAGATAAAATAAGAAAAAGAGTAATTCTTTCATATTTAGATTGGTTTATCTGTAAGCTTGAACGACCATCGTTATTTTGTTGCTGTTAGTCGAATCGACTAACAAAGTACATTCTAAGTGTTTTAAATGTAGTAAATAAAAAAATGGAGCCATGCGTTAACGCAAGTGAAGAAAGTTCTCTGAGCGCTATTCACTTGGAAGTGGCCTGAAACGATTATTTTATGGCTCAAGCTTACGACTTCCGATCCTCTGGGTACCATTTGAAGCTAAAGTAAACAAACGCTCCTCAGGTTTGTGCGCAGGGTTTGGGACCCGCCACGTAAAACAGCACCCCAATGAAAAGGATACAACGGCTTCTGGTGAAAGACCCCTTTTTGATGACATCCGCTACCCAGCTAGTTAACGTTCTCGTAAAAGTAAATGCTCACATCACCGTCGTGCAAGAAGTGCGATAGACAAGACAAGGACTACGATAAGGAGGTCCTTGTGACATTTACTACAGTGGCCATATAAAAGAGCATAAACTCGATGTGGGATTCGTGGTGGAAAAGATAATTTGTCGCCAAGTTCTGGCATTCACCCCGGTAGAGGAACGTCTAGCCAAAATTCGCAATCAAAGCGAAATCAGCTTCTTTGTAGAATATGGTGGGATGAAAGCATGCCGACCCCAAAATATGCACCAACTACCATGGAGTAAGCCTCTTCAAGAGCGGATATAAAGTTTTATCGAACATGAAAGATTAAAGCCCACTTCAGTGTGCCTTCAGGTCTGGAAATCAACAACTGAGCAGATATTCACCATGCGTCAAGTCTTGGAAAAGAGAATTCATATACATCACCTCTTCGTCAATTTTAAAGCTGTGATTAACAGCACGAAAAGCCTTTATGCCGCTGGGTTTGAGTTTGGTATCCCCGCAAAACTAATACGGTTGTGTTAACTGACATTGAACAATACCAAAACCTCAGGATCAGGATCGGGGAAGGACCTCTCCGGGTCGTTCGATCCCAAGCGAGGTATTGCTGGAGAAAATAATTTGAACTCCAGAGCTGAACAGAGAAGGTAAAATCTTCTAAAAGAGTGTACAAATGCTGAAATGCGGCGATGAAATTGATACCATTGACCACAACAAGCACGTTCTGTATTCTCATTTAGTCATAACTTCGAAGTCGTAGATAATTTCGTCTACCTTAGAGCCAGCATTAACACCAACAACGTCGTCAGCTTCGAAATCCAACGCAGAATAACTACATATTTCCAAAAGGTTGTACTTTGGACTGAGTAGGCGATTGGAACGTAAACACCTCTCTCCACAAACAAAACTCAAATTCTACAAGCCACTCATTATTCTCGTTCTGCTTTATGGTGCAGAGGCTTGGACGATGACAACATCCGATGAGTTGGCGTTACGAGTTTTCGAGAGTAGGGCGTTATCTTTGATAGAACTAATGTTATCATATTTACGTATTTAAAAAAAAAACAGCACACATTTAGAAAATAAAAAATAAACCTTTTATATTTCAATTGTAGGCACTCTCACCACAGTGCAAAACCACCTTTACCCACTTGTGACTAGTTTACGATGATTGATTAGACCGTAAGCAGCATAACCGTATGAGGAAACACATAAAATTATAAATTAGCAACTTAAGCAGTTCAATGAACGCAAACAAATTCATTATTACTTCTGTACGCACACATAGAGCAATACTGATAAAAAAATAATAAAAAGTCGGGTTAATTTCTGGCACCATTTTTAAGACTGATTCAAAGATAAGGGCATTTATTAAAAAAAATATTAAAGAGCTAAAAATAATTTTTTTTTTCATTTCTGATTAATATTTTTGCCATTGAAGAAAAAATATTTCCATTTTAATAGTAATTTATTTGAGCTTTGCACACATTTGGGCAAAAAATAGTAAGACATTTTTATTTGCGAAAATGCATTCGTCGAAATATAGTATTTTTTTTTAGGGCTGTCAGTAACATTTGTGTCATGTGTCATATGGTGCTTGGGAATCGACGAATAAGAGACAGAGGTCTTACTTTCGTTGGAATATCGGACCATTGTGAAAGATCGGTTGGGCCAAAGAAAAGTAAAAGCACGATTGGTTCTACGATCACATTTTGTCTAAAAGCACCGTCTATGAAATAATGCTTTCCGACCACCAGGATGTCATGAAAGGAATTATCACTGGCGATGAGCCTTACATCTATGCTAAAAAGCCGGAAACAGGTATTTTGGGTATTAGGCGTCGTTTACGTGAAGCCATTCGTAAAAAGAGGCCGGAATTATGACCGATAACTCTTGATTTTTGCACCACGATAATGCACTATCGCATACGCTATTGATTCGTCGTAAGTCTTTCGCCAAACTTTCAACCAATATCGTGCCGCAACCACCATATTCGCCTGATTTAGCTTCGTTTGACTTCTGGCTATTCAGCAAACTCAAACGACTGCTCGCGGTAAACCTTTTTGAGTCAATTGAAGACATTAAACGTGAACGCTGCGCACATTGAAGACTATTTTGGAATTTGAATTTAACAACTGTTTCAAGGATTGGAAAAAACGTTGGCACAAGTGTTGGGGCCAAGGAGGATTACATTGAGGAGGACGACATAAGATTTGAAAAATAAATTAAGAATTTTATATTTATGAACAAAGTTTTACTTTTTTTTGCCCGTAGTAGTATGACATAAGTACTTTCGTTTAGCGAGCGTCTAAACGCCACACTGTCAGGCACATACCTGTCGAACGAGTCACATTTCGTATGCTAACGAATGAATGCGCAAAGTAATCACTGAAAATGAGATGAATACTGAGCACACAATGCTAATGCCGGAATTACATGTGCAGAATTCTGCGTGCAGAAAAACAATTTGTACTGATTTGACAGTTCAAATTCTGCACCTCAATGCAGATCTGCACGGCATGTGAAATTTGAATTTCTCTGCGCAGAGGCAGTGCTGACAACATTTAAATAATTAATTTTTGAGCAAAGTCCGGCAACATTTTAAATTGCGCTCAGCTGTTAAGTAAAAATTAACAAAAGAAATAAAAAATGGAAGAAAAACTGATTGAGTTTGTAAGAGAAAACAGGTTCTTATATGACAAAAGTCATAAAAATTACAAAAATAGCTACCTGAAATACCTTAAAATTTTTAAATTTCAATTTCAATTTCAATTTCAATTATTTATTGCAATCAGCTGATTGTCAAAATTTACTGCACATGTATTTTGGCTGGAAAAAATAGTGCAGATCTGCATGCAGAATATCTGCACATGTAATTCCGGCATAAGGGTTTGTTATGCATACCATACATGAAATATGCACATATGCATGTACATATGTATGTATGTATGTATGAATAGGTAGCAACAAAATAAACACAGCCGCAGAAAATAATAGGAATATTTTCAATAGTATTACAGTGAATGCAGTAAAAACAGTTAAAAATAAATTGCAGATTTGAATTTGAAAAACGAATGTTGTGATGGCTAAAATAATATATGTATGTATGTATGTATATGCATATGAACATAGATACAATTCAACAGAATTTATTGCTAAAAACCCCATTATATAATATCTACATAAAGGCCTAAGCAAGATTTATTCGTTATTTAAGGAGTTTCGTGGGTTTTGACGCCCAAAAAAATTCCCATTTTCCACCAATTTTTTTTTTATATATGAGCATATAAAATAGGAACATCTGTATAATATTTTGTAAATTTTCCATAAATTTGTTTTGGAAATTCCACCATTGGCAGCAGGTTTCCGGAGGCACCGCCCAAAAATGTCTCTCCGTGATGTCCCGTGATCTAAAATTTAAATTTCATCGGTTAGTTGATGAGTATAAGTCGTGATTAAACGTGGGATTTGGTAAAATAAAATTGTTTTTGTTAAAGTTACGAACAATTAAAAATGATTTTAGATCAAGTTTTTACATCAAACTGCTCTGAAAAAATCAGTTGTAATCGATAAAAAACCTTCGATCAATCACGAGGTCATTCTATCAAGTTTCAGAGAAATCGCGATCACGGACTTTGAAAACGATGCGCCGAGAAAAACACGATCACACATGACTGAAGTAGCTGACCAGTCTAGCCTGACGGCCGGCTTTCCAAAAGATTCTATCTCCCTCACTTTCATACCGAATGTCTTGAAACTCTGAAAATGTTCTAGACATATCATTACCATAAAAAAAAATAAAACGCTTTTTGAAATCTCATAAACCCATGTATGTAAACGCCTTGAAAAGTAAATAGATTGCACCAAATCTTATCAGTCAAAGGTCTTATTGTTGTAGTTACTGAGCTAAAAATTGATTATCTTCATAAAACTCATCACTATATTCGCTAATGGAAAATTCCCTTGAAAACTTCAATAGCCGGTGCAAAGATAAATAAATATTACGTTAATATTTGAATATTGTTAGTTTTTCATTCGGATAGTCTGACAATATTTTTTACGGAAAGCATTTCAACTTCTACTGATTCTGCTTTAACTTATTTAACCTCGTTATAGGCATTTCTAATCAGAAAATGTGTGAATATATAATATAAGGTGTTTTTTAAACGTGCGGTTTTTAATGGGGCGATATTTTTTTCAAATTCGGTCTTCTAGACAGCTGTTACTTGATCTATACTCAGTTTTTTCTGTCATTTTATAAAAAACACATTTACTCCGGAACAACGTTTGGGCTCCGTGGCATGATTAATGGCTTTTTCAAGCTGAATTGGGGATGTTGATATTGTCGACCTTCCGTTCCAACATTACGGCGCTACATGCGATGCAATGAAGGAGACTCTTCGTTAGCTCATCACGAGTCGTGGGCTTCCAAAAACTTGAGATTTAACATCGCTATACTATTTTTATGGAGTTAAGTGAAATCGGTTGTCTACGCATATACTTAAGCATGAGACGATTGAACACCTGGAAAACAATATTCTCCGAATTGCTGCAAAATTCGAAGAAAATTGGACCTGTCGGCTGGAATTTATTCGATTATAGAAAAATAGAAAATGTCTAGCAAACTATTTCTCTTTCCAAAGTTTTCGCGTCGTAAGCAAACAAATGCCAAACCTATTGACATATGGAGATCAAACTCCACTCGAAAATAAAAAAAGGTTGTATTAATCTCGGAAAAATATCGATTAGGTTTGGGCGCGCATATGGATAAGTCCCGATAAAATTATATGTAGTTGGTAATGAAAAATAGCTAAAGAAATGAGAGAGAGAGAAAGATATGCCGAATTGGTCAAAACCGAAGACTTCCATAACAGATTTTAAGATTGATTCTGTTTTCCAATAGCAATTTTCAAAAATTAAGTGAAAATTCACATTTAATGGATATCAGAAACTAAGTTGTATAAGATTTCTATTTGACCAAAAGTTATTGTAAGACCATGTTATTAGTAAGACCATGAAAAGGCCAACGAAAATCTCTGAAAGAGGAAAGTTTTTATTTTATGTTCAAAGCAAAAATTTCGCTACTCTAATTGATATACCATATATATAAATATTCTGAAGTGATAAACCTAACAATATGTGCAGTTATAAACTCTAAACAGGCAGCTATGGCATAAGTAGAAGTGACCTGCGTTAAGCATATACGTAAGTACTAACCTTTATAAATTTTAGCCTATTGACTTTGAAGTATATGAAGAATCATACTCTAGGGGGCTTCTGTTCCAAGAAACGGTACATCAAGAGAGTTAATTGGATAACAAATCTGAATGGTATATCTAAATGCTTTCTTTAACCACATTAATTCCCAAACATTTTAGTAATAGGTTGTCAAAAAAGTCTTGCGGTATTTTTATTGAATCAATTCGTGTGGCACCCATACATCGAGCTTCTTAGTGACTCCAAGCTTCTTCAAATGGTTTATAACGGTTTGATGACTACTATGCCGGTCTCTTTCGACCAATTCAGCGATTTTCTCGCAATTTTCGACGACAGGCCTTCCGGAGCGTGCCGCATCTTCGACGACCTCTACACCAGAACGAAAAAGTTGAAACCATCGTTGTGCGGTGGAAATGGAAACTGTATCGGGTCCATAAACTGCACAAATTTTATTGGCGGCTTGAGATGCATTTTTGCCTTTATCGTAGTAGTACTGTAAAATATGCCGTATTTTCTATTTATTTTGCTCCATGTTTGCGACGCTATAACTCACGAACGACTTAAAAGAAACGACAATCAATCAAACACGTGTAAGCGCGTGAAATGAGCTTTCCAAAAAGATATAGCATGACCCGATGCGACCAATAAAACTAGAACTACGCGCTCTCAGCGCCAACTAGCGAAAATACCGCAAGACAATTATGTAGCATATCGGCGTTCAGGTAGTATCGACCGCATTTTATCTGTTCTTTCCAATACCACATACTATTAACATGCCACATACTAATAAAATGTTCCCTAAGATTCATTAAGGTATCTCACATGCAACCATCACAGTATGACGTAAAGTCCGCCATATATTCAGTAATCCTGATTTTTGTTATATAGGGGCTAAATCAAGTTTTCGCTCGATTTTATACGTTTTAAGCACTCTAATACACTGTTATGACTAAAACACTCTCTGTCAATCTCATTGAAGTCACTCACATATTGACCGATATATGCGGTATAAAGTCACCCGATAGTTCAAAAAACCCGATATTAGGTATATGGGGGCTCAGAGAAGAATTAACCCGTTTCAACCCCTTTTTGACATATAGACATACCATTATAGACGAAGGATTATCGCTTAATTTCAAATATATGTATATCTCACACATTGACCGATATTATCGGTCAAAAGTCAACTATATTTACTAAATATGTGGAGTACATAAGGGCTTGATCAGTTTTGGTTGAGTTTGGACAGTTTTTGGTCATAATATGGTGCACTCTAAGCACATTATTCATTGAAAATTGTATTTCATCATATTAACTGCTTCTTGATTTCTGGACTGGAAAGTAAAAGTTCTCCTATATGGAAAGTAGGTGTGGTTGTAGTCCGATTTCGCCCATTTTTACACTGTGACTGTTGAGAATGTACGAAGAACGCCGCGGATTAAATTTAGTTAGTCGGTTAGTCTGATCCCGAGGTATGTTATTTCACCTAAAAGTGGGCGGTGCCACGCCCATCGTCTGATTTTTATTCCAGCTCCCATACTCTCATACTTTCTCGGGTGTAAAATGTTAGCTCTATGGCAAATTTAGCTATGGATTTATCACACTTGTAGAATAGCGTTCCGTGGGCGTGGCAGTATTTCTAATCAAATTTCGTTCGTGGAATAGATGCGAATATTGGAAAAGACTTATGATGATTCAGTTTTATTAAAAACACAAGTCTACGAGTGGTTCAAAGGTTTAAAAGATGGTCGGGAGATTGTTGAAGACATGCCTTGTTCTGGACCTTCGACTTGTTAAGTGTTAGAGAATTGTCATCTCTCGCCATGTTTCGGGAGTTCGATCAGTATATACATGAACTCGTCCCGCAGCTTTTGAGATACCGATTTCAAAATGTGTGCACGTCCTTTCCCCCCAAAGAAGCTCTTCATTTATCATAACAGCCGATATTGGACCGCTCTAGAATTAGCTGCCGAACAAACTGAACGATCAAAATCGAGTTCTATGGAAACTTTTTTATTTGTGCAGCGTATGCTGGCTTCTTCTTACATTCTTTTTTTCCTTTTGATTAGAATCATCAACTGGATCAGCTATGCTACATACATTTCCATCAAAAGAAATCACTACACGCCCCAAACAAACAAAAAGCTGCTCTTAATCATCTCACTAAGTTAGCGACTATCGAAACCACAGCAAAGCGCGAAAAAAATGTCAGAATATCATCACTTGCTCAGAGTTGTTGCCAACGCTACTTTTTTGTTTGCTTTCCTTGGGGACAAATTTCATAACAATGAGTGCAATTAATTGCATTATTCAACACATGCCCCCCACGCCCCTGGAACGAATTAAGTGAATGAGGCTGCTAACAAAACACGAAAAAAAAACAAAACGAAAACGGGAGTAAAGCGAAAAATCGGCACACGAAATACACACCCCACGAAAAGCTGAGATTTTTCCGCACTTGTTGTAATTGTTGTTGCATGATTTTTTCAAAGTTTTTGGGTCGAAAATGCCAAATCATTTTGTAGGTACCCAGAAATGAAATGACGAAAAACTGCAAAAGCACCGAAGTCCAAATGCAGAGCGTGTGCAGGAATTGAGCGCCGCTGCTAAAGAATCGATCCGTCTGCAAAGTAAGCAGTACACACTTTGTCTGCTGAAATGTGCAAACTTTGGCACAAATATATTTAGAAATTTGTATGAAAATGTGTGCATGTACAAGGTGGCAGCGCTACATAGCCGCAGCTAGTCGCTGATTACTCATGCCGCTTTCCTAGCATGCGCACAACGAATGCCCATACACGAAGCCACAAAGCGACCCACAGCGACACAAACGGCAGCGCCGAGCTGACGAGCGAACGAAGCGCAACGAACAAGCGAACCAGCGACCCAACGACCCAACGGCCTACCGACACACCGACCCAAAGCCCCACTTCGAGGCCGAGCGCAGCCACACACATGTTTGCATGCGATATCGCCTCACTTCACAACACACCATAACACGCTGCGCTGCACCACTTTCAAACGGCGCGCCGATTGCACCCGACCCCACCCGACCACGGCCGTATATTAAGCGAATTGCCGCTGCCGCGCCACTCAAGTTGGGGGTTAAGCGCTATTGCTGCGGCTGCTCCACTGTTGACGCAGCTGCTTCCCCAATTTCGTTTTTTGCTGTGCTTGCCGTTGTTGTTGTTGTTGCCTCAGTTTGCTACTTTGCTGCTTGAGTGCTTGACTAGGTTGCTGGTTGTTGGTCGCTTGTTGTTGCTGGGGGCGCACGAGCTGCCGCTGCTCAGCTCCAACCACGGCCGTACCAAGTGTGCACCTACCCACCTACCTACCGCGCCCCCGCACCGCTCACATGCAAACCGTTTTTGTACAGCAAGCGAGAAAAGCTGTCGCCGCTGCTGATTGTCGTCGTTTCGTCGTTGTATGGCAACATTTTTGCAGTCAATGGGTAGCACACATTAGCAGAAGTAAATTCACTGACGACAGACGCGTACATTTCGTGTTGCGGACTCGGCGCATCGGCATCGAGCCAGCTGTCATCAGCGCTCAAGCAATCAGCAACGGCCAACCGCCGTACAAATAACTAACTAACAATTTAAATGGTATTTCAAATATCATAAATCCACTTTTCAACTCAACAACGGCGCTTTGTTTGCCTGTGCGGTTGTGTGAGTGCAATTGCCACTCTATGTGTGAGTGTGTGTGTGAGCGCGTTCTGTGCAATGAATTAAATCACTTATAAAACGAGACACTTTTGAAATAATAAAAAATTATAGGTAATGAATTGAACAATGCGTGCGTGTGTGTGTTTGTGCGCACACACATACGTATATGAGTATACAGCACACACGCACACACCCTTATATACTTATGCATAGCTCTTAATTGTCTAACTCGAGTAGTTTTCAAGTGCTTGCCAAGTGATGTAGTGGAAAAACAATTTATGAATTTCTGCAGTTAAATTGAAAATTAATCAAATGAATTCTACACACATGCACATACCATGTAGTATGTATGTGTATATACTATATATATATATTTATGTACATGAAAGCATTTGACGCAGCGAAAGAACATTAATTTGTCGCCGTATACACACACATATTCAACATTAAGTGTAGAGAAAGTCAAGGAATGCAATAAGGAACTCATGAAATCGCTGCGGAAAATTATTATGTACCGTTACACTAACGATTCGCCGCAAAAAAGCAGTATAATGTTGACCATAAACATAATGTGGTAAGTATATGATAAGTTAAAAATATATAGAAATCCAAAAATTTTAATTTTTTTTATTAATTAAAAAACAAAACATGGCTAAGAATGTAAGAAATAGAAATAATTTTAAAATAAAACATTTTGTAGTCTCCACAAATTCTAAAAAACCTATAGGTCATATATAGCTACATATATTTTCTATATATAGTTATATAATATGATTTGTAAATATATATATACATATGTACGTATGTATATTTGACAGAAAAACCACAAAAAGCCCCCAGTTCAGCGTAAAAATATAATTCGTTTAAATATATTACGAGACTTCAATATTCTTTAGAGGAATGAATAAATTATATAAAAAATGTAAAAACTATATTTATTATAAAATTTAATATACTATTTTTTTTTAATTTAAATGTTTATTATAATTAAAAAAGAATTGAAAAATGTTGTATAATTAAAAAATAATTTTAAAAAAATTTTATAATTAAAAAATAATTTAAAAATTTTTTTAACAATAATTAAAAAAAATTTAAAATTAAAAAAAATATTTTACTTTTTTTTCAACACAGAAAATATTAATCAATTTAAAAATTGAAAAAATAACGATTTTCGAAAAACACGCGCTCTACATTTTTATACTTATACCTCGAATAGTTATATAATGTAATGCTCTGGCTGCAACCGCGAATTTTTTTCAGCCAAGTTTGAGAGCCTTTGTAGCCTTGGTAGCTGCTTGAAGCGAGCGTAAAACGAAATATTCTATTAAAACTCAAATCCGTCCCAAAAAAATTAAATTTTCTATCTAAAACTGATTTATCAAGTTATGGGCGTGGCGCCGTCCGATTGAAAGCTTAATTTTGAAAATCTTAGTAACCACTTAACCACTTTGGAGAATTAATATTTCTAATTATTCATTGTGTAATAGGGTGAAAAAGGTGTAAGTCTTAGTAAACACTTTGGGTAATTATTTTTTCTATTTATACATTTTGTATTAGGGTGGGTCAAAAATAATCGAATATTTTACTTCGCTTCGTACATCGAAAACTAGGTTCCTAGACACCTCTACGAAAATCTCTCCAAGGATGAGCGCTAAATTGTAACAGGATGACTCTCAACCCTTCTATTTTTTTCTTATAATTAGCAAGAAAAACTTATAAATCGCGTCTAACAAGTACTTAAACGAAGGAAATATAGGAAATTAAATGCTACAAAAAAAGTCTGTTACGATTTTTTCCTAAACCGCTTAATCTTTGAATTTTGATTATTTGAAACTTGAGTTTTTTCTTAGAAATCAAATTCATATAGGCAATTTAATAGAAAAATTAATCGACCTGCTCTAATAAATCTAATGCACGTTGAGTACGATTTAATACTCAAAAATTTCAACTATCTATTCTAACTGATTCTAGTGTCTTATTTGAGAGCAGCACTCTGAAAACAATTATTTTCAATTATTTTTTATTTTAATAAAAACATATTTAATTATTGCATAAGCTTGCGAATTTAGCCATAAGCACATAGATGTGTCACGTAACTCAGATAACCGATTTATTATGATAAGCATTTACTATATTAATTTAGACAACGAATTGCGTTATCTATAAGCAAGCACTTAAAGTCACTCATAACTTTGTTCATAGCTAATGAAATTTGATGTAGATGTATGAGCTAAATTAGGGTGGTCCCTAAAGTTACGAAATTGCTAAACTACAAATTTAAAGTTAACCATGATGAAATATAGGCTTAAAAGGTCACAAGGGCAAAGAGCTTTGCAGAAGTTTTTATTTGCATATAAATAATTATTATAAAAGGTGGTCCACTTCGAAGTTCCCTACTTTTTTGAAGAAAAAATGCAGAAACTTTAAATTGAATGCGGATCATTTGAAAAAATATTTTTTAGCATTTATATTTTGAAGATTATGTGATTCAAATGTTGTCCGCGGCTACGTCTCAGATGGTGGATGGTTGAGTCCAGTTTGCTGCGCTAACTCGTTCGAGCATTTCGACTCATAATGTTTTGCTGAGTGAATCGAAGGGGGTCTGTTCGCATAGACTTTGACTTTACATATCACCACAGGAAAAAATCTAACGGTTTTATGTCACACGAACGTGGTGGCCAATCGACCGACCCAAAACATGAAATTATCTGCTCACAGAAGTGTTCTCTTAATAAGTTCATTGACTGATGCGATGTGATGATCTTCAATTTCAGGCATCAAATTGTCGTTTATCATGACGCAATAGCGGTCGCCATTGACGGTTACGTTCTCGCCGGCATCATTTTTGAAAAATCATGGACTGATGATTTCACGGGCCAACAAATTACACTAAATCGTTGTTTTTTCTGGATGAATTGGCAGTTTTCAAATCTCTTCAGGTTGCTCTTCGTCCCAAACGCGGCTAATTTCTTTGTTTACATACCAACCGAGCCAGAAATGGGCCTCATCGTTGAACAAAATTTGGCTCGAAAAACGCGGATCTTCTTGGAACTTTTTAAGAGCCCCTCGAGCGATGCGATGTCGCTTGGGAAGGTCGACTGCCTTCAGTTCTTACAAAAGCTGTATTTTGTCCGTTTTCAATTTAAGATCTCGACGTAAAATGCGCCAAGTCGTTCCATACGTCAGTCGGAAGTGCTGCGAACGGCGCCAACTCTCTACGGTATTCGCTATACTTTTATCACTGCGAGCTGGACGAATATTATTGAATAATCAATGCTGGGTCTCAAGATGGGTAATGGTGTTGCCAATAGCAGTCCGATTATATTGACTACAAGTTGAATGTTGTGTTTTCATAATAAAGTTGAACAATTTGTAAACATTGTCCAGGCGTAAGCCTTTCCACGAAGAAATACCAAACAATATTGAACAAAAGTAACATGACAGGTTGACACCACCCACGCGTGATCTGTCACAAAAATCCTATTAAAAAAAGTACCTCTAATTGGATAACCCGTTATAAAAATTTTCATCAGTCATAATTCAATGAGCAAGCACTGTATGTACATTAGTGATTCAATAAAAAAATTTTTTTTTTCTTCTACACCTCTAAGAAAGCCTCTCCAAAAACCTATGAGTTTCATCATTCATAATGAATTTTTTCATCGAGTTATAAAATTAATAAGAAATAAAAAATTTTCTCAAAAATAATCTAACTTCAACCGTTAATAGCTTTTAAACGGTTGGGTTTACAAAAAAATCGTGGAGACTTTTTTTGTAGAGCATTCAATTTCCTACAAAATCTAAGGAACAAGATATTTTTTCAAGTAGTTGGAAGCGAGATATAATTTTTTCTATCTGATAATAAGAAAAAATAGAAAACTGTATGTAGGAGGACCTTCCCAATACAATTAAGAACTCATGCTTGGAGAGGCTTTCTTAGAGGTGTTTAGGAACCTATTTTTCCGAGTACCAAACGAAAAAAAAATTTTTTTTTGAATCACCCTAATGTACATGTTTACATATGCATATCTATATTCATTAGAAATGTTTGCATATGATTATTTATGTTTAATATATAGACAACAAAATCAATAAAACACCATATTCTTTCTTAGCCCTACACAGTTCAAGGCAGTGCGAGTGTACTATGTAGGTATACCATATAATATATAGATACATATGTACATACATTCATATATACATACAAAGTAAATATACAAACTCACAATAGTTGAAGAGCAAAAGCTAACAACAAAGAAGGTGTAGGGCTAGTTTTTGCTCTTGCTGTAAGTTTATCTAGCTTTTTTCATAGTGCTGTATGCTTTGGAGGGGCTCAAGGTTCCACCTAAACTTCAGTATTTAAGTACATATATATATTCATATGTACTTATATGTATATATGAATGCACGTAAGCTACACTTATAGCTTTCAATGCAACGAAGTTAATTACAAATAAAACACACACATACTATAAATAAGTATACGCTTGCAATTGTATTTGTAATGACTTAATTTGCGACTTAAAGCAACATCGAGCAGCTGCTGTAATTCACGCTGAGAACTTTAGACACTTACGAAACGCAAACGAACTAACGACAAAATAATAAGCGGCTATAAACCAACACACGTACATACATATACATGTATACATATACTCGTGCATGTGAATGTACAAAAGCAAAATATTAAATTAGAAAACAAAAACGAAAACAAAAGCCAGACACACACACTCTTAAGTAAAGTTGCATGCGATAACTTTTTTTCCGTATTTCCTGCTATTAAACGGCAAGTTTTTGTTGTCTGACTTAGACGAATAATTGCATGGTTGAACGACAAAAAATAAAAGTGAAATAATAACAAAGCCGATTGCAGTTGAAAAACAAATCTATAAGTATAGTATATGCATTCATGTATGTATATGTATATATTCAATATATTTATATACCGTAGTATACATATAATATACATACATATGTACATATATTTCTATGTACAATTAAGATGTTAATAATGACTTTGAAATGTTCAAAACAAAGCAGATATAAATATAAAGTTGTATATTATGTATGTACATATGTTTACTTGTGGCAAATGTACATACATACATATGTCTTTATATGTATGTATACTTGTAAAATGTGTTTTATACAAAAAACACCAGCTAATAAAATTGCATGAAAATTGCTACAGCAATTAATAGCTTTGCTGCAAGTCGTGTACAATTTTTAAATAATACATTATTAAGTATTATATACAGATTTATATATATCTGAATATACATACACATATTTACATGCACAAGCAACAAAAAATGTACATATGTATGTATGTACATACTTATGTGCTATGTATTAGATATGGCACGTTCATTTGCACTTTGAAATCACGTCTCAACATTAGCCAGTTTGCACTTTAAATTCATGTTGAAATTTAAAAAGTTTATTTCACAACAAAATTAATATAAAAAATTTAAGGCATAAAAATTAAAACAAAATTAATTAATTTAAATACTTAAAACAAAGTAATTCAAAAATTCCTTATTAAACAAAAAATAAAATAAAATAGAAAACAATAATAAATAAAAACTTAAATATAAAATTGAAGTTGATTTTTTGTTAAAATAAAACATATCACAAAATTATTTTATAAACTTGTCGAAAATTATAAATAAAACATATAAGGAAGAGCCAAGTTCGGGTATAAGCGAGCATTAAGGTAGTAGTCTGGTAACTTGGGTTCAAAAAATCTAAATTTTTTTTGTTTAATTTGAAAGTAAAATGTCTTGAAAATATACTGTGAAAATTTCAGACCGAAATTCGAAATATTTCGGGAGTTATAACGAGTTTCCCAGAGCGCCTCGGAGTCCTCTCTCTCATAGTTGTTGATCTTTAAACGCGTTTTTCTCAAAACATTACTTTTCTGGTCGGCCTGGGTCATAACTTTTTTTCTACTGAACCGATTGCTTTCAAATTTTAACAGGCTGTTCTACACATTTATAGTTCTCGTTGGTACTAACGAGAATTTTTTTAACTCCTAGCTTTATATTTTACAACCCTTTCTTTGCTAAAATAAAAGGCCTTTTTTTTCAGAGTCCGTCATTTTGTTATTTACCCTTGAAATTTAACTTCAGTAGTTTCGACCAGAGTGACATGTCCATAGATTAAGAATAAACAAGAATTTCAGATAACATCAAGAGCCAAAATCACCCGGGCCACCCACGTGCATTTTTTTTTTTTTTTTGAGGTTCCAACTCCGAGTGACAATAATAATAATAATAAAGTATTAAGTTTATTCAAATAATTTTTTTTTTCAATATGTAAATAAAAACACTCTAAATATTCAAGTTAATTCATTTTTATTTTCCTATAAAAAACCACCCTGCAAAGAAGTCCATGAAGTCCGGTTAGTCCTCTAACAGAGGAGTAATCGCCTATTATTAACTATATCGTTATAGAGTTAAATTCAAAAGCAAAAAAGACCCCTAAAAAAAATGGCTTAACTTCTTTTCAGTCTAAATCTGTGTGACTATGCCTTGCTTGTTCGTTTCGCCACTACCAAATTAGTTAATGTGTTAAGTTTAATGTATTCGTGAGCCATCTCGAGGCATTGCCACCCAATTCATGCAAAAATGTTTACTAAGCTAATATAAATGCCCAGAACCACTAAAAAATACGTGTATCTATGTACATATACACTGTACATATGTATATGCTATATATGTATGTAACTATCTAAGTTTATTGTTAGTCATATGTCGCGTTCAAATACAAGGTTTTCCACATTTTGCGTGTTCGTTTGGTTGGTTTCTTGCTTTTGTTGTTGTTGCTACGCAACAACTACAATATTATTGTGTATTTCTCACACATTCGCATAAAAACTGCAGTTTTCTATTCGTTGCTTTTATTTATTGTCGTTTTTGTATTTTGTTGTTTTTTTTTTTTTGCAATTTTATAATAGCTATTTGCACGCTGACTACATTTAATTATCAGCGACACACAAATGCAAATGAGCAAAACTGCAGTAGCAGAAACCAAAAGAGAATAAATGAAAAGCAAAAATGATTAGTGAAATCTTTAGACACTTGCATTCGGATTCGCAGTACTTTTGAAAGATGAATTCATTTAAATGAAATAGTTTAAAGAAAAAAGTGGAAAAAAATAAAAAAAAATATTAAAACAAAATTAAATTAATTTAAAAAATAAAAACATAAATTAAAATGTATTTAAAACGTGGAAATAAAAAAATATTGAAATTAAAAATTAAATTAATCAATTAAATTAAGTTTAAAAAACTAAATTACTTAAATTAATTCAATTAATTATTTTAATTTGGTTAATTTTAAAAATTAATTAAGGGGTCGGTAGGGTAATCTGGCCTCTTTTTTGACATTTTTTTTTTCGTAGAAATATTTATTTTACAATAGAATTTTTTTCACGTATCATGAGGTATATCGTGGAGTGTATGAACAAAATTTTTCGGAATTTTTCGATGACATCTGATTCCGGAATCATGTCCGCCAGTTTAAAAAGTGTGTGTTTGAGAAAAACGCGTTTAAAGTTTAAGGTGTGCACTCCGGGCGCTCCGAACGTCGAGCAGTATTATTATTTTTGGGCCTTTTTCGAAACCTTCCAATGGTAAAGTGGGTTTCTACATTAATTCTAAGGGTATAAGGGAACCGAAAATGCAAAAAAAAAATTTAAAAAAGATTATCCTAAATTAAATTAGTTAATTAAAATAAGTTTAAAATAATTAAATTAATTAATTAAAAAAATATATGTAATATATAAAAAATGTTACAATTAAAATAAATTTAATTAATTAATTAAAATAAATTTGAACATTATTTAATTTAATTTGAGATTTAAAAATTAATTATTTTTTAAACTAATTGTTTTTTAAATTTTATTTTAATTGATTAATTTAATTTTTTTAATTCTCAGATTAAATTAATTAATTTTGTCAAATTTATTTTAGTTTATTATTTCTTTTTTAATTCCCATTTATTATTGTTGTTTTTTTGTTTTAAGTACATATACATTTAAATTTAATTAATTTTAGAAATTATTATGTGTAAAGAAATTTAAATCAATAATCTTTTTTGAATTTCAAAAAATTAAATTATTAAAAAATAATTAATTAATTATTATTTATTATTTTTTTATTTTTTTCATAATTTAAAATTTTTTCAAAATAAAAAAACTGAATGATTTAATTTTTTTAATACATACATACATATGTATATGTAATAGTTTTTTAACATATACAAATTAAAAAAAAAAATAATAAATATAAGAAAATTTTATTTAAAAAAAATATAAGCAAATAATTTAAAAACAAAATCTGTGAACCTCGGTTGCGGTGTCATAAAAATAACAAGTTAGAACATTCTATAAAGATGTCAAAAAAATTTTTTTCTATAAAAATTTCTAAAATATACATACATATGTATATATTTAAAAAGATTATGTGAACCTTGAATGTTGTGTCACCCTGTTTTACGCCAACATTTATGTTTCACTATCAACTTTCATCTCTTTTCTATAATACTTAGTATCTAGATACACATAGTTTCCACATTGTATTTGTGCAGTGACAAAGTCTATTACTATTATTAATGTTCAGTCCCTGACAGGGCCATCATTACTGTCATATTTTATGCTGCGAGCTGCATGCAAACTTCTAATAGCGGCCAACACAACCAAATGGAAAATTTCAAAACGAATAATGTGCCATATGACAGGCTGTCAACGACGTGCTAATGTTCAGCACAAATGAAAAAAATAAATACAAACTAACTCTTCTTTATACAATGTACCCAGTAGGAATGAAAATCGAATTTTCATAAAAAAAAAGAAGTTAGACATAACCTTTGCAAAAGTATTATTACATGGATATGAAAATTTTCATTCTCACGTCAGAATATCAAAAAGTCAGTTGGCTATCTGTTTTACTTAAATATCTATGATATAAAGCAGTTTTCTATTTCATTTTATAAGCTTCGTAGTAGCAGCTGTTTAGTCTTCAAGGGGGTCTTCCTTTGCATTTTAATATTAAATTAAAAAATTTTCTATCTAACGTCATATAACAAAGCTTTCCTACAGGGCATATAATAGGCATGAGAGTCCACTACTCATCCTCTACAACTGAAAGTAATCAATCAACTGTTGGCCTGACTAACAATCGTGCAGCTTGACTAGCTGAAGTCCACAAGTCGTCCAAACATTCAACAGTTCAATCACGCGATCGCACCACCTCCGATACACACACTCAAGCACATGTGCATATGATCAACCCTACCAATATAACTAACTGGCATCACAAAGTCGCCAGTGAGAGTCAGAAATTTCCGCCTTCACATCCCACTTGAACCCCTCCTTTCTAGCACAGATGCGTTCTCAGCGCTTCACAGTGTAAATTTCTATAGCTTATTTGTATGATCAGCGCTATATGATCATCGCTATATGAATATATGTATATTATACTCAGTATAGTGTTAAGTTGTCTAAAGATTTATGAGTGACAGTTTGCGTGACTTGACAGCAGCGGCAAATGCAACTTGTCGTGTTGACTGGCAATTATTTTCAGTAATTTTCTATTAATACTAGGTGTCTGTAGAACCGACTGATCGCTATCTATATACTGTACTTTTTTTTACTTTTATTACAGGCCGATTAGTTTTGCAAAGGAAAGTGCAAAACTGGTCATTTCTACTTTTGCTCACACAACTAATGAATTGAAAGTGTAGAATTGCTTGACAAATCGATTAAAATAATTGTAGCTTTAGCTTAGATTGGAAAGTGGTTAGTGGAGCAAAGAACAATTAATGTATTTTTATTTTATACATACTACTATGAACCAAAAATAGTAAGATTTTATTCATAATTTTAAAATTCTTAATTTCTTCTTCAAAATTTATGTCGTCCCCCTTAAAGTAATCCCCCAATACACTTGCGCTAACTTTTTTTCCTATTCTCGAAATAGTTGTTAAAGTCAATTTCCGGAATAGCCTTCAATGTTTTCGATTGAGTCAAAACGGTCTGACCGGAGCGGGCGTTTGAGTTTGCTGAATAGCCAGAAGTCACACGGTGCTACATCAGTCGAATACGGTGGTTGCGACACGATATTGTTCGAAAGTTTGACGAAAAACTCACGAAGAATCAATGCAGTACGCGACGGTGCTTTATCGAGGTGCAGTAGACTCTCAAATAGTAGTCGTTGTTGACATTTTGGCCGATCGGAAGGAATTCGGAATGCATCACACCTCTATCCACGAAGAAAACTGTCGACATAAGCTTGATTTTTGTCATGCTTTGATGTGGTTTTTCGTCTTCGGCACACCTTTGCCACGATATTCGACCAACTGATTGTCTGTTTCCGGGTTGCAAGCATAGATCCAAGACTCTCAGCCAGTAATAATAACTTTGATGATGTGGTTTTTCGTCTTCGGCTCACCTTTGCCACGATATTCGACCAACTGATCGTCTGTTTCCGGGTTGCAAGCATAGATCTAAGACTCCAAGCCAGTAATAATACCTTTAATGACATTCGGGTGGTCGGAAAATATTATTTCACAGACGTTAACGAGACGCTGTTTTTCAAAAAAATTTCGTGCTTTCACTTTTTTTAGATCCAAATGATCTTTTCAAATGGGTTTCACTAATCCTTCTGATATTCCAACGATGCTAGTAAGAAATCTGGCAGTTAATTGTTTATTTTCAAGCAACAATTTCTTTATTTTATTGACGTGTTGATAACTAAGGGAGCTGTCCACACAGGGGGCATGTGAAAAACCAGTCTTTAAAATACATTCTTAAACCCAGAAGCTCCAACCCAGAACTATAAAGGGTGATTTTTTAAGAGCTTGATAACTTTTTTTAAAAAAAAAACGCATAAAATTTGCAAAATCTCATCGGTTCTTTATTTGAAACGTTAGATTGGTTCATGACATTTACTTTTTGAAGATAATTTCATTTAAATGTTGACCGCGGCTGCGTCTTAGGTGGTCCATTCGGAAAGTCCAATTTTGGGCAACTTTTTCGAGCATTTCGGCCGGAATAGCCCGAATTTCTTCGGAAATGTTGTCTTCCAAAGCTGGAATAGTTGCTGGCTTATTTCTGTAGACTTTAGACTTGACGTAGCCCCACAAAAAATAGTCTAAAGGCGTTAAATCGCATGATCTTGGTGGCCAACTTACGGGTCCATTTCTTGAGATGAATTGTTGTCCGAAGTTTTCCCTCAAAATGGCCATAGAATCGCGAGCTGTGTGGCATGTAGCGCCATCTTGTTGAAACCACATGTCAACCAAGTTCAGTTCTTCCATTTTTGGCAACAAAAAGTTTGTTAGCATCGAACGATAGCGAACGCCATTCACCGTAACGTTGCGTCCAACAGCATCTTTGAAAAAATACGGTCCAATGATTCCACCAGCGTACAAACCACACCAAACAGTGCATTTTTCGGGATGCATGGGCAGTTCTTGAACGGCTTCTGGTTGCTCTTCACCCCAAATGCGGCAATTTTGCTTATTTACGTAGCCATTCAACCAGAAATGAGCCTCATCGCTCATCGGACGTAAAGCGCGAAACACATTTCGAACCGAACACTGATTTTGGTAATAAAATTCAATGATTTGCAAGCGTTGCTCGTTAGCAAGTCTATTCATGATGAAATGTCAAAGCATACTGAGCATCTTTCTCTTTGACACCATGTCTGAAATCCCACGTGATCTGTCAAATACTAATGCATGAAAATCCTAACCTCAAAAAAATCACCCGTTATTTCTATTGAACTAATACAATGCGAGCCAATGTCAGCCAGAAGTGAATGATGACAATCCATTAGTTTCCGTTGGGCTACCGCGAAACAGACGGCATCAACACAACACAATTTGTTTATTGAGATCATTTAACATATTGTTCTTAAAAAACCGTCTTGAGACATCTGAAGTGATCAAATCAGTTTTCTTGAGACATTTTACGAAAGCTGGTTCGTTTATCAGAGATAATTTAAACAAAATTTTACGAAAATAGCATTCGTGACCAGTCATTGAAACGTACTCAGGTCCGGTTGTAGCAATTGGTTTTGTATGAAAGTTATAATGAATACGTTCTGTTCATGAAATTTATCCAGTTATAGAAGATGTCTGTCTGTGAGGACTGTCCGTAATGGGAATTTCACTGTATATACTTTTTAGGGTCGCTCAATGTATACAAATATTTTTCTAATAAATGTATAATCTAACGAATACAGCAAAGCTTACATAAAAGAAAAACAGTTAACAACAAAAAAGCAATAAAAACCACAATATGTCGTAATGGGCAATGATTTGCTTGCAACATGACATAAAAACGAATCTAGGATTGTGTCAGCAAGCCAAACGGGTCCAAAGCTGTGCAACTAAGCAGCAACAGAGAAGTTGATAGCAAGTGACAAACACACAGACACTCATGATTGCTATAAGTGTACATTATGTATTGTATGTATTGAGAAAATTTCATTTATGTATAAATGTATATCTATATATGTATGTATGTAATATTTAAGCACTATTTGAAAATATACAGCTTTTCTATCTTTTTCGTGCTTTTATCGTGCTGCCAACCCACCAAAATAGTGCTTTTTTTTAATTTTGCTCTTTCAAGTGAGTAGTCGCCCGCATCTCGCGAACAGTATGGCGGCAAAAGCAAACTGTGGCCTCTTTTCAATTTTTACGTGCCTTTTTCTTCAGACAAAAGTCAAACAAACAGACGCGAGATCGCTTGCATACATACAAACACATTCATATATATATAGTATATGTGTAAATATATACAATCATACATACAGATTTATTCAGCAAACCAGTACTACAAAATTAATTCAACGCTTTGACTTTTTGGGCAACCGAACGGTATTATACCGAAATTCAGTCTTTTGTAGCTTTAACCAGTTTCTATTTGGTTTTACCGTTTTCTTTTTGACTAAAGTTTTATTTACCTGCTTGTTGGGTTCAATATGGCTGCGATGCTGGTGTATTTTGTAGATAATTTGGAAACTTTTTGATTATTTCGTTCGTTTGTTTGACTCTTAACTTATTTTACATAGGATAGAAACATGATTGTAGTACTACATATTTGCCTAAGCACATGCATACATACATGGTATATAAAACATCTATGCATAAACAACGATTGTATACTTTCTTTTAGAGGATCAGCATTTGTCTTCTTATATAATCCAGCTTTCATTCCCTGCCGACCTTTGTTATCTTCTTTATACTTTGTGTTGAATTTTTGGGGAAAAAACAAAGCGCTTACTACATGTTCGACTCTTCCTCCGTTTATGAAAATAAAAAGGCTCCAACTTTGGTTCGTGACCCATCGAACCAAGATCACAGATATTAAAGAATCTCCGCCTTGAACAATATACACAATTTTTAACGACTCTGGCAGCGTAACCAATGTTGACGAATTGAGCTTCTTTACATACATACTCGTATGTACATATGCATTCTCAAGCGATTTGCATAGGCGTGCCAAAAGCGGAACAGTCAAGAAGGAAGTGTTGAGTTGTTTCCACCTCGTCTTCTTCCATAAAGCTTCTACAAATGGCGTCTGGTAAGATTCCTAGCCTTATAGCATGTACGCTAAAAGGGGAATGACTGTTAAAACCATCACAACTGTGGAGAGGCTAGCCTTACTAAGGTCTAGGAGATCACTAGATCTCTTGCGTTCGATCTTGGTTCAAAAGGATTTAACGACAACGCATGTACCGACGGTGGCCCTCCTCAGCTTTACAATTTCCTGCGATTCCGCTGTAGCCTGGCACCCATATCCGTCTTATCACAAAGAGACTCGATGCTTTTGATAGTGAGGTTACGCACTTCTTGATCAACCCTAAACGCCCTGTTAATGAGTTCAAGGCTAGTATCGCCGCCCTACTATATGAGTGGATGATTAATTTACCAAAGGCGGCTGCACTCCGGAGCAGCAGATCTACTGTTTCCTTAATGACTGCAGCCTCAGTTTGGAAAACACTGCAATAGTCAAGAAGTCTGAAACTGAGAGAGAGTTCCTGACAGTAACCGCCTCCACGAACCTTTCCCCCAAGCTTTGACGCATCCGTAAAGAAGCTCACTGCCCCTTTTCTTCAACGGCGTCTTCCCACCCAGAACTCCCTTGCTGGTACATGGATAGAGAAACAGCCCAGCACATGCTAATGAGCGCCACCCGTTCAACGCTCTCGACTTTCTATACAAGTGTGGTCTTTTCTAAAACCCTTCATCACATAAAGATACCATAAAACATAATGGGATTGATTATGATTTGGTAGATTCAGAGAACCATTTTGGGTGAGAGACCCTACCTTTTGACAATGGCTCCTCTACAGCTGCATAAGGCAATCGATGCCTTTTGTGCTATGCTTCGATATTCGGCTTCCATGAAGTCGGCTTCTTGAGTCCTAGATATTTCACTGTGTCCGCTGATTGCGAACGGATGCCTCTCATTTGCGTGAGAAGATTAGTGAATACTCTAAATGTAATCTAATCTCTTCAAAATTTTCATATTTATCACATTTACATCACCAAAACCAAAATTTCAAGGATAATGCTCTCTGTCAATAAAAAATAACACAGAAATCTGTTACAACTACAATAAAATAATTTTACAGTTATGTCCATATGATTGTATACAGTTTTTCACTTGTACGCTAAAGGCCGTTACTCCACTTATTTACTACAAGAAACTCATTTTTCCGTTTTGTGATATAATTTTTTTTCTGGTTCATTACATATGATTTTTTAACTGTGCATCTAAAATCAACACACGATATGCAAACGTAATAAAATCGTGTTCAACTGGTTTTTCTCCGACTTTATTTACTACTTTCTTTTTCACAATTGCTTCAACTCATTCTTTTTCATTTATGTATTTGCTCCCACAGCTTGTGTTCGTCAACCCATTTTGTTGTTTAAATTTTATAGTTTCTCGTTTTGGCTGTTAAAAGCATTTTATTTCATTTTTTAAAGGCAATTGTAGATATGTATGTATATATAAGTATGTATGTATGTATTAGTTTTTTTTTTTATTGGTTAGTTGATGCTAGAAATTTAGTGGGAAGGCCGAAGTAAATAAAATCGGATTTTACCAAATATGTAAGCAGTTATTTATAGCATGATACCGTAAATTATGCGCCATGTATTACTTGTCTTCTAAAATTTATGTACGGTGTCATCATCGTTTCAAAATTTTTGTTTAGCTAACAACGTCATATATACATACATATTTATGTAGATGAATACGTATTTATTTTTTGTTAGTTAAACCTGTTTCTAAAACCGTTAGAAATTTTAAATGATTTCGATATTTTATTGCGCTTTTATTAAAACAAAATTAAGCTCTTTAAGCCATACATGTAAATATCGTCACCTAAAATGCAAGGTAACGTAACATCACTTTTCAAAAGTTTACAGGCGAAGGAAAAACGATATACATATGTACTTAGTAGACCACTCAAATTGAACAAAATTTGAGATTTGGTTATAAAGTGGTTATATATTGACTATTATATCTCACAGCGATTTTCGATTTTTTTTATTATACGTTGTTTTGCATTTTGGGTGAAGCTAAATAATGAATTCTTATTCCATATATTTTTCAATAAAAAGTAATAGGTATTTCTTCAATTTCAAGGTACATACATACATACATTTGTATATACGCTTCATTCCTAACGAACCTAACTAACCTAAAGCTAACTAATTCAATATTATTCGCATTATAATAAACAAGTAAGGAAGAGCTAAGTTTGGATGTAGCCGAAGAGAATTCAATAATCTTTGTGTGAACTACAATCAAATTTGTGTTAACTTGTATTATAGGTCATAGACTAAGGTAGTTTTATAACTACATTTTACCTCTCGTCAGCGAAAAATACTTTAAAATCATCCTCAAATAGACAAAGGATCGGAATTCATTATATTAGGAGTATGAGGGTTTGACCAAGGCCACTTACCCACTACAGTTGAGTCTAATTAACCGGAATGGATCCGAATTTTTCTCCGGCCAAGGATTATCGATCCGGCAACATTTCTCGAAATTACCATAGGAATGTTTCCTGCCGCTACAACAACAACTGACATATTCGGTATATGGTTTATTAAAATAACGAAAATCAAATCGGTATAAAACATTTCAACCCTTAAGAATTCAATTTATTCCCAACCTCAGATTGCCTGTAAATTATTTTTATTTTATTTTTGTTATTCTATCTTTTTTATCCAATGGGCTTTGTCCCACTTAGCATTTTATACCATGAACAGGGTTTGCTACTAAGTTTGGAACACCCACAAGCAAACTTCTGACAACCTATAATATATGCACATGCATACATATTAGGGGTGTCCATTGCGGAAATACATCGATTTTTTTTCCGATTCAATGCATCGAATATATACATCGATGGTGTTCGATGCATCGTTTAAGAAACATCGATGTTTTTTCAAAATCGAGTGTTTTTTTTTTAAATTTAAGAAAATGGAATTATAAATAATAGAATTATAATAATAAAAATAATGTCATTCTTTATTAATACCAATATTCCTTAGGGATAGTTTGCAAAAATAAAAGCTTGTTTAATCTCTTGCCTTTAAGCCTATTTCTCTGATGAGTTACGATTTGGGCCGCTTTTGAAAACAGTCGCTCTGACGGGACTGACGTTCCCACCATGGTCAGATATTTATATGCGATTGGCTTCAATTGTGGGAGCTGTATCTCCAAGTCCTTCCAAATTTCCAATGGGTTTTCAGTGAGTCTACCCACTGGGCAACGTAGATATATGGCCAGCTCATCAGAAATAGTGTCATCGGCCTTTGACAATTTCCAACTTTTATGGACTAGCTTGTGGTGGTCCTCCCACAATGAATAGTTATCCTCATTTTTATCAGAAAGTTCCGATGACTCCGAATCTTTGGTCGTGTTGTGGGCTGCGGCTTTCATGAGATCTTTTATTTTTCCTACAGCAGCAGAGCATGCAAGCGGATCCGTAAAATGCATTTTCTTGAATCTGGGGTCCAATACCGTGGCTATAGCGAGGGGAGTTACGTTTTCGATGACACCCATTCTCTTCTGAATCTCCTTAAGAACCAGAGACTGTAGCTCTTTGGCAATCGAGTCGTCGAAGCTCAGAGGCTTAATTTTTAAAACGAGGCAATGAATAAGTGGTATTACTTTGCTGCTAGTGCAATACTTATCACCTGAGACCTCCTTCGTAGCAGCTTCTATTGGACGTAGTACCTGTAGAACTGAACTTAGATGTGCAAGTTCTGACGCATGCAGCATAGCTGGTGCATTTTTGTGTCTGATGATTATATTGTTAACAATCTCACGAAGTTCGATGAATCGCTCAATCATATAATATGTGCTATTCCATCTAGTAGGCACCTGTTGAATTAATTTAGTTTCGTCTGAGGTTGATTTACGGAGTTCGTTGCTTGCTATGTTGCTCTGTTTAAACCACGTCACAACATCTTTGACTTTGCTTATTAACTCGCGTAGTGGTTTGCATTGTTCTATTGAATTTTGTGCAACCAAGTTTAAAATATGAGCAAAACAAGGTATGTGCTTTTTACCAAAGGCTAGCTCTACAGCTTTCACCATATTTGGTGCATTGTCCGTCACCACAGCCGAAATTTGGTCTTTGTCAATACTCCATTCGTCGCAAGTGTTCAGCAGCATTTCAGCAATGTGTTGTGATGTATGGCGTTCATTTGATTGGCTTACTCCCAGAGTGATAGAAAACAACTCACTGCCAACACCGAAATGAGCTGTGACTCCAAGAAAGCTCCTCATGGACATCGATTCTGACCACATGTCAGTTGTCAAAGTCAGATTTTCAATGCCCGACAACTTTTCACGGATGATTCCTGATAGGGCGGCGTATTTGTCATCAACCCAACGAGTGAGTGTTGTTTTATTGGGAAGTTTATAACGCGGCTCAATCACTTTAAGGAAATTGCGAAAGCCTTCGTTCTCTACAATAGTAAATGGCTGATTATCCTTACACACCATATATACTAAGGCATTATTAATTTTAATAGTTTTGTCACCATTGGCCGAGAAAGCATAAATCTCTTCAAAACTAGCTTGAATAGTTTTTTGGCGTTTTGGTGGACCAACAGTTTTATTTTCAGGTTCTTTCAAGGCGTCACTTCTATCTGCTTCTTTAGTGGGTTCCTTTATAGATTTAAAACTTGTTGAGGGTAAAGAATCCGTAATTTTTGTTGAGCCATCATCGGTAAGCTCTCGGAAAGCTGCCTTATGAATATTTTTTAGGTGCCCCATCAGGTTGGTTGTATTTCCGCATGATTTAATGTTTTTTCGGCAAAGTCTGCACTTTGCCAAGTTGTTTCCTTCTTCTTTGTCATAAAACTTCCATACGCCGCTTTTTTTTGGAGCCATAATGTTTGTTTTTCTAAAACAACAATATTAAATTCCATACAAAAAAAACATCAACTTATTCCATTACGATACTTACTTTTCCAATCAATTCCGTATTAAGATAATAGTAAAAATTTATATTTTATTCTTTTCCACACTTTTATTTTGTTAAACGTTTACACAATGTTTCCAAGTAAAAGCCCGGCAAAAAAAGTTATCCGATGTTTCTTGAAAATACATCGATGCATCGAATACATCGAATGCCTTTGAAAACATCGGATTTTTTCGATGCATCGGAAAGGAAACATCGATTTTTTCGATGCATCGATGTATATCGGACATCCCTAATACATATGTATATGAAATAAGTGATAAGCGTGCCGAGCTGAGTTAATTAAGCCACGTGCGTCCGGATCTATATATGCGACTAGTCCTCAGTTTTTGAAATATCGCTCTGAAATTTTCCACACGGCCTTTCCTTTTAAAAGAGCTGTTCACTAAAATGAAAGTCTTGTAAGAAATTGTAAAAAATTAATGCACTTTTTACAGAATTCAAGTAATTTTGGGCTTTTCAAGATGTTAGTGCTTTGTTTTCTGGTTACAACTTTCAGTCATGACTTCGAAAAATTTGTAGTTAGTTTTTTTCAATGGTCAATGGTTCAATGGTCTTACTCTACTTTCAAATCTTGACACTTTGAAATCAGAAGGAAAAGAAAAGGAATGCCTTGACTTCCATGAAAGAACCGTCAGTGTTTATCAGGAAGCTCTTGAATACTTGTTGAAATGGACTTCATCTTTGTCCGAATTAAAAGTTTTCCAATGGTTGAAATTTAATCGCACATCAAAAGAAGTTCGATATGAAGAAGTTGTGCAAACAATGCAGTTTCTTGAGTCAAAAAATGTTCATATCCATGAAGAGAAGATAATTGATCAATTGGTGAATTTGAACAATTTTATGGAAAAGAAAAAAGAGAATGACGAGGATTCTATAAAATTTTTTTCACAAACTGACCAGATTTGTGCATTTTTTAAAGCGAATTCAAACATTGATTCCTTTTCTGAAATTTTGAAAATTGCGCGGTCCTTTTTTTCTATTCCCGGACATAATTGTGAAAGAATTTTCTCTTTCATCAATATGAAATGGAGTGATGAACGCAATCGTCTCCTTGTTGAAAATGTTCGCAACATGATTGTCACTAAATATAATTATAAGAACATGTCAAGCAACGATTTCCATAAGTATATAATGAAAACTGAAATTGTTGATATGCTAAAAGCAATCGGCAGTGCCAAAAAATGTGACCAAAAAATGTAAGTTGTACGATGCTGGAAGTTAATTAAATTCTACCTATTTGAGAAACTGGAATTTGTGATCTATCTGTACTCTGCTCATTTTCTTTTTTACTTTTTTTTTGCTTTTTTGATGAAGACGTACTGATTTTTAGCTGGACCGATCTGGTAACCCTAGATATACATATATGTGACCTGGTCTACGGAAAGGGGGCTTAGGTGTCAAAAAATCATTTTTTTTTTTGCACGTTAGCTCCCTTTTCGTAGACCAGGTCACATATGTATATTAAGGCTGTCATATTTTAGTAATTGCAACAAATATCAGAAAAAACTATTTATCGCTCTTCTCTTATTCCACTTCGGATAGATTTTTTTTAAATAAGATAAGAAAGTATAATTAGGTGCAAGTAAAGACAAGTAACTTTGTGTTCATAATTTCATTGTAATTACAAATAAATTCTAAATTAAATGATCTGTGTATACTTATACATAAGTACTCACCTTACAGTTAATTTCAATCTGGCTTGATTGCTGCTCTTCCCAAATTTTTACTATTGCTTATTCTAACCGCAAGCAAAATTTTTAAAAACAAGTTCTCTTTTTAATTCTTTATTACATATGAACTCCTAAACAATTTTAAACACTTCACTTTCATATATGTACATATGTATGTATGTACATATCTTTGGAACTAGTGCGGGTTAAGTTTTACAATTAAAGTTAGTTTTGCTCTATTTAAGGAGTTACATAGGTTTCCTAAGGTAAAAAACAGCATTTTTTCAACAAAAAGGTGATAATTTTTCCGATATCAGCCCACTTTAAATTTAATTTTAAAAATCCTTGTATGGCAAACTTTTTTATTTCACTAGTTACCTTAACGAAATTTGGCATGGATTATGAGTACTGTCCAAAGCAACATTCTCTGAACACATTGATCAGGTCGAAATACCTTCAATAAAGCTACCATACAATTTGGCATATCAAATTCAAAATAAGTAATAAATGAACTGCTAAACAAATTTCCACACAACACTTTCTTATTACAACTTTGGATTTTTTCTTTGCAAAAAAAAAAACATTGCACTTTAAAATCTTTCCTTGCATGCATTCCATAAATTAAACTATTTACATATCCGCACACACTTAAGAATATTAACATTAATCACGAAGGATGATACAGTTTTATTACATGTATCCCACATGCATAAATACAGAGTATGTACATACACATGATATGTATGTAAAGGTAATTAAGTGCACCAAAAAACTGTTCTCTGACCACATTTGACCTTGACGCTTAACCTTTGTGAACTACAAAATGCCTACCAAATTTGCTTTTTAAACTACTTACTTTCATACTATTATTATTGATTGATGGCATTTGTACAATAAATTATGGTTAATAATTTTAGTAAAGAATTATAGTAAATTCTCGCTTATTCTGCAGGTGTTAATCTCCATAAAATTAGTTGCAAATTCTTTCAACTCGCTACTTCTTGTCCTTCCCCTTACAACTTTCAGTGTAATTTATGCAAAACACACTTTCAACCATATAATTTAAGCATTTCCTTTAATTTCACAATTATTTCACTAGAACTACTATAATAACACTGATAAATTCATTTCCAACTAATTATTTTAAACAATTAATCAACAATTTCGTGACTTTAAAAGGCTTAACTTAAATTCACAACACTCGCGGTTACAATCTGCGTAATAACTGTTGGGACGAAATATCAATGACACGATTAACTAGTATGAAGGAGGAGACAAAAAAAGCAACAGCGATGCTGTCCTACAAGTAGAAGGGGTAATTAGGTATGTAGGCGTGCAACAGCTATTAGGGCTGAAGCAAATGGCATTTTTCTGGGATTTAAATTAATTTTTGGTTGATGTTGGGTCGTTGACAGCGCTGTCTTTGGCAGCGACTGCACACTACACCATAAGTATGTAATATAAGGCACTAATTTTTAGACGCAGCGACAATAGCAACGACTAGTTACTGCTCATTGAAACAAAAACAAAGATTTGTGTACTAATCCCTTCTCCTTAAACGATGTATATAGGATAGTGAGTGTGATAACAACAAAAACTATACGCAGCAGTTGAATATGCTTGTTACCCCGCCGCTGCACGCCAATGCTGTCTTTTCAAGTCCCACCGCTTTGCAATAATCCTGTGAAGGTGTTTATTAACATAATCTATGCGCACTTATGTATATTTTTTTGAAGTTAGTTGCTGTTGTTGTTGCACTATTTCTTTAGATATGCAACAAATTGCATCGATAACCCAGTTAACCATATAGAATATCAGATAACGCATTGACTTGTTACGTGTATTGGCATAAAATATACATACGTATGTACATGTGTATGTATGTATCTACATACACAATCAAAAAGCTAACAACAAAAATCAGCAACACAGTGACTTCACTGGCTGGTTGTTTGCTGTAGTCATCAGCTATATAATTGGTTTTGTTGTTGTTTTCTGCTTTTGTTTCACATTTGTTGCAACTTGTGCTCGGTAGCAAAACAAATTGCTTATGCACGCATAAATAGAAGTAGAAACGAGTTCTTATCCTGTCGTACTCTTTACTCTCTGTTCGGCCAATGCTGATGCTGCATTTTCTATTCCCTTGTTTGGCCTCAATAAACTGGCAGTCGTTCTAGGCGTGCATACTTACATACATACATATGTACATACCTATTGCTTTATTCAGAGTTCGTTTGAGCATTTCAACACATATAAATTAATGCCCTAAAGGAATTATTGGACAGCGAATATTGTAAGAAAATATTATTGAAAACAAATTTTAACTAATTATTTAATACAATTTTATTGAAGCAGTTGAATCCACTTGTGCATTTCAAATTCTTTTTTTTTTTTGATATCGAATATATATGTATAATATGACATATTCTGCGAAAATTTTAAATTTATTCGGTAAATAGTTTCGGAAATATGATGTGATTGGCTCTTAAAAGTTTTAAAAACGGGTTTTTTCGCAATTTTGTTTCCTTACTCGGTGAAAAAATTCTCTACGAAACGGGTAGGACCGATCGACGTGGAATACCACGCGAGCTTCTTAGATATACTTACCTATTTGTCAGGTAAAGATCGAAGACATAAGATTCTTCATAATAAATTTTTAAGCCGCTTTGAAGTGTAATCTTTTCACAAAAAGCTACTTGTTTTTGAGAACCATTCATTTTGCCAATAATCAAAATTTGGACTAGTCCTTCGTTCATTACTTAAATTCATCTATTGTAATAATAATTTTTTTTGGATTTTTTAGATTTGAGGTGATTTTAAGCACGTAAATCTTTCACACCGCCTGACACCTTTTTTAAGAAGTCCTTCTGGCTATCAGCTACGAGATTAAAGGAGTCCAAAATTTTTCAAAATGAATCAGTGTTTATTAAAGTACATTAAATTCTCTAAACATAATTATTTTTCTTTCTTCTTCTTCTTCTTTATTGGCGTAGACATATGTTACGCAATTATAGCCGAGTTTACAACGGCATGCCAGTCGTTCCGTTCCTTATTTATTTAATGAAAAATTACTCTTCAATAAAAATTCACAAAAAACAGTTTTTTTTACCAAGTGAATATAATTTCTTACTAAAAGTTCAGAAAAAATATTAGATAACTGTCATAAAAAAAAGAAAAAAGTATATACATATGTATATTCAAAATTATTAAAAAGAATATTTTTCAGACTTTAACATAATTGCAATAATAACAAATTTCGTACGATCCCAAAAACTCACCAGCTAATACTATAAATATATGTATTATATTCAAACTCTCAACGACAAACCCGCATCACTATCCTCAATTTTCCTACAGGGTACTCACCATCGCTATTTTGTCCCACTTCCAGTGTTGCACATTCAACCAGTTCGTTCTCCCATGTTGAAACAACCTGTGCATGGCCCACTTTTAGCTGCAATATATTCGCAGGCACTTGCCGCTAAAACAACAACAACACTTTTGCTAGTTGCATTGTGACACACTGCGCATGGATGCATCACCGACATACTTAGTAATCTATGCGCCCATATAATGCAATACAAACATACATATGTATGTATGTACATATTTAGATATTGTATTTTTCCCGCATTGTTGTAATTCTTCTGCTTGCTCTACTTACCGTATTTTCTAGCATGTCATTTTACAGCTGTTGAGTTGTTGCCAGCGTTGCTTCTCCGATGCGCTGGCTTTTGATATGAGTATGTGTGTGTTTGTAGGTATGTGTTTCAATTGAGTATTTAACCCACTGTGCTACTTTGTAACCAGATGGGACTGGGAATGAGTGTACGGATCAGATGATTTTTCGCAATCTAATCAGATGCTGTTGTGGCGCGTATAGCAGTGCAATTGGAAGAATATACATATAAAATACATATGTATATGTAAATAAATATTGATTAGCAAGAACGGAGCTGACATTTACAGATACATATGTATGTACATACGTATGAGATTTCGAATTAAAATATTTATTTAATTCTAACTGTAAATTTATTTTGTTTTTTTTTTATTTTTAGTTATAGATTATACAATTAGACTGTTCTCTGAAGAATTTTGGCAGCGAAAAATTCTCCTTTTTTGAAAATTCCAGTTTTCTCTAGGTAGTATAAAATTATTTGTCAACTTTTTAATATTTCTTTATCAAAAATATTCTTTAAAATATGATATACATATAATTAATATTTAAGTAGTAATGTTACTAGCGCAATGTCGTATAACTCTTGGAAAGGTTTAGAAATTTGTTTACATACTTATTTTCAAATTCTTATACATATGTATTTGTATGTAATAATATATTATATGCATATGTAGATACAATCAAACTCAAATATTAATCATAAATTTATCTCTTTTCATTTCAGTTCTTCGAATCTAAGTAACATATGTAAAAGTCAAAGCAACACTGAGGGAAAGAGACGGACATTTGGCTAATTGGAGGTATTGGAAAATAATATAAATATTTTTTACTTTTTTTGCTGGAAAGAAAAAGAAATTTTAAGGAAAATAACCCCTAATTATACTGCTTATAATCGTAACTCTCTTTTCCAACAATTTACATGTGCAAGTAATTCCAAAGTTATGAGCGCAAGCCAGTATATCATTAAAGTAGTTTATTGTGATTCATACCGGTTGCTTGTTCTATACGCTACTCTCCATGTTGGTTTAGATACTACTACACAGCGGGGATAGAGGGATGTCCAACTTATTCCAGAGTGAGATAACCTTAAAATTAACGTTTTTTATAACATTTTCCATTATGGCCAGTTTGGACAAAATAATTTTTTTAAGGGGTTTAAAATAAAACACCCAACATTTATTACGATTGAAAATTGCTATATAGAGTTTATTTAATATATGGAGAAACTTTTAAAAAATTTTATGGTATTTTAAAATAACTGACTTTTGAACTTTCAATACTAGCTCCCAATTAATAAAGGTTTTTTAATAATTTTCCATTGATAATTAATACCTACTAGGATGCATCACATTACAAAATGTTTATTGAAATAACGGGTGGGCCATATAAAATTTTAAATTTAAAAAGTCAATAAAAAAACGGCTTGATATTTTTCAAAGGTCTAACATTTATTTAAAAGGTTGTTTTATGAAGTTTATTTGTGGAAAACAATTTCGTATAAATGACCACCACTTCTGAGTTTACAGTAGCTTATCCGATCCATCCAATTTTGGAGTACTATCTCCATGGTTTCAGGCCTTATGGCAGCTACAGCAGCATGAATCTTGTACTTTAGATCTTGAATTGTTTCTGGATGGTTGGCGTAACATTTATGTTTAACAGCTGCCCACAGAAAATAGTCCAACGGAGTTAAATCGCAGCTTCTAGAAGGCCAATTCACAGCACCTCTTTTGCTGATTATGCGATTTTCGAAGATAGGGCGTAAAAGATTGAGTGTAGTGTTTGCTGTATGACACGTAGCGCCGTCCTGTGCCCCAAATGCGACAATTCTGCTTGTTAACGTAACCATCGAGGTAGAAATGAGCCTCGTCCGAAAAGATGATTTTTCGGTAAAGTTGACCATCGTCGGTTTTTTTGTTTTTTTTTTAATATTTCCCAGTTTTCTTTTAGTGAATAGCGACCCATTTCGTAAATTTTAGACTTTTTACTGAATATCTGTCACTTTCCGAATGGTATTTGACGTTTCCAATGTCGAAATATAGATAATTCAAATTTAAAACGTTAGATGGCCCACCCTTATTCAATTTTAAATTTTTTTACATTTAAATTTCACGTTCCCGCTCTTTAATTTTCTTTGCTTTGCATTTGTTATTAGTGATCTTGAACGATGTAACAAATGCTTCCGTTTAGATATTTTTTTGGTAAGTTTTCAATCTGGCCATCGATCTTTTACAATTGCTAAACGTCAACTGTCAAAGTTCAGGAGATTTTGACGTTTAATAATTGCTCTCTCACTTCCAATGACAGATGAGTTGGGCATCTCTTTATATCTAATACAAAGGTTAGGTTATGAGGTCGATCCGGATCCGAACAAGGATCTCAATTGGACAGCTTATAACGCACATAAAATAGATCATTAGACCCTTAAAAATCGACAAAACGACAAATACCATTTCGGCTATGCCTCCTGGTTCGCCGAAAATAAAACGGTCGATGCACCTTCAAACTTCCTTTCTAGCTATGACCCTCCAATTAAAAAGCTCACTGCGCCTCTTTTCCAGTGATTCCTACCCATCCACGTATCCCTCATATCCCTTACAAAATTTCGAAAAATATACTATATACAATAGATACATAAGTATGTACATATCTATGTATGTATGTATGTAAGTAGAAACGTAATTATTGACTAAATTCGGAATTAAGAGCAATTTGTTGTATACATACTATGTAAGTACATACAAATATCTGCATACATACATATGAATTCATATTTAATACTCGATAAGTAAATGCACAAATATTATTAAGTCATTTTGTTTTTTGTGCTTTTCACAAGAGCTAAGATTTTTCAAAACAGATTGTTTGCATGAAAATTCTTATATACTTATGTATATCCATACATATACATACATACATATGTATATGTATAATTACATTTTATATATTAACATTGATGTTTTTGTAAATTTAAATAACTACCTCATATCGTAATAATTCAGAGTAGCTCAATTTCCGTAAGCCTCTCAATTGAGTCAAACACTAATTGAGTCGAAATTTTAAGGCAAAACACCCAAAAGCTAAAAAAATTGCTCGTTTAATTGCCGATATTATTAACAACTTTATATACAAAGTTATTTATGTATATAAGAATGTATGCATACATGTACATACATACGTACAGCTGCTGCACTTCTATGCTTCAAAATTAAATTGAAAATCGAAAACAAATTAATCAATTTCCTTCGCCGAGAAAATGTTATTCGCCAACAATTTCGTTGTATACATTTTTTCCCGAGCGAAAACATATTGTAATTTCCGTATTGACTGCCAAGCAGAAAAGCAATAAACAGAAAAAATAAAACAAAATAACAGCGATGACTACACCGTTGGAATAGAGAGTAGTGGAAATTTCCTTAACAAACAGAAATGAACGCACCAAAAGCTAACACACAGTGTGCTGCGGATGCCAAAGCACAGCACAGCAGTCAGGCAAGAAAAAGTTGTAGCAAACCAAACCAGTCGCACATGTACCCATATAGATACAAACATACTTAGAGATAAAATATATGTATATATGTATGTATGTATGTTTATAAATATGTATGGAATATTAAAGTATGCATACATTCGCATAGCAGCATAGCACCAACATGGCCCAAGTGCCCCACTGCTCCACAACGCTTTGCAGCCAACAACTTTTCATGCTACAACGTAGCGGTTATGTGGCGTCGGCAACGACGACGACGGCGAAAGCAATGGCACGAGCAACAAAACAGCAGCGAACAGGCAACAGTAGAAAATGTGTGTCAACGACAAACTTGCTCAACTTGTTTATGGGTACAACGCGATATACTATATACACATGCATATGTATATATGTAGATATAAGATAAGACTGCTTATATATGTATATATATATATGTATATTGTATATTTGTGATTGTACATAAACGTGTATGTATATAATTTCTTGTTTGTACACTCATCGATTTGCAAGGCAACTAAAGTTGTCTCATTGCTGCTGTGTCGTTACTAGTGGCAGCAAAAAGCTTTCTCCACCTTGTTGGCAGCTCTTTATATTATATACACATATGTATATATGAGTGTGAGTATGAGAGCGCGGCCAAAAATGAGCACGGACTCACGGAGGCATAGCAATCAAAGCTGCAAAGCAAGCATATAGCGAGAATTACTAACTGCTGACCTACAAGCGTTTGAAACTACAAATGGAAATACATACACACAAAAACTTTTCCAGAGATAACTGCTGAAAGCTCGCTCAAATTCAATGTTTCTATATACTTGCACATACCCATACATAGCTGTTTTCCCCAGTCTGCAGAACAGCAAATTGTGTGCTCAGCAATGAAGCGCGCTTTTTAGGCTTTGCGTTTTACCCCTTTTACCCTTTTGGCGCCTAAAAAACTTTGCACACATAGCAACCAAAAATTATGTCCACAAAAAGCTTTTTACTTATATAAGAACATAAAAAGATAAGCAAAGCAAGCACGCTCTTCAGCGTTGGCAGAACTAACAACAACGACGCTGCCAACGACTACGTTACATGGCCGCTGCGCTGCACAACCCGTCTGGAGTAATAAAAAAAAACGTTAGAGAGCTTATAATGTAAAACCGCAGTAACTGTGCGTTCAGTGGGTAAGCAACAACATACAATTTCCCCAACACTTGTGCAGTGCCCAACGTAGGCAAAGTAGTTTTCTCCGTGCTGCAAAGAGCGAGTCACTGCCACAACGTTACAAGTCGTCATCAACATTGCCCCTGTTGGCATAGCGCTGTTGCTGAACACGACGATTCGGGCCGCAGCGATGTTGCGATGTTGACGTCGGTCGTGTGGCCTGGTCGCGGCAATCGTTCGAAGCGGAGGTTGATTTTTTGGAACAACGCATTTCTGTCGCCTTTTTCTGTTTCACAATTCATTCGTTCGTTGTTCGTGGTTGTGTACGGTTCGTGTTTTTACGTCGAGCGCTTAAAATCGCTGTGCTTGAAGGAAATAGCATATAATGTATAAAATGTGTGTGAATATAGTACTTGGTAAAAAAAATGTGAATGTGAACTAATTGAAAGTAGCAATGATGTCGTTCGTCGTAGTTGCTTGCTGCTATACGCGCCTTGTTGGCAGTCCAATTGGGCTAATTCTGAACTTTGACTAATGCTGAGTAAAAACAAAAAAACTCATCGTGAGATTTTTTATGAATAAAAAAAAAAACTTCAGAAAAGAAATTAAACATTAATTAATATGAAATATAAAAAGCATTTAAAAATTGCTGTTGGAACAATGAAATATCACGTGTATGTGTTTAACTTCAAGGAGTTGTTGGGCACGCAGAAACGAGGACAAAAATTATAAAATTAATTAAAATATAAAAGCGTACATAAAAAAGGACATTTATGGATTTCACATTTAATTTAAAATAATCGATTTAACATATTTCCGTTATAATTAATATAATTAAATATGTTGGTGACTCACAACGATTACGTAAAAGTTTAAAATTCAAGTGCCAGCTAATGAAAAGCACATTTTCGTTAAATTTACGAGTGCTTACAGAGTCGATAAAATTTCCGCCAAGCATAATAAATTGAAAAAACGAGGCGTACCACGTTGCAGTGCAAAGCAAACGAATAGATGTATAAAAAGGAAGTGATGAAAATGATGACACATTTTTGAGCTTTTGAAAGAACTGATGATTACGCAATCTGCGCTGCGTAGTGGAATGGCCACAGTGTGGTGTGGTGCGTTGCTTCCGCCTATTTCACCCGCCGGGAACTCGTGTAGTACAGTAGAGTAGGAAGAAAAACATAATTTTTTTGTTTGGGCATGTGGGATTTAAAAATAACCCATAATTTAATTTTTATAGTTTTTTTTTTTTTATTTTTGGATAATTAATTTTTATTATTAACAAATTTGCTAGCAATTGCAAATGATTGACGTTTTAATGTGTCTGCACATGCAGCATAGTAATAAAAGTTTTTAAAATTATTTTTATTCACCTAGTAGTCAAGTTTTCCTACCGTAAATGTTTAAATTAAAAAAAAACACGAAAAGAACTTTTTATAAGAAAAAAACTAAACCACAAGAAGTGCCAGCATATACTTTTTTTTATGGAAATATTGTAATTCCCCTCTTCACGTCAAGAAAAAGAGCACCATCATTGATTCGTTTGAAATGCGCTAACTTTGCCGTCGACTCAGCGCGCTACTGCGGCCGAACTGACTTTGTTTTGCGCGCGTTTCTCTTAACAGCGTCGTGTACGAATACATTCTCAAATTCACATGCACACAAACACGCAATCACTCTCATCAAGAGCACGGAGCATTCGTCTACAAAACGCGCGCGCATTTATTTGCCCATTGGTTGGGTTCGGTTTTCCGTTTCATGTCCGCATTTCGTCGTTTCAAACGTCATTTACAGCTGCACAGTGGAGTCGTTTGGTTTGGGGCGCACATATACGAATTTAGCTCCCCAGTAGTTGTACTTGATGATTTCTAATAATGAAATGGCGCTACATTTTCAAATACGACGACGTGGCTACAAAGGCGCTGCAATACTAGCACACTGGAAGTCTTATTACGGAGCTCAACGAATTTAATCAGCAACAAATAATTTATTGTAGTGAAATGTGATGAATTAATGTCACTGCGTTATAAATTAAAATTAAATGTATGTTTTCGGAGTAAACGTTCTGCAACCTATGTGGGAGCGAGATAGGGACTTGCTGTCATTTGAAAAACTTTTACAACCAGTCAGTCTTTTTCTCTCTCCTATAGAAATTGCGGGCGTATCAACATGTCCGAAACATACAATTTCAAATTAAATTAAAAATATCTGAAAAAAAGAAAAGGTAAAACGAAACAGTGCGGGAATTTTCTCACACAAGAGTGTAGCTCAAATATGCGCCTACCAATTTTATGCCTACAGGATGTCTAATCGAGTTGGCATTAAAAAACGACCAGTTCTTCAACGTCGCGTTCTTATATTGTTTTGGGGTGGATTTTTTTTGCTGCTACCGTTGTGTATTTGTTGCAGCTGCTGTTTTGAACATTTGTCATTTCCTCATGGGAAGGTCACACGTGAACACTTGTATGGTGTATACAAGATAAATAGAATACAAATGAGGCCATTGACAAGGATTATCCAATTAGAATTGTGCTATATTTGGAAAATCCATCAATGTTGAATCTTATTAGATCAAGCTAATTGGAAGTTCTAATTAGTAAATCAATTGGAATGAATAGTATTTGATTAAAATACATTTCCTTAAAAAAATACTTTGGTATTGCTTATAATAAAAGCAAATTGAATGAATTTTTATCACAAAAATACTTCTATAACAAAACATAACATTTTAAATGCATATAGAAGATACATTTTTTAATATAACACTTAAATATTTAATAAAAGATATTGTAATTGAGGCACTTGAAATTTTAATTCGAAATACCACACATCTATTCATCATCATATTTTACCCATAAACTCATTCAATAATATTTCATGTAGTTTGTCTAAAATTTTATAAAAATAAATTTTTCTAGATAAATGCTGTTGAAATTTTAAGTCGATCAACAAAGATTTGTTGCTGTTGTAGCGCCAAAACTCTGTAAAATAATTCAATAAAGATTTTAAATTCCGGACGGTGGAAAAAACGTTTGATATAATAAACTTTTTGCACAGAACTTGGCAAATTGGCTTTTATCTTATTTTTAAGCACTTTCAGTCAGATAAAAAGCTTTATAGATCTTTAAATGAAGATATTCATAAGTGGAAGAAATTTGTTTCCAAATATCTAACAATATTTTTAGTATAAAATAACCGTCAGGTTCTTTAATGTGAAGAGAAATACTTTACTTTTTGGAAATCAGCCAGTCTTTTCACATATGTGACCTGGTCTACGAAAAGGAGGCTTAGGTGTCAAAAAAAATCAATTTTCACTTTTTAGTTCACGTGAAAAAGCATCTCATCTTCCATCCGAATCAACTAAAAAGTGAAAATTGATTTTTTTGACACCTAAGCCCCCTTTTCGTAGACCAGGTCACATATATGTACAATGTTTAAAGTAAACATAGCCTTTTTCTTATTTATTGTCTTATATATGTGTATACATTTTTCAATCCTGAAGATCTCCTCTATCCATCCGTATCATCAAATCGTGGCGCCAAAAGAATCGTAATATTGCCCTAAGGACTCATATCGACCAAAGTAAGAACGGAATATTATCTTGGCATATATCCGACGTTTTCTTCTGGATATTACAAACTTCGTGTCATACTTTATACACCAGTGGGAATAAAAAACCTATTTGCAGATGTAATGACTCATAATTTTAATCTCGGCTTTAGTACTGTTCTGGATGCAGCAACTAAAAGCTCTCATGCAAAGCCAATGAAGCAATTCTTAGAATAATAATTAATAAGAAAATTTGTTTATGAGAAAAGAAAATTCATTAGACATCCATGAAACGCCAATGTAGGAATAAGTATACCTTCATAAAAGCTAATCCATTTCGAGGTTCCCAACTTTTTTTTTTAAAGAAAAAACACAAATTGAAAATTTAATGGGGAATATTTATTAACATTCGAAAGAACATTCTTTGGCATTTATTTATTTTTTGATTATCCCTTAAAATTTTGGCCGCGGGTACATCTCAGAGGTTCCTTCCGTTGAGCTCTTGAATTTCTTCAGTTTGCTCTTCGTACCAAATGCGGAAATTTTGCTTGTTTATATACATACCCATTTAGCTAGAATTTGGCCTCATCAAATTTAATGAATGGCTAAGTTCAAAAAATGCACGTTTGACATTGACAGACTACTTACATAGATTGTTGTCAAAAAAGTCTTGCGGTATTTTCGCTAGTTGGCGCTGAAAGCACGTAGTTCTAGTTTTATTCGTGGCATCGGGTCATGCTATACCTTTCTGGAAAGCTCATTTCACGCGCTAACACGTGCTTGATTGATTGTCGTTTCTTTTAAGTCGTTCGTGAGTTATAGCGTCGCAAACATGGAGCAAAATAAAGAGAAAATATGGCATATTTTACAGTACTACTACGATAAAGGCAAAAATGCATCTCAAGCCGCCAATAAAACTTGTGCAGTTTATGGACCCGATACAGTTTCCATTTCCACCGCACAACGATGGTTTCAACGTTTTCGTTCTGGTGTAGAGGTGGTCCAAGATGTGCCACGCTCCGGAAGGCCTGTCGTCGAAAATTGCGATAAAATCGCTGAATTGGTCGAAAGAGACCGGCATAGTAGTCATCAAACCGTTATAAACCATTTGAAGCAGCTTGGAGTCACTAAGAAGTTCGATGTATGGGTGCCACACGAATTGATTCAATAAAAATACCGCAAGACAATCCAATATTTCATGCAAGATATGTTCAGTCCAAGCCGTTCTTCTGATGCCCATATACAGTGGGGTTAGTTATCTCATACAGATTCAATTATTCGTCATTCAGTCGATGGATATTTGAGCTTTTGTCACAAATTCACCGTCGTAGCCGTTTTCAGGGCGATTGGGAGTGGTGGGTGCAACTCGTTAAACCAGATATATTGGCTTTTTTTTCGTATAAAGCATCCAAGGACTCTTAATTCACTGCCTGATTTCCCTTCCAAAAACAAGAACCTACTCAACGATCGATTTGAAATTAATTATGTACAATTGTTACAATCATAAGAACCAGTATAATTTCTGACCTTTAAAAATTTGTAATATTGCTCCAAAGTATTCCAGGGACCTGTATACGCTCACTCACACAGTTCTCTCGATGTCAATTCTGATCTTGTTGGTTAATGACTATATGATGTACATTTATAAGTCTTCGATTTCTTCAAGCTGTCCTTTACACCTATTAACTCGTTATCTGCTTTCTTTTGTATTCTTGCAACATGTTGCTACAGACAATTATATGTATATTAACGAGATGAAATCATGGTGACTGTCTGTCCGTCTTTGCAAGCTGTAACTTGATTAAAAATTGAGATATAGTAATGAAAATTCCTTAGGCCACCACGCGCACGCTTACAGAAGTCCAGACGCTGAACCCAATTTTCGACAGTTTTCAAGCATAAATCGGCCGATACTGTTCAGTTCATTAACCGTCGCTGGCTTGTTCGCATAGACCATAGACTTGACGTATCCCCACAGGAAATAGTTTAACTGCGTCGAATACCACGACCGAGGCGGCCAATTGACTGGGCCATTTTGTGAGATAACACGTTCACCAAACTCAGTTTTCAATAAATCGATTTTGACATTCATTGTGTGGCTTGTGCGCCGTCCTCTTGGAACCACACATTATCCAAGTCCATATCATCCAATCCGCGCAAAAAATATTCGGTTATCATTGAGGGATAGCGATTCCCATTCACGGTAACGTGCGTTATCATGGAAGAAGTACGGCTCAATGACGCCGCCCGTCCATAAACCGCATCAAACTCCAATTTTCCATAGGAATAAAGATTTTCATTGATATCCCAAACCGTTTTTGTTTTATTTAAGGATTAAATTTTACCTCCGAGATGGTATGACAGGGCTTTATAAGAGCCGGTGTCAAAATTTGACGATTAGGTGAAATCACACACATACATCGCAACTTCTTCGACTGATTTCAACAAAATTCTGTACATAATATTCCTCTGACATTCCCATGTTACAGTGCGAACGCCGACTAAAACCACGCCTTTTTTCCATATAATAAAATTGTAAATTCTATTTTATTCTTTCACTTTCCAGTATACAAATTACGAAGCAATTAATGTGGTAATGAGATAAAACTGTGCACGATTTTATGACAAAAACCGAATATGTAAATCCCAGTGCCTATAATTGACTTTAGCCGTAAATATCGGTAAACACTTCCCTTAGCGCCTATATACATATGTATGTACATAATACAAAGATTATTTAACTCCCGGTTCACTTCATAAAGCATAAATATCGACCAATATGTGAGTTATCTTTGCTTTACTGGTAACAGTGTATTGGTGGTTGCATGTCAGTTACCTAGATAAAACCCAGGTAGCATGTTTTAATATGTGGCGTGTTAATAGAATGAGCTACTGGCAAAAATAGCTAAAATCGAGTCGATAATACTCCCAACTCTCACATACGAGGTTTGACAATTAAGTAATGAGACTGATTTTATTGCCGCGCTTGTGGTAAACCTGTGACCTTAAAATTCACTTTCTCTTTTCCCGGCATCCCTCCCCTCTCCATTGATATATGTACCATCGCTCTAGCTTCTTTAGTTCGCCTGCTGCGTCAAGTTGAGTAGACGTGTGTTTGTAGTGCTCGTCACGAAAATGAAAAAACGAAATCAATAGTAACGCATCGCGATAAAATTTTTCGCCAGATTGGGCGAAACAGCTTCGGAAACGTACGCTAAAATTGTAAGAGTGCATGGTGATTGTGCTCTTAGACGCGGAAACCAAACGCCAAACCAAAGCTCACAATGGTTGTCGCATGAGCAAGTCGAAGGTGAAAACGATGATTATTGCTTTTTTTGATAGCCGTGGAATCGTCCACAAAGAATTCGTTCCACCGGGGAAAACTATGAATCCAGTCTACTATTGCCAAGTACTCGAAAGATTGCGAAAACGAGTCAACAGAGTGCGCTCAGACATCGCTCGTAACTGAATCCTTCATCACGACAACGCGCCGTGCCACACCGCCTTCAGCGTGTCCCAGTATTTTGGCCTCTAAAGGGATCGCCGTGTTGCAACAAGCCGCCTTATTCGCCCGACATGTCACCCTGTGACTTTTTTTTGTTTCCTAAAACAAAATCGGTGGTCAAAGGAACCCAATTTGAGTCGATTACGGACATCAAGGCGGCCGTGACGAGAGTACTCGCGGACATCCCAGTCAAAGCGTTCCAGACATGTTACGAAGCATGGAAAACGAGCTGGAATCGCTGTATAGCTGCCCCAGGGGACTACTTTGAAGGGCATGGCAGAGTTGTAGAATAATTTTCAAATATACGGTGTTTATGGAATCAGTCTCATTACTTAATTGTCATTCCTTGTATATACTTATAATGATTTTCGTTGTTCTAACAAATATTCTGCGAACATGTCGATGAGTGAGTATTACTTATATAGAATATTGTTTCAAAATACCCAGGTTCTCGGGTATACTTGAGCAATATCAAAATTACCACAATCAGCCTGTTCCTCTCTGACCGCATATCACATAAAATATTTTAAGTTTTCTTTATAATTATGTGGTTTAGAGCTGAATTAGATTGGAGTTGACCTATACTTTGGTCTAAACCTGATATGCGCAATATAATGAATTCCGATACTCTGGTTGCCGTTTTCCACATCAAATTAAATGTATAAATATATTAAAAATAGTCTCTTTGGTCGAGTTTTTTGTTTTTAAATAAGTAATTTTAGCTCCCCAGCTTTGATTATTGCAAGTTCCAAGAGTACAAAATGTTCAGTTCCACCCGAACTTAGCTCTTCCTTATGTTAATCTTACCTTTGAGTACTGCTAGCAAATTGATTAATCGATGGACATTTATTATATATGTATGTATGTATGTATGTAAATATGTAGATAAGGAGAACTAAATAAAAATAAAATTTAAATACTCGTTATTAATTTGGTTTGAATTTTGCGTGGGTAGGTATACGATCGGCTAAACATATTCATTATGCTGGTTGAAATAAAGGGTACTTTAGTAAGTACGAGTGGGTTAATACACACACTAAAGTCTTCGAAGATCTATGAACGAAATCTTGTCGGCAATCAAGGAGAATAAAAAAATCGTCTTCTGTTTGGTTTAAGTCAAAAATAGCCTACTATTATTGCTGGAAAATAAGGAATCTCACGTCTCCACCAAAGATTTAAAGCCGCTTATTATGCGGTTCTCGTTGGCAAAACTGGAGCAATGACGTTTTTATTGGAACAATTACTTTTCTCAGAAATATAGATTGATTTTGGCCCTAAAGACGGATCATAAAAGCTGCTGCATGACTGATTTTCGGATGGCTAATAAGATCTTCGGTTGTCTTTACTAATTTCTTTTGATTATCTATCAAATTTAGCGAATAATCTTTACAGCGTTGATTTTGCCTTCGTTTGGTGGTGTTCTACAATACCGCCGAGGTAGCAGTCCTTGACCGTTTAGAAATCCAAGCTCGTTCCACCGATCTGAAGCCAAGGAAACGCGATTTATTTGTGATTTAGTTGTTGTTTCGACTTTGAGAGGGCTGACAGAACATTACTTTGAGGCGGCTGACAAAAGGTTCTCATTAACGCAATATTTACATTAGAGAACATTAAAATCGACCTCAGCATGCCCCAATTGAGAACCCCTGTATATAAACACGTTAGATTTTAAATGAACAACTGTAATTGGCTTTGGCTTTCATTTAAACTTTTAAAATTGATTACTTCGTTCAACGGTTTGGTCAGTTGGTTTAGACAGAAGATTAAGTAGGGTACCTAGGCAACCTAATCAAAAACAAATTCAGCTGTGGAGCGATAGAGAGAATACTTCAAAACTGTTAACGGCTAAAATGATGTCGACAGTAGAAAATAGAATAAATATCAAACTGACGCCACAGCTTGCTATGGAGGTTGCTACATAAGTAGGTATTTACTTTGAGTGTTCTTTTACAGTTGTAGTCATATTAATAGTAGACAGATATTGCAGATCAGTATAGACTGTACTCCATACACTGGTATTTAATATCGAAACGGCTCTTGAATACGATCTTAGAGCATTCCAGAACATTTCTGGATCGGCAACGTCTCTACGTAATCTATTCTGAATAGTATCCAGTTAATAGGTCAAAGTAAAAATAGAAAAAGATGGTTGGCGTAAAAGTTTGTTAGCTGCGTGCAACCCTCTAAATGGAGAATGGAGTTGGAGCGGAGTTATACAGGCAGCCTTTTAAGTTGCCAGACCACTGCAGTATATTTCTAGCAGAACTCTTTCCTATTGCGAAAGACGCGGAGCTGGCCTTTATTGCGCCTGCAGGCAATTCCAGCCAAGCGAAGCAGCAATCGGTTCGTATATCGGCCAGAAGTGTCTTAGAATGCAAGGCAGCAGTGGAAAGTGTTATCAAAAGCAAGCAACTTCACTTCTACTGGCAACCAGGTCACAAAGGCATAAGAGCAAAAAGTAGTCGATGAGATTGCCAAGAATGGTGTACGGTTCACGCCCGAAGACGTGTTCAACAGTGTGAAACCTTTGGATTGTCTGGGTGACCTGATCTGAAAGCATGGCTCAAAACGCGATGGAACAACCTACTTGGGTGTAAAACTGCAACACAAAATTTCGATGGAGACGACTGCAGGAACATGATCGTAATACTAACGGGTGGTGGCACACGCCTGTAGACATATATATATAGAATAGACTGCGGGAAATGTCTAGAGCAAGGCACCAGGGGAAAAATGAGGCATCTTTTGTGCACTTATTCCGCATTGGTAAGATTACGCTGTAAGCATCTGGAGTCCCCATCTTATGATGCACTGGAAGAGTTATCGATAGTGAGGTTACAGAGTTTGTTGAAATTCAAGCGAAGGCATTATAAAGAATGACTACTACTCATGGACCTAGTAACTGAGCCCCATCTGGTATTGCAAAGGACTAAAACTAGTCTACATATGTGTGGCTAATTGACCTTGTAGACTAACCTAACTTAACCTATAGTGAATTTAGAAAGTAGCAGCAAATTTTTTGGCTAAGAAAGACTGTGTGCGTCATGAATATTGAAAAGTGATTGAAGGTGGGACCAGTTAAAAACAAGAAAAACGTTAACTTCTGTTGAACTTTATTCCTAATCGCTTCTATTTTAATGGCCACCTACTGTAAGTGTCCACATGTGTCAGCTTAGATAAGTTTCTAAGCAAGACAAATTATATTACCAAAATAATTTAAGATTTTTACTGTTGAACCGGTTCTTTGTTCGTCGTCTATCTTAAGATTCTAAACTGCGAGTTTATTTAGCGCTTTCCATACTAGCAGAGGCAAAAATTAATATCAATTCTTAAAGTCCGCTTTTCGTGAATATTATTTTCTAACTTCTGATGCATTTTGATATATAGCACAGTGAACGGGCATGACGTCAAGTCTTTATACAGCAAACTGACTTTAGTAGCGTCCATATTTCAACTGTCTAATAATTAGTCTATAATTTGTTTAGTTTTCGTGTATATATGTGTACATATGTATATGTATGTATGCATTTCGAAAAGTAGCATAAATTTATAGGCAACAAATGGAAAACAGTGGGCATTAAAATTAGAATGATGCAAGCTTCGGATATATATACATATATATAAATGTAGATATACATATGTACATATGTATATATGCATGTATTTATATACAAATAATTCCAACGATAAGTTGCTGCATCAACTGTTGGTTGGCACATTGTGTCTTGCAGCTTTTGAGTTAACGCTTTTTCTGTCTAATTACTTTGCGCTGCCTTTGTTTGGTATTTTTATGAGCTGTCAAGCTTCTCTTTTATTTATTCGTTTTTTTTTTCTGTTTTCTTTGCTGTTGTTCTTACTGCTGCTGACAGCATCTCTGATAAATGTCTAACCTTGAATCGTAATGAGCTTCAAATTATTACTTGCAAAGTATAAGTATATACTACATATGCCTGAAAGTGTGCACATGTGTGCCTATAACTTAGGGCGATCCTTAAATATTTAAAGAAAATTTATATAGTCGCAGATGTCACAAATAAATTGTAAGACGTGTCTTATAGGGGCTAACAAAAACCAACCAGCATCTTTTTCAGTAGAAACCAATAATTAACCGCGTCTTTCTTCATACTGATTGATGGATTTTAGATGAAAACTTTTTAGAATAAATGTCAATTAATTCCTAATTTCGACACTGTATGTTTTTGCAAATTTTATTGACAACCATTTACCCACGTAAAATATTTTTCTAGTACTTTTTTTTATTTAATATCAATTTTATAAGATTGAGTTTACTTTATCAATCGTTTGATGTGATTTTTCAAAAAAGTGGCAGCCCCAATTTTTTTTCCTTTTAATTTTTCTATATTATAATTTTTCATAAAAGTGGCAGCTTTGAGTTTTTTCTTAAGTTTGAGCAATGTTCCTCAAAAACTTGATAAAAATTGTAAAGTGGTGGCAACACTTGAAATTTTTGAGTTACAGGCTGTACCCGCTCGTTTCAGTCAACTTTACTAGTTTTTCTTTAAACGCGTTTTTCTCGAAATCACACTTCTCGAATTTGCTGCAGTGATTACCTGGAGAAAAAATATTCGATCACTTACAACTTGACTTACATGAAACCTTTTTGATCCTATCAAAAATTGTATAAGGCACACCAAAAATGATAAAAATTTTGGGTAATAAGAAAATTCAACTCTTTTTAAACACCGCCAGTTTTTCAATTTTGGTTTTTTCGGGGATTCGGGGTTTGCTTCACAAATATTTTCTACTGGAGCTTTTTTAAGCTTTTTCATTTTGAGACCATATATTGTGTTCATTTCTAATAGGGGAAACTCTCCTAGAATGGTGACTGCAAACATCGAGGAGGTTCTTGACTTCACCTTGACCTCGAACGGAATTGAGCTTCTGATCTCAAACTGAAGGTATATCGTTCAGTCTAGTCGAAGAATGTCCGTTTTTTAGAAATCCTAAGAATACAAACTATGAAGTGTATCGCTAGAGACTCCGACAAGCACTTCCACGTGCGCCGGATGTAGACTACCGACATGGTGGACGTGTCAGTGAAGTTTTCAGCTCGGGGTGTAAAACAGCACTGGAGAGGCTGCTGTCCGCTGAAAACACCGAACGGCAGAGAGAAACCTCCCGGGTGAACTAGAACTTTCGGAAATCAGGGCGTCTTGCAGCCTTTTATTCAACAAGATCAGGAGATGTCTATTAACTCCACCTTCAGACTTCCTGTCTGTTATAGTGTTTTCCAAGCCGAAGTTGCAGCTATTAAGGCAGCAGTAGATTTACTGCTCTGAACTACAGCCTTCGTCAGAGAAATAATATACTTAGATAGCAGAGCGGCGATATTAGGCTTAAAATCATTAACAGTTCGTTCAGGGTTGTTCAAGGAGCCCAATCTCGTTATCAATAGCATCGAGTCTATTTGTGATAAGACTGGCATGGGTGAAAGGACACAGTAGAAGCGCAGGCATTTCTTAAGTTGATGAGCTAAGAAAGAAGTCGGTGCTCCCGTATCCTCGTGTGTTCTACTAATAGATAGCTGGGTTTACCGGGAGCATAGCCAGCGCTGGACCACGGTACATGCGCTGTCGAAAAATCCATTTAGCCAAAGCTGGATCGCAAGAGCTCTAGTGATCTGTTTGCCCTCAGTAAGGGTTTTTTTACAGACCATTGTCCTATTGGCATCCATGATGTAAGGCAGAGAATCTTACCACACGCCATCTGCAGAAACCAAATGGGAGAAGACGAAGTGGAAACAACTAAACACTTCCTTTTTGACTGTCTCGTTTGGGTGGCCAAGCCTTATACACTTAGTAACCTTCAGACAACCCACTGAACTGGCGGCTATTTAGAAATTAAACGCTTGTGCAAGTTTTTATTGGCCACTAAGCGTTTTGCTAATTTATGAGTTCGAACACAGCGGTTCTGCTTTTCTATGGCTTCACAAAGGACTACATATAGTAGTCCAAGTGCGACCTCTCTAAATCAGCCATCTAACCTAACCTTACCTAACCTACGTTATATTGTGCGCTTCATCTATTAATGCCATAACACAGGAGTTTTATACGGTTGGTAACCTTCTAACCTCCATTTTTGATTTAAACCAACGATCCCTATAGATCCCATTAATTCATTGACGTCTTGAATAATCTTCACAGGTCTTCACATTTTAAGGACCACCCTGCAATGCGGTTACACTCGAACCACGTTCTCAAGCAGATTACTCAACGCATCTACATATATGTATGTCGTCAAACAATCACTGAGATGACGTAGGCGTATTAACACAAACAAATTTTGCTCTTCAATAGTTCAAGAGAACTCATAGAACTAATAGCTGACATGTGAGTTCGGGGAATTATATAAATATTTTGAACACTCTATGGGTGTTTCACACTTGTTCTGGAAATCTTAAAGAAAATTTCGTCATTTTACATTGAAATGCAAATTCTAGTAAAATCATATTGATTTCTTCCTATACTATGTATGGTATATTCAGTTTATATTGTATATTTTGCCACTCTGATTGAGGTAGCTACAAAACTTGTGTTCTGAACGCATCAACCGCCCTTTCAGGTGTTGAAAAATGTTGACCTCTTAGTTTACTTTTTACGTACAGGAATACGAGAAACAAGCCATTCAGTGTCAAATAAAGACTCTACTGTACTCATACTGCTCAAAAATATAGTTGTTTCAGTCGATGTGTGAGAGCTAGCATTGGCATAGTGACAACTGCTTCAAATTGTATGTGTGTCTTCCACGAAGCTTCTGTTTAATATATGCCCACACATTTTCAATAGGGTTTGCATCGGGTGACTGCGACGGTCAATCCAATGTAACGATGCCAGATTGAGTTTTCCACTGAGTACAGTGCTTGCTGCGGTGTTTAGGATTGTTGTCCTCCTGCAGAATCCAATCTTCATTTTTTTCGTGATGAACTATCGTTTGGCAGATGGCAGTAAATCCTTTTTGTAGATTTTTATCATTTTCTCGGCATTTAGGTTGTCAGTAAAGAGGTACAAAGTGCCGAATCCCTGCTTTGGGAAGCAGCCCCAAATCACCTTTATTCCATGTTTTACGGTCCGCTGAACAAGCCTATAGAACATACATCAATAAAAAAGGCACTTTCAAAATCTCTATCAATACGGCCAAGTGAGTCGCTTTGTCACAAGTTTTTCAGTCAACAGAGACTTCTTCATTGTGTTGCGCCATTTCAGATCATGAATATGAAGAAGGGTTCGGATAGTTTCGTAGGATATATCTAAACCTTACCATAAATTTTGATTGTCCTTGCCGCAGTGTTAATGCAGGATTCCGCGAAAACAGATTCACTATTCTTTTTTCATCTTTTTTGTTCACTTTTCCTTTAGAACCACGTTCTGCTTCGACTTTCTCATATATTTAGCAGCCGCTGATTGCGACATTTTGGGACCTTTCGGGTGGATGCAAAGGAACACAGCCTCGCAGTTTCCGGAACAATAATTGATTTTGGATTACCTTCACGAAATTCGCCTTGGAGTTCGATTGAATTCACGATACCATTGACAAACACTGGTCCTTGATGGAGCTTCATAGTTAATAATTGAATTTAGTTTAACGCAATGCAAGTTACTTCACGTCGAAAGTTGTAAAAATAAATATGTTTGCGATTTAATTCCATATTTTGGCCGAGATGAATATTTCAAGTTACTGTAAAAAACGCGAATAGCGCTTGTATGTCAATGTATGTTGTGAGTTGCCTGATTGCAACACTAGGGTTGTCAAATCCCAAAATATAACGGACCCAGCATTCATTTATGCATAATATTCGACCGAATAGACCACGTCCTGTGCAGAAAATATAGCAGCCGCAGCTGAGAATGTACATGAAGACCGTGAAGAGTCGATTAGGCGATTAAGTTGACAGCTTTCAAATTACAGCTTGTGGAAGAACTGAAGCCGCTCGACTTTCCCAAGCGACATCGCTTCGCTCTAGGGGCTCTTGAAAAGTTCCATGAAGATTCGACGTTTTCGAGCCAAATTTTGTTAGCGATAAGGCCCATTTCTAGCACAATGGATATGTAAACATGCGAAATTGCCGCATTTGGGACGAATAGCAACCTAAAGTGATTCAAGAGTTGCCATTTCATCCTGAATAAACAACGGTTTGGTGTGGTTTGGCCAATGGAAATGCAACCGCCAATGGCGACCGTTATCACGCCATCCATTAATGGATTTATTGAGAGAACACTTCGGTGAGTAGATAATTTCATATTTTGGGTCGGTCGTTTGGGCGTCACCATGATCGCGTATATCACACCGTTAGACTTTTTCTTGTGAGGATATGAAAAGTCTAAAGTCTACGCAAACAATCCCGCTTCAAATCGAATCTTGGAGCAAAACTTCGTGTCATTCGCCAGTTGTCAGTCGAAATGTACGAACGAGTCATCGAAAAGAGAACTCAATGGATGGAACATCTGAGACGTAACTGCGGCCAACATTTGAAAGAGATAATCTTCAAAAAGTAAATGTTACACAATGTTCTATCTTCCAGTTGTTAAATTTGAAGTATCTACATTTTTTCTTAAGGGGGTATTCTACTCTAAATCAAATTTTGGGCAGTTTTTTGAATTTTATTATATCTTAAGAATACAGAAAAAAAATTTTACAAAAAAATATTAAAAATTAAAATAATTAGAGGGGGCAGAGACAGGTATACAAAAAAATGGCGCATCCTGGTGACATTGATCCTGACTCTCCTGGTGGTCTGAGAATAAAAATCAAAAGAAATTCGTAATCATTAAGGATGCTGTTATAGTCCGGGAACACGGAAAATTTTTTTTTGAAAAATGGCGACTGCTTGAAAATAAAAATCATTTTTAGGCTTTTTTTTAAATTCCTGATTTTTTTTTAAATATTAAAAACAAAAATTTTAACACGATGCTAGTAGGAACGATAAAGGATTATATAAAGAAGGTTCACACAAAATTTCAAGTATATCGGTTGTATAGAACTTGAGATAATGCCGGTAACGTGTGGAAAAAAGTAGTTTCGAGAAAAACGCGTTTAAAGTTTAGGAGACAATTCTAGTGAACACGGACGCCACCTCACAAAATCAGCTGTATCTCCGAAAATAAGTCGAATTTTGAAAAATCCTTCCAAGGCCAAATTTTTGAAAGTCTAAACTTTAAATATATGAAAAAAAAATCGAACTTTTCAAAATTCTAGAGTAGAATACCCCCTTAAAGTAGGAAACCTCGAAAAGAATCACCCTTTACAAGACAATCTACGTATTTGTCAAGGTATCTTCAAGAAATTTGGCAGAGACTATGATCGCTCCGAAGAAATTGTTCAGTCGAACAACTGTAGCAAATATGCAAGCTGTCATTCAAACTGACCGATCCAAATAAGAATAAACATCTTTTTATAGCTTTATGCAGTTTCGTTGAAGCCGAAGTTAGAGTTTTTTCTTGTTTTGAATTGGGTGTGCTCCAACTAAATGGACAAAATTGAAAGGTTATCCTGAAAAAAAAAATGATTTGTCCATAAACACTTCTCAGATAATATTAAATAATATACAAATTTATACATTTAAAAAATTACATATGTATATATATGTATGTATATATACAAATATCATATGGTAAATATAAGTAAATAAAATTAACGTGCAATAGTGCTCAAAATTCTATAAAATTTGAAGTCAGATTTGAGCCTGAAACATTTACATACAAATGCTTATATTTAAATAACCTACACACACACATACTAATTTTTATAAATTAAATTTATAATGCTCAACTATTTTCCTATAATTTTAATAAATATTACGCATACATTTATAACATGTACCTATGCATGTGTGTATGTATGTAAGTATGCGACGCTCCAGCAGCTCAACATGTCGTATGATAAACATGAACTTTGCATTCTAATTGCCGTTTTCAAGGTGAGATTCGCACAGTGCGCGGCGCACCAACTTAATTACCGCTGTTTAAATGCTTGTGCCTGGCGTTTACTTTTAGCTAGCCGTTGCAGTCATGCAATATTTGCTTACAAATGTATCTATATATACCTACATATGTATATCTATCGAAATTATAAGCAACATCATTGCATTAGGGAGTCACTGCAATGGAGGTTTACAGAATGCGCACAGCTACAACGACACACACAAAGTTATATTGGTAAATACATATACATTAACATGATCAATAATGGCAATTGGAACCATAAAATCCCCAGCGAGCGCAACAAATACGTGCGTCGACCAATGGCAGCTAGTTGGTTGGGTAACCTTGACTGAGTGGCAGCGCAGTTAGCTTAAGCACAAATGAGTTTAAGCATTTTTACTTAATTTTTGTAAGTCTCTAATCGCTTATTGATTTAATCGCTGCTTGGTCGGTGTATGCAGCTACTAAGTGGCAAGATCGTTATAATCCGATATGTCGATGTTTGAGTCGACACTCGTTCGTAGTCATAAGATGCTGAGAGCTATTAAATGACGATTGAAATGCTTTATGCGTTGCCACCTGCTTTGAAAATTAGAAGCCGTTCAAATTAATAAGGTGAAGAAATACTTTCACATTGGACTATGTTTGAGAAAGCTCAGATTTGAAAGTTTTTCAAACTTGCAAAAGAAATTCAAAAGTATAAATTTTTTCTCAAGGATGACTTGCCTTACCAAAAGGGTATCATATAACGGGAGATCGCAGTAGAGGTTTTTGACATATCACGCCACATGTTCAGTATTGTTTGACATTTCATTATGTAAAGACTTACGCCTGAACAACGTTTATAAATCGTTCAACTTTATTACGAAAATTCACGTTCTGTGAAGAAAGTGGCTCGCGCGCTTCGCTTATCTTATATTCAACATTATCGGCTTACTGAGCGTACTATTCGCCACACCATCATCCATCTTGAAGCCCAGCATTCATTACTGGATAATGTTCGCCCGAATAGACCAAGCACGCAGTGAAGAAAATATAGCAGCCGTAAATGATAGTCTACCCGTAGACCGTGGAGAGTCGATTCGGTGCCGTTCGCAGTAACTCGGGCTAACATATGGATGGAATTGGAGTATTTTACGTCGAGATCTTAAGCTGAAAGTGTACAAAATATTTATATCGGCTTGCTCTATGGACTCTAGAAAAGTTTCATGAGAATCCGACGTTTTCGAGCCAAACTAAGTTCAGTGCTGAGGACCATTTTTGCATATGTAAACAAGCAAAATTGTCACAATTAGGACGAAGAGTAATAAACAGCAGTTTGGTGTGATTTGTGGGCCGGTGGAATCATAGGTTTATATATCTACAAAAATAATGCCAGTCCATGGCGACAGTTATCGCGCCATGGTAACCGACTATTTGATGCCAGAAATTGAAGCACGACTTTTAGTTTCAACATGATGGTGCCAATTTCCACACATCGCATTAAGCAATGGATTCATTGAGAAAACACGTCGGTGAGCAGATAATGCCACGTTTTTGCCGATCGATTGGCCACCAAGATCGTGTAATATCACCCCGTTAGATAATTTGCTGTGGGGATACGTAAAGTCTAAAGTCTAAGCGGACAATCCCGCTTCGATTCAAACCTTGGAGAAAAAGCATCACGCGTGTCATTCGTCAGTTACAAGTCGAAATGCTCGAATGAGCCATCGCAAATTAGACTCAACGGATGGAGACGTAGCCCCGGCCAACATTTGAAAGATATAATCTTAAAAAAATAAATTCCAAAGAATGTTCCTTCGAATGATAATAAATATTCCCCATTAAATGTGAAGTTTCTGTTTTTTCTTTGAAAAAGTAGGAAACCTCGAAATGAACACCCTTTAGTATCACAGAATGCCGTAAATTCGCAAAATAACAAAACTAGATCTAAACTGTAAGTTTTTTCATAATTTCGTATTCCGTCGAAGTACGCTTCACGGCGCTTCGGAGAACACTACAGAATGTTCTGAACCTTTATATGGCCTAAGCATATAGGTGAAAACTCTGAACTATAACGCATATCTGCTATTCAAACTGACCGATAAAAGTTAAGACGATGATCTCGTTATACCAATTTTGCTATACGAGGGCTGCTATATATATTTCTGGCCTAATAATGAAAATAGGAATATTTATCAACGAAAATGTTTTTTTTTTTTCGTTGGATTTGGCTCGTCTTGGAAGACCCACACGGTCGATTGCTGTTTTGTTTCGGGCTCATACCCATAGATCCATGATTCGTCACCTGTGACGATCTTATAAACGTCTTTTGAAGCACCGCGGTCGTATTTTTTCAGCATTTCTTTACACCAATCCACACGAGCCTTTTTTTGAGCGATTGTCAAATTGTGCGGGATCCAACGAGAACAACCCTTTTTTTACTGGTGGGAGAAATGCATCGGCATGCCTCTATCTGAAGGTATGTTACATGACGGTCTTGCATTATCAGTTCACCTACGGCATCGATGTTTTCTGGCACAACGGCTGTTTTTGGACGACCTTCACGGAATTCGTCTTTGAGCGAGCGTCGGCCACGATTGAATTCATTGTAACAGTTTTTCACAGTGCTATAGGATGGTGCTTCATAGCCATACAAAGATTTTAGTTCATCGATGCACTCTTGTCGTGATAATCCACGTCGAAAGTTGTGAAAAATGATCGCACGAAAATGTTCACGAGTTAATTCCATTTTTTGGTCGAGATGAATTTTTTAATTCCCTGTAAATAAAACAATTCACGATTAAATGACAAAACGTTCTGAGTGATGTTATGCTAAAAATGTCAAACTTTCCAATGGAAATGTCAGATTAAATCTGGCAGCACTTAGTGTTGCCTAGTCCAGAAATATATATAGCAACCTACGTACAAAATGCCTGCGAAGGATATCATAGCTTATATAGGTGTAGCTGAAATTCACGCTTTCTTCATGCTTTTTTCAAAATTTGTACAGCTTTCTATTACATATCAACTACGATTTCGGTTTTAGATCTCACATATGTTCATTACAGCTTGGAAGGTTTTAGGAGAAAAGGTTTATTTGAGTTCAGTCTTAACGTCAACTTAGTATTTTACACCTGTTACTAGGTTACGTGAGTACAAGGTGAATTCCCAAGTAAACAGGACATTAAAAAGGGGAACAAATTGTTTTTTCGGCAGAATAAATTTATTTTATTCAAAATAGTCTCCTTCTGCTTCAATACAGCTTTTTGCACTGTCCAAAAGCATGTCGAACGAGTGTTTTAGCTCGTTGGCCGGTATGGCCGACAGGATGCCGGTGCAAGCCTTTTGAATGGCCTCTACGTCTGCATAACGCTTTCCTTTCATGGGCAAATGCATTTTTCCGAAAAGGAAGATTTCGCACGGTGCCATATCAGGTGAATAAAGAGAGTGATTAATGGTTAAAATGTGATTCTTGGTCAAATAATCGTCCTTCGAATGCTGGATTCTGAGCAATTTTTGGTCATCAGTCAATTTGTGCGGAACAAACCGGGCACATACCTTTCGTAAACCCAAATGTTTGGTGAAATGCGATAAATCGATGTTTTTCAGATGTTCAATTTTATTTCCATGAACTTCAGTGATGATTTCGGCTGATTTTTGATGAATTCACGCACAGTTTCGATCACAGATCACGGATATTGATTGGCCCACATCTTGATCGTCATTTATGTCCTCACAACCACTTTCAAAACGTTGAAACGACTCGCGCACTCTGTTACGGGATTGGTAATCATCGCCATAAAGTTGTTTCATCAATTGAAACGTTTCGGTAAAAGGTTTTGAATTTTGAAAGAAAATTTAATGTTGGCTCTTTGTTCGAAGCTCATTTTCGCACCGATAACACAAACATACTGACTTTTAAAACGCAATAATTTCACTTCCAATCAGTGAAATGTCATGAAATTCTCACTGGACAATCGATAAAGATAGCAGAGATTATAGATAGATGGCGTTACCAGGCGGCGCTAGATTCAAAAAGTCCTGTTTACTTTGGAACGCACCTTGTACACCAACCATACACCACTATGGGCACTCTCGTCGACTATCTCATTGTTCTCGATGCCTTTGTGACCTGATAGCCATTAAAAATGAAGTCGCTTATTTCTGGTGATACTCCTTATTGCTACCCTGCCCTCCAAGACACTGCCGGCCGATATACGAAGCGAGGTTATAGCCTCTGCTTAAAATGTACTACAGTGATCCGGCTGCTCAAAAGCTTGCTTGTCTAACTATGGGCAATATATCTCCGAAACAACATTCATGCATTTTATCTCATTATTTTGATATAAAAAACCAAATTCAAACTCTACTGTACTATTTCATATACTATGATCTCGGCCGTTACAAAGCTTTAACTAGCCGCCCAAATCCTAAAATTCAAATCACATTTGTGTTCAAAAGGTAAACATCAACGTATCGCCGCCATGAATGCCAAACTTGCTAACCGTTCGCCACCGAAAAGGTCATCAATATTGCGACCCTGTAATTAAGAATATGCCAATCAAATGTTATTACCAATTCACTAACATCGCGAGCACATCTGAGCTTAAGCATTTGATCGTAGCCGTCTTGCTGGGTACCGCTGTAAATAAAATTCGACTTCAAAGGCGTTACAAATCTCTTAGTATTCGCAGCGCATTTGTATTTTAGGTAGCTTTAGCTGATGGATCAGTCATCTATTATAATTATGCGGTCACATAATCCTGCACAACAACAACGGCAAGAAGCTACATTTAACATCTGTGTCGAACAAACATCGTTCGAACGTTGTTGGGATCGCTTGGCGTTTGGCATTTAGAAGAGCAGTTCACCTTGAAGTTTTTACGACGATCACACATACGAGCCGATACGACTACACATGTAGGTGTGTATGCACAGTCATTTGGACTTTTAATAAATTGTACATTTTGTGCAGGTAAAAACCGTATTTGTTGTATTATATATGTGCATGTTTGTAGCTTACTTGTTTTGTGCAATGCAAAGAACGTTTGCTGAGTTGAAGGCATTATCTATCTAAGCCGCTTCGTCGAATACTCGCTTAAAAGCTTCGAAATTAGCGAGAAACAGAAAATACCCGTTTTTACCTGCAAATACTCGTATAATACATGTTCACACAGAGATGGCTGTATATACTTAGTCAAAGGGTACTCGTAATATAATAAGAATTGCCGTTTGTCACTTTTTTCTTGGCGTTTGCTTTGTATCATTAGCGTTGAGCTGAAATTTATGCGCGAATTTTTTTCCGAAAAATTAAACTCCCACGTTAGAAACTGGAAAATTAACATACGAATTGTTATGGGTTATGCGCCTCTAAGCGAGCTGCCGTAAATCTCGTACGAGGTTAATTCAGTAAGTCAGAGTAATGTTTCAATAACTATTACTGTAGTTTTTCGGCGAACATTGCGTTTAGCTGAAAGCAAGAACAAGAGTAAACGCTACTTTTGGTTGCACCGAAGCTATAATACCCTTCGCAGATACAATGATGCCTTAGAAAAAAAGTGATTAAATCGGATCACTATAGCATATAGTTGCCATAGAAACTGACCGATCAAAGATTGTGATCCGATCTGAACATTCTTTTCGGTGATTGCAGAGTTGGGCAATAACTCATGTTATGTCGACTTAGTACGAAAGGAGTTTAAGCCTGGCGAAAAGATGGTGCATTGGGATTGAGCTGAACTTCAACCCTTCTAAGACCACCATCGTCCCGTTTACAAGACGTACGTCCGTGCCCGGTCTCAGGAACCTTACCCTTGGGGGCAGAGAGGTAGAGATGACTAACATAATCAAACATTTTGGTCTCACGCTCTCTCTGTGGTGGAATCAGCATTTTGATCCAAGCGACTAAAGCTCTAATGATGTACAATCGATTAGCTGGTAAATCCTGGAGCTACAAGCTAAGGATTGTCAGTTGGTTGTACACCATGATCGTGCGACCGATAATTGGAGACCTACCGAAGTTGCATATGACCGACGGCAGTACTTGAAATCATGCTTGAGCTCACACCACTTCACCTAATAATCGATCAGGTAGCTAAACATACACTGTTCCAAATAACATCAGAAGGGTGTGACAGAGGTAAGGTAACCTCATCCCAGTAGATGAAAGAATTGAGTGGTTTAATATCATTGGCTCTTCCCCCAAGGGACAGTATTACCAAATGGGTAAAATTCGCCAAAAAGTTCAAGGTTACCCTTAGCAGTAAGGCTGAATGGAATGATTCCAGTCTCGAGCTACTGCTTAGCTTGTACACTCAAGTGATACACCGACGGCTCGAAAACGTCAGAGGGAATTGGTGCAGGAGTCGCAGGATCACGCATCAAACTATCCATACCTAAGGGAGGTTATCTGAGCATTTTTCAAGCATAGTCTTTGTCATAAGTCGGTACGTAGAGATAAATCCCCAACGCAACTATCGCAACGAACGTATAACCATACTTAGCGACAGTTAAGCGGCACTTGAAGCAATCTCTGCCCATGTGATCAAATCGCTACTTGTGCGGGAGTGTAGAGAACGGCTGAAAAGTCTAGCGGGAATGAACTGGCAGAAGAGATCGACTGCTCCACAGAATCCCCTAACATGGTAGGACCTGAACCCTTCATCGCGGTGAGAACTCATACCATCAAGAAGCAGTCTGCAGATGCAGGATAAAGGTCCTGTTTATCAGTATGCTACGGATAAGTGAGTTATTGTGATTTAGAAGAGGGCACAATAGACTTAAGATCGCAGTGAAATCCTCGTATATTTATCTAATGTCGAATTTTGTGAAGATATCTTATCAAATTACAAAGTTTTCACTTGATTCTATCGCCCAGTTTGTATAGCAGCTATATAGTATATTGGTCTGACATCGGGGGTTCCGACAAATGAGCAATAAGTATAGTTTTATTCCCCAGCTGTTAAAAGTACCGCTATGAACTATTACTCCAACAGGATTTCATCCATTAATGTCCTGGAATATCTTTCACAAGTTGAGAGTGTTGACATTTCATCCATTAACATTTACTTAACGTAGAACATTTGTACCAAATTTACCGGGTCTTCTTTTGACATTTTAATTGATTATTACTTCGTTTTTTAATTTTCAGTATTCAAAACCCTTTGGTCAAAGACCAAACTCTACAAGTCCCTCATTATTCCCGTCCTATTATAAGGTGCGGAGGCATGGACACTGACATCATCTGATGGTTCGGCCTTAAGAGTGTTCGAGAGAAAGGTTTTGTGGAGAATGTATGGCCCATTGTACATTGACAAACGACGAATACTCCAGTGGATGGAACGGTGAGCTGCTCCATAAATACGACGATATCGACATAATTCAAGGAATGAAGAAACAGAGATAGGTCATGTTGTCCGGATGGATGCAAACACTTCAGTTATGAAGGTATTCGATTCTCTTTGAATGATTTCAAACAATATTTCACACGTTTTTCGAGGTTATTGCCGATTTGTCATGAATGATGGGTCTTTTTCCGCTACTCAAATGTGACATAAATGAAATAAGATGATTAGTTAATATACCTTCCTTAACCATTTGATCTATATTATTCCAAGAATTAGGTTAAATGAACACATTTTTCTTATTTGAAAGTCCGAAAATCTTAATGATTAGGGAGACTCAGGCTTATTGAACTATCCTCTTAAACTCGTTTATGGTAGAATTAATCATATAATGTATGCTTGTTTATAGACTAGCAACACTACGGTAGTTGGTTCGATGCCTACTTGAAATCAAATACGTAAAATGCGGTGGCATCTTTTCTTAACTGAAAACATATAATATAATATCTTCTAAAAAAATTTTGTAATGGAAATGATAATCAGTATGCTGCACGATATTGAAGACAACATGGCAAATGAATGATAAAGTTCATAAAGAAGCTCCGCCTAGACCTGTCGAAGTTTTGTATTGTCAACTTCATACATTCACATATCCAATTCTTGTATGGACATATTTTACCGGATTTTGTGGCGAACTGTATTGCCATCGTAGATTTTATAGCATTTTATAAATAATAAACAAATTAAAATACTTTGTGTAGACTTAGCGATAGAAGATATATAGACTGAAAACAATTGACACATTAATCGAACCGTTATAAACGAGTTTTTCGAAATTATGATTTTTTTGGTTTTAGGTTTTTTGAATAAATATTTAAATTTGAATAGTTTTTATAATTTAGTCAATTTCTGAAATGAGTCATTTGTATTGTATCTACCAAGACCTTAAGTAAATGAAAAGCTCTAAATTACTTTTAAAAATCTGTCCGGAAATAGCCGTGTTTTGAAGATTGTAGACATTAGTAATTAGACCGTTACACTTCGTCGCTATAAGCTTAACAAAAATTTGTTGAAGCGGCTAATACCAGTTTCGGCTATGTCTTCTGATTTGCGAAGATAAGACCATCGCGATATTTCATCCCAGTCGTGCAAATGCTGGACAATGTAAGAGAAAGTGTCTGTATGATTGTAGATAATTATATCTATCTAAAGGGTGATTTTTTAAGAGCTTGATAACTTTTTTAAAAAAAAAAACGCATAAAATTTGCAAAATCTCATCGGTTCTTTATTTGAAACGTTAGATTGGTTCATGACATTTACTTTTTGAAGATAATTTCATTTAAATGTTGACCGCGGCTGCGTCTTAGGTGGTCCATTCGGAAAGTCCAATTTTGGGCAACTTTTTCGAGCATTTCGGCCGGAATAGCCCGAATTTCTTCGGAAATGTTGTCTTCCAAAGCTGGAATAGTTGCTGGCTTATTTCTGTAGACTTTAGACTTGACGTAGCCCCACAAAAAATAGTCTAAAGGCGTTAAATCGCATGATCTTGGTGGCCAACTTACGGGTCCATTTCTTGAGATGAATTGTTGTCCGAAGTTTTCCCTCAAAATGGCCATAGAATCGCGAGCTGTGTGGCATGTAGCGCCATCTTGTTGAAACCACATGTCAACCAAGTTCAGTTCTTCCATTTTTGGCAACAAAAAGTTTGTTAGCATCGAACGATAGCGATCGCCATTCACCGTAACGTTGCGTCCAACAGCATCTTTGAAAAAATACGGTCCAATGATTCCACCAGCGTACAAACCACACCAAACAGTGCATTTTTCGGGATGCATGGGCAGTTCTTGAACGGCTTCTGGTTGCTCTTCACCCCAAATGCGGCAATTTTGCTTATTTACGTAGCCATTCAACCAGAAATGAGCCTCATCGCTCATCGGACACGGACGCGAAACACATTTCGAACCGAACACTGATTTTGGTAATAAAATTCAATGATTTGCAAGCGTTGCTCGTTAGTAAGTCTATTCATGATGAAATGTCAAAGCATACTGAGCATCTTTCTCTTTGACACCATGTCTGACATCCCACGTGATCTGTCAAATACTACTGCATGAAAATCCTAACCTCAAAAAAATCACCCGTTATATAATTTTAACAACTAGGGTCCAACAAGATTTTTAGCCTTACTGCATTTATGCCTATTGAATGGTGCCCAGTAAGAATGCTTACGATAGCGGCAAGATAAACTTTGCTCAAGGCAAATAGTTCAACAGATCTCCTGCATTCTACTCCAGGCCAAAGGGATTGCGCCCGGGCACTGGAGCTGGTCTTTGACCTGCTAAGCGCACTCCAGGTACATTGGTTTAGTGGTAGAATGAAAGATGCCAACTCGTCTGCAGCAACCAGGCATCCAACCGAGTCTACCACCACTTTGATAGCAGCCACTTCTGCCGGAAAACACTACACTGATCCGGTAGCCTAAAGCTAATATTGATGGACCAGTTTACATTAGTTTATAGAAGAAAAAATAAAAACGCATTTATATATCTGCCAGATACACTATTTTTACATTCACACATGAAATGTGTAAAGAGATGTTTCACACACAACATATACATACAGACATATGTGCCTTTGTATATTGCAAATAAATACCTACGAATGAAGTTTACATTAACAGCTCTGATCTAATGAAGTTTTTTTATCATTTGTTTTTCAAAGCAGCTAGAGAATTCGCAATTAATAGAACCTCGCTGCACTTTGCTTTTGTACCTTTGTAAGTCGCTATGCATGAGTATGTGTGTGTAATTTTCTCAACCACTCGTCCATAAAATGGCGTCATGAAATGTTTTCCATTGTTGGCATTGCAGTGTAAAACTATTCTATGGAGGAAAATTGCTACGTTTGCTATTATCTAGCTTCGATCGATTCACTTACAGAATAACTACAATATTACTGAAAAAGAAAGCAATTGTTGTGTAGGAGATTGTGGCAATTTACGTATGTATTCTATTCTATTTTATTTAGTAATTCTCCAATTCTACCCTCCACCATGGACTTTCGAAATCCTATAGAATTGAAAAATATCTGTCTCCAATATTGCGTTCACTTCTAGAAAAGAGTGGGAGAGAGGCGAGGTAGAGATTAGCATCTCTACGGATGAGTCCAAACTAGATAATGGAGTGGAAGGTGGTTATCAGTAAAATTAGATACCAAAACCGACTACCGTTTGCAGGACCTGTACCTGCAGTGTATTCTAATCTAGTTAGCGCAGATACAACAATGACAAAAAAATAAACTATCGGTTGAAGATTTCTGAACGACGTTTCAGAGGTTGAAAAAATAAATCTTCTTACACTGATGAACTTCATCAGAAGCACGGAAGCACGGTAAAAGACAGTAGAATGACTAAAGGATTAGGTGCGTCGTTAAGCAGCCACTCTACCTGCCTATTTATCTTAGTTATATCCATTACATTGGACAAGGAAGCAAAACGAATGGGTCTGGCAGTGAACGAGGGCAAGACGAAATATCTCCTGTCATCAAACAAACAGTCACCGCACTTGCGACTTGGCACTCATGTCACTGTTGACAGTCATAACTTTGAAGGTGTAGATAATTTCGTTTATCTTGAAACCAGCGTAAACACTACCAACAATGTCAGCCTAGAAATCCAACGCAGGGCAACTCTTGCCAACAGGTGCTACTTCGGACTTAGTAGGCAATTGAGAAGCAAAGTCCTCTCTCGACAAACAAAAACCAAACTCTATAAGTCACTAATATTTCCCGTCCTGCTATATGGTGCAGAGGCTTGGACGATGTCAACCACGGATGAGTCGACGTTGCGAGTTTTCGAGAGAAAAATTCTGCGAAAGATTTATGGTCCTTTGCGCGTTGGCCACGGCGAATATCGCATTCGATGGAACGATGAGTTGTACGAGATATACGACGATATTGACATACATAGTTCAGCGAATTAAAAGACAGCGACTACGCTGGCTAGGTCATGTTGTCCGGATGGGCGAAAATACCCCAGCTCTGAAAGTATTCGACGCTGTACCCGCCGGGGAAGCAGATGAAGAGGAAGACCTCCACTCCGTTGGAAGAACCAAGTGGAGAAGCACCTGGCTTCGCTTGGAATATCCAATTGGCGCCAAGTAGCGAAGAGAAGAAGCGACTGGCGCGCTGTTGTTGACTCGGCTATAATCGCGTAAGCGGTGTCTATGCCAATTAAGAAGAATATCCATTACAGATCATACTGGCTATCTGAAGTAATTCTTCCAAAAGTGCGGCATGTTTTCCAAAATTTCGCTTTTTATTGAAATTATTAATGTTAAATGGAACCTAAATCCCTCAGTCTAACATGACAATTGAAAAACTAACAGGGTTGAAGGTGCTCTGGGTCCCCCTAACAATATGCGTCAATTACCGTGGGATAAGCCTCCTCAACCTCGCATATAAGGTCTTGTCGAGCGTAGTGAAAGACTGAAGCCCACCATCAACAAACGGACTGGACTTTATCAGTGTGGCTTTAAACCTGGAGAATCGACTATCGACCAGATTTTCACCATGCGCCAAACCTTTGAAAAGAACCGTAAAAAGAAGATTGTCACACACCACCTCTTCGTCGATTTTAAAGCCGCCTTCGACAGCACGTAAATGAACTGCCTCTAGGCTGCTGTGCCTGAACTTGGTGTCGCCGCAAAGCTAATACGCCTATGGACTGTGGAAGCTGTTGAGTAACACACCAAAAAGATTCGTCAGGATCTTTAAGGACCTCTCCAAGCCGTGCGATACAAAACGAGGTTTCAGACAAGGAGACCCCCTATCGTGTGACTTCTTTAATATATTGCTGGATAAAATAATACGAGCTGCAGAGCTGAAAAGAGAAGGTACAATCTTCTATAAGAGTGTATAGCTGTTGCGTTTCTAATAATTTAATTAAATGAGTTCAGTAAAAAAGATGTCGACTTTTGTAGAGAAGAAATCTTTTACAAGATTGACTTTGAGGATTTTTTAAATTAAAATTTCTTTACGAAGAATCATTATATAGTACAACTCTTTTTATGAAAGTGTGTTGAGTTTTTACCGAACTTTTATTGAACCACCACTAACAACTCGTTATAAGTACTTATACAAGGTCTGTCGCAAAAGAAACAGGACTGTTAAAAAAAAAAACAACAAAAAATTAATATTTTTCAAAAGTTATATTTTTTTATTCAAAATAGTTCCCTTGTGCTTCGATACAGTGTTTAGCTCGGTCAATTAGCATTTCAAATGAGTATTTAAAGTCATTTTTCGGAATGCTCTTGAGAATATCGGTCGTCCCTTTTTGGATAGCTGAAATGTTCTGAAACCAGTGCTCTTTCATGGGTAAATGAAGTATTCCAAATAGGTAAAAATCACAGGGTGCCAGATCAGGTGAGTAGGGTGAGTGATTAATGGTTAATATGGAGTTTCTTGTCAAAAAATCGGTGACAAGCGTCGACCGATGACACGGCGCATTATCGTGCAACAGGCACCAGGACCCTGCCTCACGGTATTGTAGTCGAGCACGACGAATGCGTGACAAAAGACGCTTCATAACACCAAACACGAACTCTCGGTGTACAACACCCTCGGAATCGTAAAAACAAATCAGCATTGTCTTTTTTTTTGATTTTGGCCGGCCCGACTTCTGATCGTCACAGAGGTCCTTACGACCTTCTTGGAATCGCTTAAACCACTCATCCACATTACTACGGGATAGGCACTGATCACCATAAACTTTTTTCATCATTCGAAATGTCTCAGTAAACGTTTTCCCAAGTTTAAAACAAAATTTAATATTTGCTCTTTGTTCAAAATGCATTTTACTACCGATGACCAAAAGCTGCTGTCACTTTTCGATCGATAACATCGATTGTAGTTATCCAATTGTCTTAAAATTTTTACGAAATGTCAACAAGAGATCAAATTTTTTATTTCATATATCCACCAATAGGTGGCGCCAGCAGAAACAGTTATTTTTAAAAAGTTCTGTTTCTTTTGCGACAGACCTTGTATATTTTCTATAATTTAAACGATATTGAAGTAAAAAGTACTATGTATCAAAATGTAAAAAATTCTAAATATGCATTTGTATGTAATAAGTAGCCTCATCTGCATATAACTAAACACTATATGTATTTCTATAAAAAAATAATATATGATATGCATTTTAATAGCATATTTCGCATTTTTGCATTTAATAAAAACTCACGTTAAGAAGTACTTAGAACTTTTTTTCCGAAACTAAAGTTATTGTGAGTTTTTAGGAATAGGAAAACTTTGTAGCTAATCCGCACAAGCATATGTATGTACATGTAATGTAGTATAGATGTTATTATATCCATATATTTGTTACTATTGTAAAAAGCTTTCGTAGAACCCCTGCAGAAAAAGCTATTGATATTTGTTTCAAACTTTGCTCAAAGAAATGAATTAAAAACAACAAAAAACCTTATCTTCTGTTGCACCGAAGCTGTAATATGGGTACATACGAGTACAGTACATATGTATGGTATATAAATGATGACGGTACGAGTTGAATTTCGAGTGACTGTCTGTCCGTCAAAACGATAATTTCAGATATCATAATGAAACATGTTTTTCTCGGCAAAAAAGGGAAGACGAGTATTATCGGTCCATTGTCATACCTCCAGAATATTGTTTCAAGTTTTCAAAATTTCGCTTAAGGCTAGCTAGGTTAAGTGCGCCGTCTTTAAATGCGGTCTCCGGAAATGGCGTCGCAATGCCGAGTTTAAAATATTTCAGAATTCCTTTGTATACACTATTAGTTTATAAAAATAAAAAATTAATAAAATATAATATTTCCTTTTTTTAATGAGAAAAAAAATTGTTGAAAGTCTGTTTTTAAACCGAGGAAACCCATGTAATCTCATATTGTACGCATCGCATGTAAAAAATGGATGAAGTCGGATTATATAATATATCCTTATAACTAACAACTACTAAAAGCGCAATAAATAAATAAGCGAGAGGCACCCAAGATCATGTAAAGAGGTGGAAGATTATATTAGTGAGCAGGGGTTAAAATTTGACTATGGTGAAATAACAAATCTCCGAACTTACTCGACCAATTTCAAACAAATTCAAATAACATTATCCGATCCATTGTGAAAATGTACGCAATCGGACAACAACTGTGTCTACTTCCTTTATATGGAGACACAATTTTAAATTCCACTTTCCAGTGCACAAACCAAGCACCACCGAATATATTCGGATAAAAATTGGCGCGAATAGTACCTTTGCGGTATGCCAGCTTTAGTCTAAGATTTGTCAAAATCGAACCATAACCGTTCAAGCCCCGACATTCCAAATTTGTGGATCCCAGTGCTTGGGGCTGGCTTTTTGCTGAAAATCGGTCAATCTGTAAGATTTGTTATTGAAATTCGGGGAAAATGTTCTTTTGATAATAATGTACTCTTGTGTCAAAAGTAGGAGAAATTGGATCCTTTAGCTCCATGTTTCTTTGTACTTAAAATGAATAAAACTTGTGGAAACTTGCCCTAGACTCCATATAACTAACAAACCATATGTGCATGAAGATATTTCCACAGCTTTGATCATGGCAAGTTACAAGAGTATGAAATGTTCGCTTTCACCCGAACTTAACCTTTCCTCACGTGTTTTCCGAAACCAACGTTCTAAAAATTCGATTCGTTCTGAACTTAAGGGGGTATTCTACTCTAGAATTTTGAGAAATTGGATTTTTTTCATATCTTTACAGTTTAGACTTTCAAAAATATGACCTTGGAAGGATTTTTCAAAATTCGACTTATTTTCGGAGATACAGCTGATTTTGTGAGGTGGCGTCCGTGTTCACTAGAATTGTCTCCTAAACTTTAAACGCGTTTTTCCACACGGTACCGGCATTATCTCAAGTTCTATACAACCGATTTACTTGAAATTTTGTGTGGACCTTCTTTATATAATCCTTTATCGTTCTTACCAGCATCGTGTCCAAATTTTTGTTTTTAATATTTTAAAAAAAATCAGGAATTTCAAAACAAAAAGCGTAAAAAATAATTTTTATTTTCAGGCAGTCGCCATTTTTCCAAAAAATTTTTTTTCGAGTTCCCGGACTATAACAGCATCCTTAGTGATTAAGAATTTCTTTTGATTTTTTTTTTTTCAGACCACCAGGAGCGTCAGGATCAATGTCACCAGGACGCGCCACTTTTTTCCCTCCTTCTAATTATTTTAATTTTTAATATTTTTTTATAAATTTTTTTTTTTCTGTATTCTTAAGATATCAATACAAACACCATAAAAAAATGGATGGTAAAAATATTTTTGGTTTCTTTTTTAAATAAAATTCAAAAAACTGCCCAAAATTGGATTTGTAGAGTAGAATACCCCCTTAAGGGTTAAGTACAAATTCTTTCGAAACATTCGATTTCTCATCAGGTTGTACAAAAGTGTCTCGTATATATATAGTATGAACTAACAAATTAATATTATAGATTCCACCATACGAGTATATGTTCATATATCCTACACATATGTACTTGATACCCATACAGTATTGCGGTATGTTTCGTTAAAGTTTTGCACGTGAGCGGAATTCCTAAGTACATACAGCAATATCGTTTCGACTTGCTAGCTTTAACTGTGGTGTAGTTCCGAGGCTTAGTCGAAACTTTTATTACTGCTTTACTTCCACTGCAATGATACCGCCAGATATAAGCCGATGAAAGTTTTCAACGAACACACACGTTTATATAGTGTTTTTGGTGTGATACAGGAGTAATTTAAAAAAAAATGTACTTGTGTATGTGTGCGTAAATGTAATGTATTCCGACACATTCCATAAAAGTAATTAATTACTGTTTTCATCAAAGATTGAGATAGTTTACTTTAGTTCATAGGTGGTCAGAGGGTGTTAAGTGGTATCAATTTGTCAAACCTGTCCAAAGTTCTCTGGATGTAACGAAATTACTAAAAAATTATATATGATTATACTTAATTGTTTAGTTGTGATATGCAATGAAAGCTACATTTTAGTAAAGTGATCTTATGGTTTGATCTACGAAAAGTTTAAACCGAAAGTAAACTAGGTTCAATTCCGAATTAGCTTCGGAATCGAATTTTTATATGACTAGAACTTGATTGAGCATGTGAACAAGAAAACAAGATTTGTGTAATGCACATTCTTTTCCGATAGAGGGGAGATTTTCTAGGAGACAAATTAATGAATGGAAAGCTGCCGATATAAATGGAGAACAGGGAAATATTGCATGAACTAGCGCCGTACACACATGTGAAGAAAAGAAAAGGCAAACAAGATGGAACATTCGATTGAGAATCGATGGTGGCAAATCAACACCGAATGCCTTCGAATGCAGTTTCAGCAGGATTGAAAAAAATTCTTACGATTAAGGTCGACTTTCTTCCAAATCACCTGATGTCATCTCTCATATAGTTACTTAAAAAAGTCAAATTCACAATCAAAAATTTTGTATCAGTAAAGTTTTGTGTTAAATAACAGCTTGGTCAGAAATTCTTTGGACGAGTTCTAGCACCCAAAACACGAAAAGCCTAGAGAATATAAGGAAAGAAAAAGTAGATCTATTTTCGAACGAATAAAACACTCTTTCTGAAGATCGCCTTGATAACTATGAGATGACCCAAGTGACGACTGAGATTCGATGGAAAGCTTTATGAGCTCATAGTTTAATGCATAAGCTAGTTGCTCACAAATAAGTTTCAACTAAACACTTTTCAACAATCTGTTCGATTTGACAAAATTTCAAGCATACGCTGAGTCAGTAGAGTATGTCTATCCGCATATACTCTTCAGTTCGACAGATTTCCACTACGTTACCTTTAGATCGACGGAGTGCGTTGGGTAGGTAAAAATAATTTAGAAGATAACTTCTCTTCGTATTGAGCTTCATAATTACTAGACTAAGGCGAATATGTGTATAAATATAAAATAACTAGCAGCCCGTCCCGGCATCGCACGGGGTAGACAATTATTTATTTTTGGAAATTTGGATATAAAAGACTTTTTTTCACAAATATTTTTATTTGTATTAGAAAAAATCCCACAGTTATATTTGTATGTAAGTCTATTTATGTTCAATTTCTTTGATGGTTTAAGTGGCGGGCACTTTTGAAAAATTAAAAAATAAAAATAATAATAATCAAAAAATTAAAATAACAGTAATAAATAATGAATTCAGTCGTTTTACATATATGTAAATAATAAATTAGTAAATAAATATATTAAATAATAAAAATAATAATATTCTTTAAAAATTAGCGTATAAAAATATTATAAGTAAAAGTAATAATTACGAAAAAATTAAAAAAAAAATAAAATAAAAATACTAATTATGAAAAATTAAAAAATAAAAATAATAATAATCAAAAAATTAAAATAACAGTAATAAATAATTACATATATTTTTGCCACTGCACGTGCTCAATTCTGCTAAATAGCAGCGACAACGTCGAATTCCTTACTTTGATTCTATCGGCTCTCTTAGCCGCCAAATCGAACATCATACAGAATTCAATTTGCACCTTCTCTATACTTTACATTCTCTGGCCCGGCGCGCTTTTCAGAATGCATCGCAAACTACGGCCACGGCGCTATGGCGGTTTTGTTTAGTTTTTGAATTTTTTAATTCGTAATATCTTTTGAATGGAAAGTCCAATTTACAAACTATTTTATAGGCAGTTAAATGGTCTTGACCATAAAATAATTTATTTGGATAAGGATTAATATAAACACATAATAGCATGGTTTGAATTTGGTTAGCATTTTCATTAATGTTTAAAATGAAAAAAGTTATTGTAGTGACATAACTACAATAGTTGGACATATGCTACCGCGGAGTTTTTTGTAGACAATATGATGTTCTTCAATATTGTTGTACATTATTTTGTACTATCGCTAATAGTTTCGACAGCGCATTCGACGAAAGACATTTTAAGACTCATTTTTCTACTCCTTCGGTTACATTGTTCAAATTTTACCAAGGATTCCTAATTTTTTTTCAAAATCAAATGTAGCCTATGCTAAATTGGAAGAATGTAGCATTCTATTGGTGAAAGAGTTTTTTAAATCGGCCCAGTACTTTTTGAGCCTATTCATTACAAACATACAAAAATAGGTACAAATCTTTCCTCTTTATAATATTAGTATAGATATTATATTCAGAGTTAAGTCTTAGGGAAATAAATATAAGTAAGGTTATACGATGGTTTCCTTTTATATTTTGTGATTAGTCATCAAATATCAGTTTATTGTTTTTAAACATATTTCCTGGACTGCATGCGTTTGAACCAATTCTCAAAGTACTTTTGCCACTCTAATTGAATATCCCCCCAACATGCGTTCTGAACGCATCAGCCGTCTATTCAGGTGACTAAAAATGTTGACCTCTTAGTTTATCTTTTACGTACGGAAATATAAAGAAGCCATTCGGTCCCAAGTCAGGGCTATATGGTAGATAGCTCATCAAATCGATGTTTTGGATTGCTCAAAAATGAAGTGGTTTCAGTCGGCTCATCTTTAAACACCCATATTTTCAGGCTCATTACTATAAATCCACGATTCATCATGTCACTTTGTCATAGACATACATATTTCGAACCACCGTCTTTTTAATTTCTTAACATTTCTTAAAATGAAGACGAGTCTTTTTGGAGTTATTGACAATTGCTTGGGATGTATGTATGTATGTCTATAGCTGTCTCAATCTCACGATAGGTAACATGACGACCTTGCAATAACAGTTTGCGCACAGCATCAATGGTTTTCGTAACAAAAACTGATTTTGGACGACCTTTACGAAATTCGTCTTAGAGTGATCTACGACCTCGATGGGATCCAGCACACCATCGATTCTCAAATGCAAAAGGTAACCTACGTATATGACATCTGATTCAATATTAGTTGGCATTAGCGATATTCAAAAACGTTATCCGTATTGAGTAATGTTCAAATTGTGAAAGGTTTCTACTCATTATGTGAAGGTTTTATTAAATATCCACTGTTTACGAAAAGTCTTATTTTACTTCATAAAAATTTCGCTTTCGTTTCAAAAGTAGTTCGAATGCTTTGAAAAACCAAGAAAATTTCGAAATTTAGTAAGGGAAAATTGAAGGGTACAACATTTGATGGTCCTACTGGTACAGCAGTTAATGAAAGAAACAGATTTTTATCAAAGTTATGACTGTTCGGTAAAGTGAATCCTGGCAAAGCATTGATAGATCGAAAAGTTTCTAGATAACCATAAATAATTATAAAGAAATTGTGCGAAAGTTAGACTATCCTTGCATCATCTGAATTCATTCTCGGATAATTTAGGAAATTGTATTGAAAACCAGGGAGAGCAGAATCTGGAAATTATGGAAGATGGATCGATGCTAATGGGACCGTCACATGATGGACTGCTGGTCCTTAAAACGAGAAAAAAGTGTTTTTGTTGAGATATAATATATGTTTTCGACATCTGTCTCTCTGTTTACATCGATGTGTCTAAATTTCTAAATTTTTCGAAACAAAACTGACATTATAAATATATAGTACTGTTATTTTATTTCATGTTTTTAATACTTTAACATCTAAGACCACGAAAACACGGTAGACCCGTGTAATATTTTGCTTTATAGCCCTTAATTTTGCATTTGTTACCGCCCTCGGGCGTCGTCGTGAGTGCTAAAAGTCATTTACACAAATGTTGTCCATGAAAAGCGGACGTAGACACGTTTTATGACAGTTTTCCGTCAACCAATATGCGAGCGCTCGTGCAAATACTAACAAATATAATAGGTCCATATGTACTCAAGTGTGTTTGTAAGTACGTGTTTGTGATATTTACGTAAAATCATGTTTACTACATATAGGAATTTTTGCATAACGTAATGCCAAGATTACTTTGTAACAAGAAAACACGTTAACTACGGCTGCACCAAAGCTATAATACCCTTCATAAACTCAAATTATTCTTATAGAACTTGATTTTAATCGATCAGTTTGTATGACAGCTATATGCTATAGTGGTGCGGTCTGGACAAACTTTTTGGAAGTTGATACCTTGAACAATAAAATTTGCCCACCTTTCGTGACGATACTTTGTAAAAAAAAGTTTTACATGAAGAGGTATGGAAAATGGTCGAGAAATCGTTAAAGACATTCCTCGTTCTGGACGACCTCTTCAATTGATGAAAATATTAAAAAAGTGAAGAATGTAGTGCTTGAAAATCGTAGTGATGTGATAGAATGATGACAAGAGAGATCGACATATCTTGCAAGTCTGTTCGAATATTTTTGGTGGATATTTTGGGTATGAAAGGCATTCTTGCTCGACTCGTCCCGATAAAGCTGAATTATTTTTCAAAAACAGTACCGTAAACCGGTCTCTTTGGACATGTTTCATCGTGCGAGATCCGATCCCACATTCATCGAGAGCATTATAACTGCCGAAAGAAAAGGGCTTATGAGTTTGTCATGCAAACAAATCAACAATCATCGGATTGAAGTGAAAAAACGATCCGAAACCAAAAAACCAAGCCAAAACCGCTCAAAAATCAATGTGATGCTTATTGTTTATTTCGATATTCGTGGTTTGGTACATCATAAATTGTTCCGGGGTGAACAGACGGATTACTCTTACTCTTGCCAACAGGTGCTACTTCGGACTGAGTAGGCAATTGAAAAGTAAAGTCCTCTCTCGACGAACAAAAACCAAACTCTATAAGTCGCTCATTATTCCCGTCCTGCTATGTGGTGCAGAGGCTTGGACGATGACAACAACCGATGAGTCGACGTTGCGAGTTTTCGAGAGAAAAGTTCTGCGAAAGATTTATGGTCCTTTGCGCGTTGGCCACGGTGAATATCGCATTCGATGGAACGATGAGCTGTACGAGATATACGTCGACATTGACATAGTTCAGCGAATTAAGAGACAACGGCTACGCTGGCTAGGTCATGTTGTCCGGATGGATGAAAACGCTCCAGCTCTGAAAGTATTCGACGCAGTACCCGCCGCGGGAAGCAGAGGAAGAGGAAGACCTCCACTCCGTTGGAAGGACCAAGTGCAGAAGGACCTGGCTTCGCTTGGAATATCCAATTGGCGCCACGTAGCGAAGAGAAGAAACAACTGGCGCGCTGTTGTTGACTCGGCTGTAATCGCATAAGCGGTGTCTACGCCAGTAAAGAAGAAGAAGAACAGACGGTTAAAAAAGAGTTCTATTTGGGCGTATTGTGGCCTATGCGTGACAACATTCGTCGAAAGCGGTAGAAATTGTGGAAGAACAATTCGTGGAATCTACACGACGATAATGCACCGTCGCATCGAGTCACGATTGTGACCGAATTTAAGGCCAAAAATGCAACAAATACCATCGATCAACCACCGTACTAACCACATTTGGCTCCGTGTGATCTTTTCCCCAAACTTAAATTGCTGCTCCGTGGAACCTGTTTTCGGCCGATCGAAGAGATAAAACAAAATTCGCCAAGGGAGTTAAGGCCAGGCCATAAACTGCTTTTGAAAATTGTTTTGAAGACTATGAAAATAGTTGGCATAAGTTCTTTGTTACAATGTATACTGTTTAGGTTATAAAAACTACTCTGTATGTAAGTATATGAACGTTCATATTTTTAGCACTTATATACACATGTACCTATGTATAAAGCCGCTTTTCTTAAGTGTATTTACACAAGGAGTGGAATTGAAATCGGTATGGCGAAATCTCCATTGAGACTACGTGCCGCAGTGTCATTTCGATAACGACAACGGCAATGCCAGTATTGTAATAATAAATGGCAAACAACAATAACAAAAAAGCGTTTATATAGACACTTAGGCACACAGTCATACATGTTATGTATGGTGAAACAGTTAGCACGTTTCTGTTAATATGGCTTACAACTACCAAGCCACGCAACGCTGAGAGTTACAAAAATGACAGGCAAAATGACAATCGTTGATCTGCCAAAAGCAAATGTCACTTATATATAGTATAAACATATGTATATACATACAAACCCACCTATGAAATGGCAAAGAAGCGCTGGCGAATAGTTTGGCGTTAAGTGTAGCGAGGAGTGGCAGGCGGAGCGGCGAATTGACGGTTTGAGCTGTCGGTCAGACAGGTAAGCAGTGATGATATCAAAGTTTTGATAGGCCAAAAGCAGTGCGTCGAGTGCAACAACTGAAAACGACGTACACAAACGAAGCACTGCACGAATGCGCATAGTGGAAAGTTGTGAAATGTAAGAATCATGTCGTTTGTAACAAGTTCATGCTGTTCGGTAAATATACATAATTTTGGTTTGCTTTTCTTGTGCTGTTTTTGTAAATATACAGTTTGTATGTCATTTGCGTGCGAAAATGGCAATAGGCAGAGCATGCAAGTATTATATGTTTTTGCAAAAGTCACTTCCGACATGGCGCTGCGTATGCCTGCACGCATTTACATATGTCGGTCTCTATGTACATATGTATGCGTGTGTATGTCCTTATCATGCAAGTTTATTGGACATAATTTCTGCGCGCATTACTGTCATTTCAGTGAACGCAGTCAGTTTGTGCGCATGTGACATTTTTTACGATAAAGTGGGAGAATGTGCGCGACAACTGTGGCGCGAGTTGAATATGTCCATGAGGTTTTGTTCTTTTTAGTGTTGCAGGCACTGCTTTCTTCTCCTTCTTAGACCTGGTAATGAAATTTGAAAAGTAACCCGTATTCTTCGGTAATAGACTTTATATTTATTAGGAAATGAATGGGCATTTAATGGTACTTTAAGAGTACAATAGGATTTAAAACAAAATTAGATCTTTTTCTTTATTGGCGTAGACACCGCTACAACAGCGCCCCAGTTGTTCTTCCTTATCGCTGCTTGGAGCCAATTGAAGATTCGAAGGGAACTTCGGTTCTTTCCCACCTGGTCTTTCCAACGGAGCGGAGATCTTCCTTTGTTTCCCCCGGCGGGTACAGCGTCGAATACTTTCGGAACTGGAGTGTTTTCGTTCATTCGGACACAGGACCTAGCCAGAGTAGCCGCTGTCTTTTAATTCGATGAACTATGTCAATGTCGTCATATATCTCCTACAGCTCATCATACCAAAACTTAAAACTTTCAAAACCATAAAACTTTCGCAGAACCTTTCTCTCGAAAACTAGTAACGTCGACTCATCAGGTGTTGTCATCATGTTGTAATGACGTGGGAGCCAAGTCGCGAGTTCGACGACTATTTGTTTGATGACAGGAAATATCTCCTTGCTCTCGTTTACAACTAGACCCATTTGCATTGCTTACTTATCCATTCAGAAGAAAGCAGAACAACCGCGACGATATCAATATCATGATGGATGGAGTTCACGCTGGTGAGGAAAGTTCTCTGAGTGCCATTCGCTTGGAAGTGTTCAGAAACGATTATTTTACATATGGTTCAAGCAGTCCGGTTTTAGAAATTGGTTTTGTACGAAAATTGTATTGAAAACGTTGTTCATAAAATTTGTCCTGGTATGGGAGGTGGCTATAAGGACCGTCTGTAAAGGGGAATGACCAGGCGATCGATTTTACTCACGTACCAAGCCCAAACTGATGACAAAAGTTCTCATTAGATCCTTAATAGTATAATTGTTTGAACAAACGTATCCGAAATGATTTATTTAGATTTTATATTTAAAATTGTCTAATGAACTTATTCTAGGATAAATCAAGTGACAGCCGTCAATCAATAAATGTAGAATGTGGTTTCGACTTCTGAGACGAAAATCACACTGAAACAGCTAAAGACAAGCCCTTCATGAACCCAGCACAAATATTACGCTCATCTCTAAAGTTAATCGGGATGGCTGAAAACGTTTCAGCAAGGCAATACAACCCAGAAGAATATATTTACATCCTGCTGAAGATAAAGAGCACATTAGACCACTATCGATTTTCATCTGATCAAATTAATCTTCCAAATGTGCCTCTCCTGGTGGTCTGAGAAAAAAAATCAAAAGAAATTCTTAATCAGAAAGGATGCTGTTATAGTCCGGGAACTCCAACAATTTTTTTTTTTTTTGAAAAATGGCGACTGCCTGAAAATAAAATTCATTAAAATTATTTTTTACGCTTTTTTTTGAAATTCCTGAACTTTTTTTAAATAATAAAAACAAAAATTTCGACACGATGCTGGTAGGAACGATAAAGGATTATATGAAGAAGGTTCACACAAAATTTCAAGTAAATCGGTTGTATAGAACTTGAGATAATGCCGGTACCGTGTGAAAAAAGTAGTTTCGAGAAAAACGCGTTTAAAGTTTAGGAGACAATTCTAGTGAACACGGACGCCACCTCACAAAATCGGCTGTATTGCCGATAATAAGTCGAATTTTGAAAAATCCATCCAAGGTCATATTTTTGAAAGTCTAAACTTTAAATATATGAAAAAAAAATCGAATTTTTCAAAATTCTAGAGTAGAATACCCCCTTAATGGGCATCCGCTGGAATGAGGGTAGCATATCTTTTAATTGTATACAAGTATATCGTATTTTCAGTTTAAACGAAATTCGTTTAAAAATTGTTTCGGTTTCATTTGAAATCTTCGGTCCGGTGGAGTATCTAGTAAACATTACTAAACTCTGTATATTTCGAATAATTGTTCGGAGGATGATGTCGGCCTATGTAGGATGTTAGTAAGCTCACTTTATGAGTGATTTTTTTTATCATATATCATTCAATTGTTGTTTACTTGGTCACTCTTGTAAATTAATACCATTAATCTCAGCATTGTATGACGATATGTATGGAGATAGAGTAGATGTGGTAAGTATTTATCAGTTGGCTTTTGTAAGATATATCTGATTTTGATGATTGGAGGTTTGTTTCCTTTTATAAGGAAACGGAAGAACAAAGAGAACACTGCCATTAAGATAAAACTTAAAAATGCTGTTGTTAGAATACGCCTTCTGTTAATTTTTACGTAAGGTGCGAGTTTGACTGACATCAAAAGCTCCGTCAGGATCGGGAAGGACCTCTCCTAAAGCGACTCGTGTGACTTCTTCAACTTCTTCTGGAAAAATTAATTCGAGGTGCAGAACCAAACCGTCATCGCACTCGCGACTTGGCACCCAAAATTCTCCGAAATTCACTAATTCATCAAAAAAAAAAAACTCATCTTCTTAGATGACGTCCATTAATGGCTTCCTCAACAAACAAACTTGTTACTAATTGAGGGAGTAAAATCCTGGTTCATCAAACCCAATCGCTTCCCCAAAAATTGATCGTTTAATCCGGATTGTGGTACGGTAGCATTATCGGCCGGCCGTTACCATCGTAACTCTAACACGATGTTGACCGAAACTTTTCCAGATTTCGATGAGTACGATCTCTATTACCAACAAGACGGTGCGTCGGACGTCAACCAGCAACGCTTAAGGAGCTCGAAGACAACAATCAGTGCACTATAGTCGAAATTGCAGCCGAAATTCTGCACCAGTTCATTGAGAATAGTCGTATCAGATGGAGATATGCAAACAGAGCCGTTGTGGCCATTTGGTCGTCATTTTGTCAAATCATAAAAGGCTCAAAATTATCTGTCTTTACAAAAAGAAAACCCCATTTAGACCAAATTTGAGTATTTTATGTCGTTCTTGTAGGTATATTATATATATAATAATTTATATATAAGTCTCTTCGCAATAGCTTTAGAATTTGAAATTATATGAAATAAGTATGATGACATAGAACTGAATCACATTCACTTACATACGTATACGTATACACACCACCTACATATATACTATGATACTATGAGTAGGAAAATAGAATAGTAAATAGCTTTGTGGTTTATAAAAATTAGCATCGACTGGACAATAGGCAATTGTTTGCTTTTAAGTGGCGCTTGCTTTCTTCTTTGACATCTGACATGCGAGGCGATTGTGTCATCGTCAACAATTGTTGACATTTGTGCACGACTACAAAATACGCTTATGACACATGCCCTGGCGAGTATACATACATTATATTTCATATTTATGAGCATCAACTATGAGTATGAGCACATTTAGGAATTACATAAATAAATTGTTGGAATTAAATTAATGCACTGGAAATTTGTATATACATATGTACATACATATGAATACAAATAAGCTAAAAAAATTACTGAAAAACTGTATTACATATTAAAAATGCTTGTCGAAATTAAATAAAATTTTCTTACTTTGCACTTTAAGGTAATTACTTTTGAATTTGTTCAATAAAAAATAACATTACATCATTTTAAAAACACATGACCTCAATTAGTATTAGAAGCAATGATGCAATAATTAACAACTGCTCATATCGCGGCGGTAATGAATTGATAAATCAATGTTTTATAACTATTACGTTTCTTCTTCATCTTTATTGGCGTAGACACCGCTTATGCGTTCCACCTTTTTGTTGTTTGGTGGTAATTCCAGATTCCAAGTGCATCCAGGTCTCCACTGGAGTGGAGGTCTTCCTCTTCCTCTGCTTAACCCGCCGAGTACTACGTCGAATACTCTCGGAGCTGGTTTATTTTCATCCATTCGGACGACATGACTTAGCCAGCTTAGCTATTGTCTCTTAATTCGGTGAACTATGTCAATGTCGTCGTATATCTCGTACAGCTCATCGTTTCATCGACTACGGTATTCGCTATTGCCGATGCGCAAGGTACCATAAATCTTCTGCAGAACCTTTCTCTCGAAAACTCGTGTCGCCGATTCATCAGATATTGTCATTGTCCACCTCCACTTCTGCATCATATACCAGGACGGGCATTATTAGTGACTTGGCAAGAGTTGTTGTGCGTTGGATTTCGGGGCTGGCATTGTTGTTGGTGTTAATTCTGGTTCCAAGATGGACAAAATTATCTATGGCTTCGAAGTTAGAACTGTTAACGTTGACGAGGAAGAAAAGTCGCGAATGTAGTGACTGTTTGTTGGATGACAGGAGATATTTTATCTTGTCCTCGTCCACTACCAGACCCATTTGCTTCGCTTTCTTAAGCAGTTTGGAGAAAGTTATAAAAGTTTTTTACTGGGTCTTCCAAACGGGATTATGTGATTTCTAAGTGTCGTTTCGTCAATTTTTAATATAGTATTCAGTAATGTTTACGTATTCATAATGGAATGATATACGCAAAAACAATATTCAATTTGACTATAAAAATAATCGGTCTCCAATTGTAACTTTTCGTGCGTTTTTGTGATATTAATGTCGTAATAATCGTATTAAATAAAATAAATTATTCGTGAACAATCATTATATTCACCTATATTGAGAGGTGTGATTGGTGTAGCTTCTGATCCGGTGGATCTGGTAGTTAGATTGATGATAACCAACTTTTTATGGCCGCAATTGGAAGAAGTCGATCTTGATAACATCTGGTTCCAGCAAGGCGGGGCTACTTGTCACCTTGCACATGAAACAACTGAATCATTGCGGGGAAAGCATGGAGATTCGATCATTTCAAGAAATTGTGACATGGAATGGTCTACAAGTAGTTGTGATTAAACACAATTAGACTACTTCTTGTAGGGTTATTTGAAGTCGTTGGTCTCTAGCAACAAAACCAAATAGACCCATAACTAAGTATGTACTAAATTAAGATATAGAATTTTAATTTGGCACAGGAGATTGCAATAGCAAGGGAAGCTGTGAGCAAAAAAGTTTGAAAAAATAGGTGTGGCCTTGTCCTCTGGTAAGTTTAATGTATATAATTCTTAAACCGCTAAAACTAAAACAACTGTGTTCAAAAAGTATCGCGAATCGTAACTGACAGTTTTCTTCGATTGCAGGGGCGTGGTGCATCATGAGTTCTTGCCACAGGGAAGAACGGTCAATAAGGAATATTACCTGCAAGTTATGCGCAATTTGCGCGAAGCAATCCGCCAGAAACGCGGATTTGTGGAAGAACAAAAATTGTGCCCGACTTTTTGGCCAAAAACAACACACTAATGATGCCGCAGCCACCGTATTCCCCAGATCTGGTGACTTTTTCTTGTTCCCTAAACTGAAGAGGCCCATGAAAGGACAACGTTACGCTTCTCTTGACGAGATAAAGACGGCATCGAAGGAGGAGCTGAAGAAGATAAAAAAAAAAATGATTTTTTGAAGTGCTTCGAAGATTGGAAAAACCGTTGGCACAAGTGTATAATATCTCATGGGGATTACTTTGAAGGGGACGAAATAGATATTCATGAATAAATAAATAATTTTTGAAAAAACACAAATTTCGCGATACTTTTTGAACACACCTCGTATTATAAGCTACCCTACAGTGGCTTAAAAGTAATATTCCTGGTTTCAGGTTTTTCTAAATGGATGATTGACCTTCTGGAAGTCCATATTTGAATCCATTGGACTGCAGTTTGTGATCAGAGTTGAAGAACATGGTCTGTCGAATACCTCACAGAAATTTTAAGACCCTCAAAAAATATTTTGTTCGAACAGGCTCGTCCATTAGATCCAATATCCAATATATATGCACTGCTATTGATCAATTGCTCAATTATTTGAGAGCTTCTGTGAAAGTAAAATGTGACCAGTTCGAAAAAAGTTTTATATATCACTCGTTAACCTTTTTAAAAAATATATTATATATTAATTTTTATAACAGCCTGAACTTAGGGAAGACTAGGATAAGATTTTATTTAAATACAAAATTACCACTTCCATCGTGAATATCGTATTATACTGAAGTTATAGAGCGAAAATTTGAACTAAGAATGAAAAGTTTTGAACAAAATTTAACTTTCTTTGCAAAAGTATACTTTACATATATTTTATTCATTTTTTTTTTCTTGCTATGCAACCACAAATAATATTGATTCTATTCATAAATTGGATTGCACAACAGCGTAATTAACGGAATAATATGGATTATAATATAAATACATATATATTTTTGGTAATTGAATACAGAACACAAATTTCAAAACACTAAGCGGGGGAGCTTTGCATAATTCTATTAGTGTGTATACAAGCATTAACAGTAAGGGTAAAAATCAATATATACACAAGTATGTATGTATGTATTTACATATATATGTATATATGCATGTATAACGTAAATAGGTGGTATTATATTGGCGCTTATATCCTGCTGATCTCATCGTTGATTACGCGAAAAATTTACTTCAGCTAACGGTAGCTAAATGGGGCCACCCAAAAAAAATACTAATACACACGCACATATACTTACATTCAATAAGTTCGCGCAGAATATGCGTGTGGCACATAATGAAAGTTTTACGCTAAGAAGCTTCCTGTCATTTAGTTATGTGTGTTTGTGTGTGCATTTAAGCTTGCCTGTGTGTGCTTTTTATTTGTTGCCCGGATCCTTGATGCCGGAAGGTTGACTCATAGCTCACGTGTAAAAATTTCTAACAAAGTACAAACAAAAGAAATATCCATGACACACCCGATTTACGAATTTGTACTTGTGAACCATAGTTTATATGTGTGTTTTTGTTTTATTTGTATGTGTGTACTTTTCTTTGTAACTGTATATGCGTGCGGAAAAATATGAGCTGGCAAAAAAGTTGGTATATTTTTTTTTATTTATACGCTAGATTTGATAATGAGCTCACCACCACCCACTGACCTAGTACGAACACACACACACGCACGTACACAGCTATATATACTCACATACACACCCAGGGCGAATCCACGCCGTTCCAACACCTGCCGTTTACGCTCGCGGCGGCACGGTTACCGAGGCCCTGCGTTAACGTTGTATTTTTGTGTTGTTGTTTGTACTATCGTGCCACCTTGGAAGTTTTTTCGGCATAGCGAACTTTTTGCTGCATCGCTGTTTCGTCCTTGTTTCGGTCGATTTTTCGTACAGTTAAGCAACTTTATTTGTATTTTACCTTTCACCTTCCTTTCTTACGCCGCAATTACTCTCCAACATTCGCTCATATATGTACATACTTTTGTACATACTATACGTATATTGCCATGCTTGTTTGTATATATTTTCACTGAAATGAACAGCTCAATACAACTTCCCTGGAAAACCCAAGAAGGCTGCCAATCTGTCGCACGCATTTGTATAAAGTGTATATATAGGAACTACAGGGTGATCCATGAATTAATTTCAGAAGAGCAAATATTATTTTCACGACTTTTCGACTGTCTTTAAGAGACCCATTATTTCTTCCAAGACCTCAGCGAAGATTTCTGGCTGTATCTCTTGAACGGTTTGGTCGATACTTGACTGAAACCTTACTCATCAATCGATTGATCAAATAAAATTGATTTTTTGTCAACGTCTCTCCCAAAAAGTTGAACGGAGCCAAAACGCAGCTTCGAGCCGCTTTCTTCGAAGATAGTCCAGTAAATAGAATTACGAAACTTGCGACATGATTAGCGTTTCAGCTGAAACTAACAACAGAGGTAACCCTTAAAGCTTCCGGAATGCTGCAGTATCTTCTAAACGGAAGTCTTTGCGACCAGAAAAGGGGCTGAGATAGCTAACAACGCAGGAAACAACATAAAGAAAATCAATATATAAGCCGATAACCAGGTGGCAAATAAGGCAATAGTCTCACTTCGCATTACGTTAGAGAATATCCTTAGAAGCAAGAGGTCGGAGATGAAGAAGCTGCCGGAAAACGGCTGCATATATACTTGGTTCCAGGCCATAAAAGAATTCCGGGCTGATGAGATTGTCAAAAGTGTCATTTATTTGACGACCAATACGTGAATTACGGAAGTCGCTGAAACATATATACAATGAAATTCCCTCTACTGACGAACGGCTCCAGGCGAAATGGAATGTTTTAAGGACATGCAGGATCGCCTAGATCATATGAAAAGGACCGAAGGCCTAAGCGAATGCTACTCACGGATTCTTGTTGGCCTAATAAGAGATCAAAAACTACTGGTAGCCATAAGTGATGACAACACATGCAGGTGCTGGAACAAATACTTCTTCATATACTTCTGTTCAGCAATATCTATAACTCGTCTTAAATATTTAGGAGCTTCGCAGTGTTAAGAACTACATGAAGTATCAAATCAGACGCTCTTCAAGTAGGTTTAAAAGCTTCGTTGTCCTATATGACGAATACTTCAGCTCAAATTAAACTGAAGCATCATCTGTCAATCATGTACAAGAGCCCCTTCGAAAAACTCGCTTGCTTCTCACTCACACACTTTCGAAAAGAGTACCGAACGGCTGTTGGCCTCTTGACAGGTTACAAACTTCTGGCATCACATGCGAGCCGGAGGGATATAAGTATTGATGATAAATGCTGAAAGTACCGAGATGTTGACGTGAGAGAAACGCTAGAACACATGCAATCTAGAAGCTTCGGAGTTTAAGGGACTAAACAAAGTATCAAACGTAGATATCAAGTCTCTTTTAAAGTTCACAAAAAGGGTTGATGTAGTGAAGGAAGTATTCGTCACCTCAAATTAAGCTGAACCTCCATCTAGCATTACGAAAGACCAACAGCGTAGCCAGTATAACTTAACATAAGCATTTGGTATAACTAAGGGTGCCTGCAAAGTGGACGCTGAAAGCCGAGCTGAACGTAAATACGTGTATTGCGTAAATAGGTAAATGCACTCTGTTCCATTTCATGCGTGGACGCCTGTACAGGGCGCCTTTAGACCAAAAGGTCCATGACAGTCGGCATAACCAATTCGTAAAAAATCGGAGCATTTCTCCCTAAAAGGGGAAAAGCTGAAATATTCCTACAACGTCAATCTCGTGCCGATCTGTCACTGTCTGAGTAAAAAATCCAAGGTTTTGATTTTCGAAACTTTCTGTTTCTAGTTTTACTTCGAAATACGAAAGCAAGGTGAGGTATGTGTCTTCAATAGTAAAATTAAAAAGTTCTCGGTACTGATTGTGTCGAATTTAATTCAAGACCATTGAGCTCGGTGGTAAGCCGACGTTTCAAAATTTAGCCATTCTCTCTTGTCCATAGGACACATCATCGACAACTACGGCACAATGACCCAAGCTAGAATAACACTTGACAAATTCACTACACAAAAATACATTGACCGTTGACATCATGAACGAAAGTACTCGACAAAAATACTTCCTCTGTTCAACTACTAGCAAAGTTTAGCAGTTCGTTTCATTCATTCGTCGTTATTTTGGTCTATTTCAAGTTTTGTCTGCAATCTTTTGAGCCATTTGTCATTTGAAAAAGTAATACATGTTCAAAAACTCTAAATGAATCACCCTATATATGTATGTGTATGTAAGTATAAACGTTCTTAACTTGATTACGAAGTCACCATCTTCCGGCTATTTTATTTTTTGGTATGCGAAATCGTTTAAGGAGTGCCTTTCATAGTTCTACGCCACAGGCATTTCATCAGTGCCAGCTAGTCGTACTACATTAGCGCTCCAACTAGTGCTTCGCGGCGACACTGACACACTAACAAGCGCCAATGTGTCTCCAATGTAATGGAAATAGGATCATCACTAGGCCAAGCGACACCTGTCAAACGACAACGGGCATCGGGCATCAGGCACCAGTCAGCCAACAGCACTACAGTCGACACTTGGCCAACATTGCTGCTCGGTGGGGCAAACGCCCGCTGCTGCACCAAATTCAGGCCACATGATAATGAATGTTTTTGTCCTACTTAACTGAACGTGGAATGGCAAGCGTGGCATGGTATGGCATGGCATGGCAGGTTTTCAGCTGCTAACAACGCATGCAAGTGTTGGCGAACGAGTGAGCTTTGTGGCGCCACGCATATATACTGACAGCTGCCATTATGGGAAAATGTGGCAAATGTTTTTGTGCCATACGCACACAAACATACATATGTGTGTATATAGAAGTTTGTTTGTGGCATATAAAATGGCAACGGGTTTGCATTACAAGCTGCCATTAGGCAAATGAACATTTCACACGCTTCGCAACGTCATGGGTGTTGGCGGTGAGTAGCTGCAGTTGGTTTCATATCGCTTTTATCTTTTGCATCGTACAAGCCTTGAATACCCTAGGCATTGATGATACAATAGACAAGAAAGTAATATGACGGTTTCGTGGCAGGAATTTATGCTCCTTTCCAGCGATATCTTGACGAAGGATATCACAAATAGCTTATCGCTTAATAAGGAAAATGTAAAGCCTTGTCTGTTTTAGGTATCGGTTCAATAACGGATTTTGTGTACTTTACTTTGTAACCGCAAATTTATAGGCTATTGAATGGGTCGATTTACTGGAGCCAAAAATGGAATAATCGCGTATGCGGAAAATGTTCTACGAATCATTCTGAACAACTTTGCCTAAAAGGGGATGGGTCTAAAACTGGTGTTGAGACAGAGGTTTTAAAGGCGAAATTTTTTAGTGATCATAAGAATTTGTTCGTCCGTTTTTGAGATATTTGAATGAAATTTAAATGATATTCTGTTGATCAGTAGTCGGAATGGACTAGGTCAGATCGAACACATATCTCCCTTACAACCAATTGTTTAGATTTTTTAAACTTCGCCTTAAGAATCGCTGGCGCCAAACCGGTTTTTGGACACATATTCTCCCAGGCCAAGTTTTTCAGAACGATCCGTAGAACATTTTCCAAAAAAAAATTTTTTAGCTTTAGAAAGCTACCATTTTCTTATATAAATTGAATTTAATTTTTTGCTGCGTTTTTTTCTTCATGCTTTTACGAATTGAACTCAACTTTTATTTGCCAAATGTTTTTGAAGTGTACGCTGTAAACAAAAACAAGAAAAAACGTTAACTTCGGTTGCACCGAAGCTAAATACCCTTCACAGGTTCATTTCTGTTAGTAACTATTTGTTCAGTTTGTATGGCAGCTACATGCTATAGTTAACCGATCTGAACAATTTCTTCGGAGATTACATTGTTGCCTTAGAAAATAATATATACCAAATTTCGTGAATATATCTTGTCAAATGTGAAAGTTGTCCATACAAGAACTTGATTCCGATCGTTCAGTTTGTATGGCAGCTATATGTTATAGTGGTCCGATATCGGGCGTACCGACAAATGAGCAGCTTCTTGAAGAAAAAATGACGTTTGTAAAATTTCAAAACGATATCTTAAAAACTGAGGGACTAGTTCGTATATATACAGACAGACAGACGGACATGTCTAAATCGACTCAGCTCGACATACTGATCATTTATATATACCCTTTATAGGGTCTCCGACGATTCCTTCTGAGTGTTACAAACTTCGTGACAAACTTTATATACCCTGTTCAGGGTATAATAATCTGATTGACCTCGTCCATTTAACATTTAAGTTTGAGTTAAATTAACGCCCAAGTTGAGCCCAAAAACACCTCTGAAATCTCAACAGTACCTCAAAATATGATTATTAGTTTTTCACACAAAGGGGTTTTATGTGACAAAAATTATGCTTTGAGAAATAGAAGATTCAAAAATTTTAGTAGAAAATTGAGTGATATGGTTTCATAAAAATTTAAGCAGTATAAATTGTCCAAAAACCTCAGATGAAAATATAATATTACAATTTTCCAATTTTTAAATTATTAGAGAAGAATTAAAGTTTGATGTTGAATATTGAATGTATGCATCGGTGAAAATGATAAGTTTTTCAGTCCGAGTTGCTGCGAATAGCACCGAATAAACTCACTATGGTCGTCACGCACACACACACTCTTCTACTACTACTCTGCTACTATATTTTCTGAACATGTTCTATTCGGTTGAATATTATCCAATAACCAATGTTTGTTCTCAACATGAGTGATGGTGTTGCGAAAAGTACGTTCATTAGGCCCATTATGGAGTTAAATATAGTTAGAAAGCAGAAAACACGAATTAAATTTTTTCGACAAAATGGAGGTTTCTCAGCCTTAAATTGTTTATAAAAAATATTTATCGTACCAAAAAATCTTCGATTTGTTACTAAAAAGTATATTTAAGAAATTTGTTATTAATCGGTTTAGCCGTTTTACAGGTAACGTTAGTCATCGACTTTGAAAACACCATGTTGAGAAAAAGCCATTTAAAGTTTGGAATGCACTTCCAAGGACCCTGAAATGCCTTTTCAAATTTACGTGTAACTTCGAACCGGAACGATATGAAATTTTCTGTGTGTATTCTTAAATATGTGTCCATTAAGAAAATAAAATTTAAAAAATTCTTAAAATAGTTTTTTAAAAATTTTTACAATACATAACCCCTTATGTTGACCATAAGTTGAGCGAAGCGCGCGAAACACATTCTTTATCGAACGCGAATTTTCGTAATAAAGCTGAACGATTTGTAAACGTTGTTCAGGCGTAAGTCTTCATAATTAAATGCCAAACAATATTGAACAAAAATAACATGACAGCTTGACACAACTCACACGTGAACTTTCAAAACAAGGCTATTTGAAAAAGTACTTCTAATGGGTTACCCGTTATATTGGGTCGTTCACTGAGTAATTTCACTTGTAGACAGCAGCTGACTTTATTGAATTCTTTCACATTCAACTTCAGACTTAATACATGCCATTATATATTTGAACTACTTATACTTGCATAGTAAGATTTGTAGTTTTGGCTTGGTGTTTTATTGAAGATGACAGATCAAAAACAGCATCTTTGATATATTTTATTGTTTTGCTATCAAAAAAGGAACATACGGTCCTTATGGGATTTTTTGAAGGGAAAAAGCTTCACCTTAAATCAGGACACCAAAAACCATTTGCAACAGTTTTTGCCTGCAAAGATCAAAAATTGAATAAGCATAATAAATTAAATAGTGTTTTACACTAAAAAGGCATAGAAATAATATTAACTTAGATTAATTATACTTTTTGCTTTTAAGAAACCTACGTAGAGTTAGTGTTACATTGCGTATGAGTAACTTTCATATCAAATTTAGTAAATTTTAAAAAGAAAGGTGAAATATATTATATATTTAGAATAGAATAGATTTATAACACCGTTTTTTATAAAAAAAAATAAAGATTTCGAAGCTGCTTTTAAAATATTTTAAGAAGAGGCTAGGGTTTCTTATTTGCTTTTTCTAAAATTAATGCAAAACATTTTTACAGTCGACGAATCTCATAATATAATATCAAAAATAGAAAAAGAAATTTCAAAACGATAAGAGCAGTAGGATCGTTGTGAAATTTCTGTTTCTATTAATAATTTACAAGGTAACTCAGAGGGTTGTATTTAACATTTTTTTCATTTTACAATATCAAATTAACCGATATGTTCGGAGTCCAATCAACTTAATATATATACATACACTATATACAACTCATACGATGACCGACATATTCGGCATAGGGTTTTTTAGAAAAACGAAAATCATTACATTGTACTATATGGGAGGTGGGGGTAGTATTGACCCGATTTCATCTATTTTTTTCAATACCACATACTATTAACATGCCATATACTAAAAAAATCAAACATGTAGAGTAAAGTCAGCCGAATGATCGATATCCCGATATTAGTCATATAGGGGCTAGGTTAAGTTTTCGGTCAAATTTATCTATTAGGTAGAAAAATACACTGTTCGACCCGATTCCACGCATTTTTGATAAACAGAATAACTATTGTCAGGATAGGACTCTGTCTGCATTTTAATTGTATATCTCACACATTGACCGATATTTTTGGTCAAAAGTCAACTATAGGCACCGAGGTCCAAATATTCGGTAGGAGCTTGAATAGATTTTGTTGGACTTAAACTATTTTTGGTCGTAAGGTGGCATACACTGAATACATTATTTGTGCAAAGTGTTTTTCCGTAATATTAATTGCTTCTTGATTTGTGTACTGGAAAGTGAAAGAATCAGAAGGAATTTAAAATTATGTTGTATGGGAAGTAGGCGTGGTTGTAGTCCGATTTCGTCAATTTTCACACTGTGACAAGGGAATATGAGAATAATACTTCGTGCCAAATTTATTCATCGGTCGGTCGGATCCCGAGACATGGGATTTCACCAAAAAGTTGGCGGTGCCACGCCCATCGTCCAATTTTCACACCAGCTCTCGTGAAGCCCTCTTGTACCATCCCGAAGGTAAAATTTAATGTCTCTGATCAAATTAGTTATTAAATTTTTCCATGAAATGCGCATACCAAGTTTCATCAAGATATCTCTTTTTCACTGAAGTTACAGTTTACACGGACAGACGGAGAGACCGACAGACAGTCAACCGGATTTCAACTTTTCTCGTCATCATGATCATTTATATATACACCGGGGAAACCGTTTTCAGTTAATTGAAGACTTCAAAACAAATTCGACGTGAGAGCTGAAGGCCTTCTCGGAAAGTGCCTATGAAAAATGTTTTGACGATTGGAAGATGCGTTGGATGTTACGTTGAAAGCGATGAAATAAATTTGGATGATGATTGAAAAATCTTCGTTTTATTTATAAATTCCCTATACGTTCTTGACAGGGTCTACTACTGTGCCCAAAAAAGGTGACATTTGAATTTAAACTGCGCGCGTCGAAGGATTTGGAGAATTATTTTTTTTAGGTTGGTAGTACTGTCAGTCACATTTATGTCAAATTTCATGTCAAAATATTCATTAGTGTTTGAGATACGTTTCGTTTTGTGAGCTGCTAAAAGTGAGTTTTTCGTTTTTTGCGATGTCGAAATTTGTTGAGCAAAGAATTTGCATTAAATTTTGTTTACGGAATCAATTTTCTGCTGCGGATACGTTGAGGATGGTGCAGAAAGCCTTTGGTGATGAGGCTATGTCTAAAAAAAATGTCTACAAGTGGTATAGTGAGTTCCAAGCCGGCCGTGAACGTGTCGAGGAGGAAGAGCGTCCAGGGCGACCATCAACCTCAACCGACGAAGCTCACGTTCAACAAATCAAAGATCAAAGAAAAACCATTAACCATTAACAATTAGAGACCTTGCTGATGAAGTTGGCATATCGAAAGGCTCAGCCAATACCATTTTGAAGGATGTTTTGGGCCTCAAGCGCGTCAAATCTCGACTGATACCGAAAACATTGAATTTTTTGGAAAAGAGTCGTCGCGTTGAAGTGTGCGAAACGATGCTTTCCGACTACCAGGGTGTCATGAAACGCATTATAACAAGCGATGAGACTTGGTTCTATGCTTACGACCCCGAAACAACCGATCAATCGAGCGAATATCGTGCCAAAAGAGAGCCGAGACCAAAAACATCGCGCCAAAGCTGCTCAAAAATCAAGGACATGTTGACTGTTTTCTTCGATTATTGTGGTGTTGTGCATTATGAATTCCTTCCAACCGGTCAAACAGTCAACAACGTTATGCGTCGTTTGCGTAACGCTATCCGCCTAAAAAGGCCGGAATTGTGGAAAGACAATTCTTGGTTTTTACACCACGATAATGCACCATCCCATACTGCCCTCGTAATTCGTGATCATTTCCGCAACCACCGTATTCACCTGATCTGGCGCCGTGCGTCTTCTGGCTGTTTACCATGCTCAAAAGACCGCTCCGGGGACACAGTTTTTATACGATAGAGGAGATTCATTTGAAGGGGATGAAATTGATTTGGAAGAATAAATAAAGAATTTTCAAAATAAATACAATGTCACCTTATTTTTTTGTTCACAGTGGTACACACGCACATATATTAGACTATGTTCTATTTCTATTAATATCAATAGTGATTGACTCTGCACAAATTAATTCTCTGCAATTATGCTATGTTCATTTTATCATATTTTTCACCTTTTCGGTTTTGAACTTTTGATGAAATTCGACAAATTTTCATATTTAATTTTCATATCTCCCACATCGTGTATACACCCACGCACTATTCCGTCGCACACTCTAGCGTCTAGTCACTCAATATGCTCCACCCAGCAGTGAATGAATGATCACGGTGCCTCCCGCAAAGTGCTACAAAAATCATTCTCTATGCTTTGTGCAGTGGAATTGTCAACACGATTATCATTCGCACAGAAAAATTGCAACTAATGCAAATTAATAACAACAAAAATTATGCGACTAGCTAAGAGCAAGTCTAGAAATGTCGGCGGCCTAAGTGGCACACTCTAACACATTGGCGACATCAAACGAGAGGTGGCAAATAGTGACTAAGCTAAAAATGAAAAAATAACATAATATTTACATATTCCTCTATAAATATATACGTATACATATACATACGAGTACGAGAATATACACACATATAGTATCGTGAGATCACAATTATTGTTATAAAGTGTTGCGCTCATCTTTGAACTCAAACCTTGAACCGCTAAGTATATGTTTCTAAGAATTCAATCTCAATTATAATAACGCGGAAATAATAGTCTGAAGTTTTTTTATATTTGCGTTTATAGATTATAATGTAAAAATTCTCGCTTGAAGAACTTATGCCTCGAGACTATTTTAAGGACTGGATGTGAAGTTATATAGTCCATGGACGATTTACTGTACTGACTGTAACGCTCGCCTTTAACGGTAACGTTCTTACCGGCATAGTTTTTGAAGAAATATGAACCGATGATTCCATCGGCCCACAAACCATACCAACCCGTTGGTTTTTCTGTATGAAATGGCAGCTCTTGAATTTCTTGAGGTTGCTCTACGTCCCAAATACGGCAACTTTACATGTTTACATATTCATTAAGCCGGAACTGAGCCTCATCGCTGAACAAAATTTTGCTAGAAAACGTCGAATATTTTTGGAACTTTTCAAGAGCCCATAAAGGGAAGCGATGCCGCTTGGGACGGTCGGGCGTCTTCAGTTCATGCGCTGTATTTTGTACGCTTCCCATTTAAGAACTTGACATAAAATGTGTCCGACGTTGAACGATTATAAACGTTGTTCAGGCGTAAGTCTCTCCATGATAAAATGCCAAACAATACTGAACAAACACTCACGCGTAATATGTCATAAAGAGCTATTGAAAAAAGTGCCTCTACTTGGATCATTTATTGAGTGTGTATCCACAATATATTCAACTTTTCACACTTCTGCTTCATTTTTTTTTTAACAAAAAGGTAAAATCTATTTCCGAAATGCATACTCATCGAAACTTAAAATATTAGGACTTGCTGTGGCATAGATATGTCCATATTTATAATTGATCACTGGGGCAAATGGCAACATGCAACGTACAAGTGCAATTGGAGGCGACCACGCGTGGAACAGCAACCATTCGGTTGGACGGCCAGAAGCCGAACCGAAAAACGTTTTTTTGCATTTAGAAATCGTCGTCAAATGATAATTTGTATGTGTATACGTACACATATGCTTATATACATATATTTACGTACTTACGTACCGTTGGCAAACTGGTAACGCTTGGCAAATTGACAAGAATTAGAATATGTGTGTCAACGACAATTTGCAAATGTCAGATGAGATTGTGATAAGTTTGCGGCGAGATTAGGCACGCACACTCAAAGTGCGATTACATGGGTTTTTATGTACATACAGACATATATTATATATGTGTGAATTGGCGAATTTGCATATCCAAACACACACAAGGTGTGTTCCAACGTAAACAGGACTTTTTGAATCTAGCGCCACTGGTCACCTATATGTCGATATGATGTGTAAGAATCTGATATCTTTATTGATTGTTCAGTGAGAATTACATGACATTTCATTGATTGGAAGTGAAGTTATTGCGTTTTAAGTGTCAGTATGTTTGTGTTATTGGTGCGAAAATGAGCTTCGAATAAAGAACCAACATTAAACTTTATTTTAAAATTGGTAAAAATTTTATATTAACAAGTTTATGACGATGATTGCCTATCCCTTAGCAGAGTGCACGAGTCGTTTCAACGTTTTGAAAGTGGTCGTGAGGACATATGTAAATGACGATCACCATGTGGGCCAATCAAAACCCGTGATCACCGGAAATTCCATCGAAAGCGTGAATTCATCAAAAATCAGCCGAAATCATCATTGAATTCATGGAAATGGAATTGAACATATCCAAAACATCGACTTATTGCATTTTGACCGAACATTTGGGCTTACGAAAGATGTGTGCACGGTTTGTTCCGTTTGAATTGACTGACGACCAAAAATTGCTCTCATCGATCGACGCTTGTGATCGATTATTTAACCAAAAATCACATTTTAACCATGAACCACTCCCCGTATTCACCTTATATGGCACCGTGCGACTTCTTCCTTTTCGGAAAAATGCATTTGCCCAGGAAAGGAAAGCGTTATGCAGACATAGCGGCCATTAAAAACGCTTGCACCGGCATACTGGCAATCATACCGGTCAACGAGCTAAAACGCTCTGTCGACATGTTTTTGGACCGTGCAAAAAGCTGTATTGAAGCAGAAGGAGACTAATTTGAATAAAAAAATTTGTTTTGCCAAAAAAATCATTTGTTTTTTTTTAAGTCCTGTTTACTTTGGAACACACCTTGTCTATTATATATAAAACAAGTATTATATGCCTAAGAGGTCAATTGAAAAGTACCCGTTCTTCCAAGGTAACATATGTTTTGGGCAATATTCGTTTTTTTATTAAACATAGTAGTTACCTTGAAGGGTGATACACTGCCTACAGCGACCCTCCAGGGTATATTAAGTTTGTCACGAAGTTTGTAACACCCAGAAGGAATCGTCGGAGACCCTGTAAAGTATATATATAAATGATAAGTATGTCGAGCTGAGTCGATTTAGCCATGTCCGTCTGCCTGTATATATACGAACTAGTCCCTCAGTTTTTAAGATATCGTTTTGAAATTTTTCAAACGTCATTTTCTCTTCAAGAAGCTGCTCATTTGTTGAAACGGCCGATATCGGACCACTATAACATATAGCTGCCATATAAACTGAACGATCGGAATCAAATGCTTGTATGGAAAACTTTCCCATTTGGCAAGATATATTCACGAAATTTGGTATATATTATTTTCTAAGGCAACAATGTAATCTCCGAAGAAATCGTTCAGATCGGTTAACTATAGCATATAGCTTCCATACAAACTGAACTTATAGTTACTAACAGAAATGCACCTGTGAGGGGAATTTAGCTCCGGTGCAAACGAAGTTAACGTTTTTTCTTGTTATAGTACCACTTGTTCTTTGCCTTTTCATTCGTCGAAAATATCTTCCTTCCCAGCAACCGTTCTTTTGAGATTTGTGATACGCTAAATTTTCTTGATGAAATAGTACTTTCTTTTTCTTCAAATGCGGCCTGCTATCTCGAACAACTTTACTTTACGGTCATCCAAAATTACGGTGCTCTTTTCACCACGTCTAAACTTAGCATACCAATCCTTGAAGGTTGATTTTCCTGCGGCAGTGTCCGAAAACTCGTTATCAAGCCAAGTTTTCCCCTCAAAAAGTAATATTTTATCAACGCTAGAAATTCATTTTTAAGGTTAGGGCTAACTAAAAATGAATTCTAGTAGCGCCACCTCTGTTGTGAGGCCGGGCACTTTTCAATTGACTTATTATATTGTATTTGTGAAATATCGACACTTTGTATGGCGATATTTTTCTAGTCTGCACTAGAGGAGGGGTTTAGGGATGGTGGCATGGTAGTTTTATTATTCGTGCCACTTGCATTGATGCGCACCGATTTCGTGCCACACATGCAGACTATGTGGATTATTTGCACACAAATGAAATTTATGTGCCTCAATTTAGCATAAAAATCACAGAAATGTATATACAAATATGTTTATTATGCGCATGCGTATATACATATGTGTGTGTAGGTAGATCATTGTTAGACGCACCTACTGTCATTTAAAAATGAAAAATCATAATAAAACAAAATAAAAGACATTTTAATGAACCGTTTCAATTTTATTTATGCTTTTGATGATAATGGTTCGAATGGCAGTGGTTATGATGGAGAAAATATGTTTTCTAGGCTTTGATGTGGTGAGCAACTTTTTCTGACGCAGCTCACTAAAGATCAATTGACGTCAGAGCTTTGTAGATGAGGTGAGTTTAGAATTTAGATTTTGTATGTACATATGTTACGTTGACAATAATATACTATATAAAATCGATTAAAAATGCTAGGTATGTAGATGGCTCAGACACGATATACTGCTCACCAATCTTGAGCTGGATAAATTCAACCTATTCTCTCAAGTATTAATCATAAGATTTATTTTATAGTCTGTGTTCCCCTAATTGTTTGTGACACTTAAAATAAATAAGGTAAGAAAGATCAAAGACCCTAGTTGAATCACGAATGTGTCTGCCCAGCTGTACATGTGACTATCCATGAAACGAATACTTAGCAAAAGTTGAGATAGCTTAATAAAATTTAGTTTACTTATATTGAGGACTTGGTAGTAGATATGTATGTGACAGCGGATCATTGCTATGTCTAAAAATGCTGTAAATAGAAAATATATAAAATATCGTAACTAAGCGGCAAATGAAGCAAATAAAGTCACTGTATGAAGTGGCATCTGGGGTTTAAATTTTTTGAAGAGTGGACGTCGCCAAAATTTTTATTAAAAGTGGTTAAAATCCGAAAATAACCAAGACAAAATACCCTAACAAAATTTCATCGTGAAGATTGTAAGATAGCTTTACATTTGAAACGAGTTAAAATTAGACTATAGCTGCTGTTACGGCTACTTTTAAGTGGTTACATGGGTTTTCTTGGATAAAAAACAGCCTATTATCAACCATTTTTATTCTCATAAAAAAAATGAAATATTTTATTAGAATTTTTTATTGTTACAAATATACACTATTAACAATGAAATTTTGAAATTTTTGGGAAAAATTATTTTAAACACGGTCATTGCGACGCCATTTCCGGTTACCCCTTGGATTAAAGAAGCGGTCGGGTTGGCAGGATAACTCTTTACCGAATCATCTAATGAGAAAAAATACGTGTTTTAGTTAAAACCCTAACTTAGAACTTAAACAAAGGAAAAATCTGAAACTTGGATTTTTGAAAGACCTGCATATGTAACCCCTTAAGATAAATATTATACTTTCATATTTCATTAACCTGAACAGGGTATATAAAGTAATGTGAAACCTCTAAAACCCAGAAGGAAACATCAGAACCCTATAAAATATAACGGGTGATCCAAGTAAAGGTACTTTTTTTCAATACCTTGTTTTTACAGATCACGCCTGAGTTGCGTCCAGCTGTCATGTTTTCTTCGTTCATAATGAAAAGACTTACGCCTGAACAACGTTTTCAAATCGTTCAACTTCAATTTACGTTCTGTGAAGATTGTGTTTCGCGAGCTGCACTCAATTTATGGTCAACGTAATCGGCCTACTAAGAGTACTATTCACAACACCATCACCCATGTTGAGACTCAGCATTCATTATTGGATAATATTCGACCGAATAGACCACGTAGAGCACGCAGTGAAGAAAATATACCAGCCGTAGCTGGGAGTGTACTAGAAGACCGTGGAGTCGATTTGGCTGTGAAGGGTAACTTAATCGAGATCTTAATTTGAAAGTGTACAAGAACTTCCCAAGCGACCTCGCTTCGCTCTATTGGCTCTTGAAAAATGCGACGTTTTCGAGCCAAATTTTATTCAGCGATGAGGACTATTTCTGGCTCAATGGGTATGTAAACATGTAAACAAGCAAAATTGCCACATTTGGTACTGTCACAGACAGTTTTAACGAGTGAGAGGCATTCTTTAGTGAACAGGCAAATGGAGCAGTCGCAAGCAGGCGTATAAAATTTACTTAATTTCTTTTTAATACATTTTGGTATTCATTCAATATTAATTTTAAAATAAACTTTGTATTAGTTTGATAATAATTTGAAATAAACAATTTGGACATTCTTGACAGACGCAGAGCAATTTGAAGAGATTCCGGCAAGAAAAAATTATGTTTCGGAGTGTTTGTAAGTCAGTGGAATCTTTGATGCATATTTTCGCAAAAATGTTGGCATTAAATTTGAAGTTTCTGTGTTTATTCTTTAAAAAAAGTAGGGAATCTTGAAATGGATCACCCTTTATATCTAAATGATCAGCTTGCCAAACTGATTCGATTTAACCAAGTCTATCTCTATGTACAAGGTGTCGCAAAAATAACCTTGCGATGTTTTTTGGATGTAATTTTTTTAAAAAATGAAAAACTTTAATTCTGCTTGTGGATTATTTTTATTTGGTCTCTTAAATTTTTTTAGATCAAGTCGAGAATATGATATCATGTAAAGGCCGCCACCACAGTTGACTGTCATTTGAGCCCTTTTTATGGCATTTTCTATAACTTTGGCCAGAACTTCCGGGGATAGGTCCTCACATTCTTGACGGATATTGTCTTTAAGAGCTCCAAGAGTCTGAGGCTTGTTGACATAAGCCCGCGATTTCAAAAAGCTTCACAAAAAGAAGTCTGTAGCGGTCAAATCAGACGAGCTTGCTGGCCAGTGTAAATCGCCAAAACGGGAGTGCAGTATGTGCCATTGCACCGTCCTGTTGGAACCACATGTTTTCCAATCCCAATTCATCAAGTTGCGGCAAAAAGAACTCGTTGATCATTGCTCTGTAGCGCTCACCACTCACAGTAACTGTTCGGCTCGCGAAGTCTTCGAAGAAAAAAGGTCCGATGTCACCTCCAGCGAAAACAGCACACCATACAGTGACTTTGAGCAGGTGTAATGGCTCTTCATGGGTTACACGCGGATTTTCAGTGCTCCAGAAGCGTAAATTTTGCTTATTTACGTACGCGCTAAGATGGAAATGAGCCTCTTCACTTACGATTATTTTTAATGAAAAATCATCTTCCTCTTGGTGGTGATTAAGGCTGGCTTGAGCGTATGTTAGACGCGATTGGCGGTCAGCAGCTAACAGCTGATACACTGTCTGAACTTTGTACGGAAACATCTTCAAATCTTGTACCAAAATTCGCTATAAACACCGTCGACTGATACCCATTTTGATATAATCTGATAAGAGGATTACTTTTGCGCCATTACTACGCGAACTAGTGCCACAGTTTTTGAGATAATGATCTAAAATTTTCACACATTCTTTTTTAATACCGAGTCATAAAAGCCTAGAGGGTTTTAAGCGTTGCGATCTTAAGCTGCTCAGCTACAGAAACAAAAACTTCAACAGCCAAAATTAAGAATTAGATTAAAGTAAGTTTATTATTTTGTTACATCAAATGTTCTGGAATCAGAATTGAAATCGTGACTATGCGGCGGAATTGTTAGTTTAACTCAAAATTTGTTCTAGAAAATTGTAATAGTAAAGGTCTAAACTGCCTAGTAGAGCGAACGGGCACATTAAAATTAATATCAGATAAGAGAGATGGGCTACAGACTGACTCATTCATGAGTTTTACAGGAAATATTATACCAAGCATCTCCCAACGACTAGCGAGTGTCGGAAGGTTTCTAAGTTTTAAGCGGTTAGTGTAAGGAGGAAGATTTAAACTGGAATCCCAATGCAAATGATTTAAGGCAAAAAGTAAAAATTGTTTTTGAACGGACTCTAACTTCTCCGAATGGACTTGCTAACTAGGGTTCTAAACCACAGAAGCATACTCTAATATAGGCCTCACCAAAGATGTACCCAAGAAGCTGCTCATTTGTCGGAATCGCCGATATCAAATCACTATATTATATATCTGCCGTACACACTGAACGAACAAATTATTATCGAAGGCAATACTGCAATATTCAAACAAGTATTCTCCTCAGGCTACTGCGACATACAGCTGCCATATAAACCGACTGATAAAAATCAAGTTATTGAAGAGAAACTTAATTATTTGTGAAGGGTATTCTAGCCACGATGCAACCGTAGTTAACGTTTTCTTTTGCCGTTATTCTAATTGTCTCTTTCTTACTTACTGTTTCCATTTTCAGACTACTCATGCCAAGTCGCGAGCTTAAAATACTTCTATACCTGTCTTACGGTTATTCAATATGTTTTATTGAAAATAACGGTAATGCATGTTTCTCATATTTTTGATCCATTAAGTTAACATAGTGGCACAGCATAAAGTAGGTCAACACAAAATTAAATCACTCGCACACAACAGCACTTACATAACCATAGAAGGAGTATATGCAAACCTACGAGCGGTTACGTCATATATGTTTAGATGTAAATATATGCAAGTATGTATGTATGTGTATAGCAATATTCTTGCGCCATTAATTGCTAAGTGAAATTTCCACTTGAGAAGTGCATTAAGACGCATGTGTAAATTGCTTGCAAGCATTTATAGAGAATTCAATACTCTATGTATGTATGTGTGTGTGAACGTGTAAGCACTTATATATTTATATATTTAAACAATATATAAGTGAACACTTGGGTGGTATTAAAATGCTCAGCCATTTCTTGAAGCACTTAGTAATATCTGCAGTTTTTAAATAAATTTGTGAAAAATAGTTTGCAGAATTTTCTTAACAATTTATAATAATACCAACAAGCACATCGCTAAAATATCGAGCATTGCGTGACAATACACACATATATATGCATGTATATATAAGGACATTTTTTATGCGGCTCCTTGGAGCATTATACATTCACGCGCAGGATATTAAAATAATTCGGTTTGTGTGTGTGCGTGTGGGTATGCACAAAACTCATTCATAATTCACTGACAGCTTTATGGAGATATGGGATTTGAGGGTGTTGTCATAACATGGTTACTCAGCACTTTATCAATATTTATAGTTCCATTAGCTGCGGCTGATGGACGGCGTCGTTGGCAAGCAATATAGATGCCAGTTAAACACCTGTGTAAACACATACATAGGTGCATCTGCAGTTGTGTGTGCGCTTCCTGGCGGTAAAAAAACAATACTTGCATTCATAAATATGAACATAAAAATAAAATATAAGCATATGTGTCGAACAACGTTGCAGGAAATATAAGAAAAGTGTCCACGTGTAGTTATGCAAATTTGAGTGGACAGGGCGTATGATGAACATGGCAAAGTGTCCACCGCGCACAGTTCCCTGGCAAACATACGAACATAATTTATGAAGGCGTTACGTTGGGTTGCCCGTTTTTATGTTTGTTTGTAAGTATGTATGTACATAAATAATAATAATGGTAAATATAATTGAAACATATTCGTGACACTGCAAGTTTTTCATTGCAAGAAATTGAGTTTAATAACATTATTATGTTTCTTTTACCAACTGATCTCGTGAAGTGGGGACTGAGTGGGCGGCAGAAGATTTTTTATCGCACCTTTGGGATATCCAACTTTTATACTAACAAAAGTAAACAAAAATCGAAGAGCGCAAAGCAAAAAAAACTGGACGAAGAAAATTTTGTGGTTTTTGGAAGTATTGAAGTATTGATTTTTTGCTTGGTTCATTACAAACCTGTGCTCAGTCGAAATCAGCGATTAGTGAAACAAAAATTTAAACAAAATTTCTTTATTCTATTTTTTACATAATCGAGCGACAGCAAGGAAACCGTGAAGACTTTCAAATTCCATGGCGTTTGGTGTATAATGAGCTTTAAGTGATGACGAAATCGAATGGAACAATAATTTTTCACAGCAGTATATTTCAAGCTGAGGTCTTTGCTATTGCGAAAGCACCGGAGCGGGCCTCTAATGCGCCTGCAGGTAAACTCAGAGGCAACATCTACGTAGGCAGCCAAGCAGCAATGAGGGTAGTACCTTGTATCACATATCGGCCAGAAGTGTCTTGGTAAGAAGTGCAGCATTGGAAAGTGTTGCCAGAAGCAAGCAACTTCATTTCTAGTAAATGCCAGATCACAAAACCATCGAAAGTAATAAAATAGTGGACGAGTTTGCCAAGATTGATTTACACCCGAAAACATGAACAGCATTGTCTATACAACGTTGTGGACAGAAGCATGATAAAGTAAATCATAACCCGATGGAACGACGCACCAACACCTGGGAGTAAAACTGCAAAAGTCATCTGCACAACGGTAGATCGGAAGTACACAAAATGACCGGCATACCAACTGGTCCCTGTCTGGTGGGAAACAATTGAACATCTATTGTGCAGTCATCCCACATTGGCCAGACAACGCTGTAAGCTTCTGCGGTCCCCACAGTATGGTATACTAAAAAAAGTATTCATAATTAGGCCACAGAGTCTGTCGAAATTCGCGTTAAGCGATGACGCCTACTCCTCATGGACCTAATAACTGAACTCGATCTGGTATCGCAAAGGACCAAACCTGTTCTATGCATTGCTCAATGGCCGACCAGACTAACCTAACCTATGTACTACATAGAAACTCTAGTAACAGAAAATGTTTAGAACAGCTTTAAACTAAAAATATTTGTTCTCGATCAGTGCAAACTGTTAAAAAAGTAAACTCAATAAACTACATGGTAAAAGTAAAATGTAAAAATTTGAATATGAAATTATAGAGGTTTAAAAATGATTAACGCTCAAATTATTAAAAATGGATTGCCTGTCGAGCTATTCAAACACGGCGGCGAAAAACTGATAAGAAGCATGCATCAGCTTCGTTGTTGAATATGATCGGACGAAAGCATGCCCGACGACTGGAATTTAAGTGTGCTCTGCACAACCAATAAATGGGGAGGCTCTACAATAAGCGCCAACTACCGCGGGTTAAGCCTACCCAACATCGCAAATAAGGTTCTATCGCGCGGATTGTGTGGAAGATTAAAACCGATCGTCAACAAACTGATTGGACATTTTCAGTGTGGCTTTAGGTTTGGAAAATCAGATATTCACAAAATTTAGGAAAATACCCGTGAAAAGAGGATCGACACACATCAACTCTTCGTCGATATTAAAGTTGCGAGCCGTTCAATGCTAAACAAGGTTTCAGACAAGGAGACTCCCTGTCGTGCGACTTCTTCAATCTACTCTTGGAGAAAATAATTCGAGCTATAGAACTTTATAGAGAAGCTATCATCTTCTATCAGCTGCTGGCGTACTCCGATGATACTGATATCATTGGCCTCATGAACCACGCCGTTAGTTCTGCTTTCCGCAGTCGATGGAATGATGAGCTGTACGAGATATACGACGGCATTGACATACTTCGTTCGAATGGATGAAAACACTACGTCTTTGAGAGTATTTGACGCAGTACCCGCCGTAGGAAGTAGAGGAAGACCTCCACTCCGTTGGAAAGATCAGGAGGAGAAGAACATGGCTACTCTAGAATCTCCAATTTTCGCCAAACAGTGAAATGGAAGAACGATTGACGCGCTGTTGTAAACTCGGCTATAACCACGTAAGCGATGTCTACCCCAATAAAGAAGTAGTAATCCATACACAGAAGGTCCTCGGAATTCTTTTTTAGAAATATTTATATAGGTCAGTCTATTTCCTTGGACTGTTTTATCTTTAATTACTCGGTAAGTTGTAGGGTTTGAAAACCGAAGAAACCATATTTAATGCATCGTCTGTCTAATACGATATTGAGACACCCAGTGCAAAAATTACAGTTTTTAGTATCAATTACTCAGTTTCAGCCGTAAATTTTGTATGCTAAATTTTTTATTCCAATTTTCATTTTAATTGCATTAGAAAGTTATCTAGATGGTGCCACTAGCAGGGCAATATAACTTTGGAAACAAACTGGGCATATCAAAAATTAGCATTTACTGTTATCTAAAATCAACAGACGCAAATATGTACATAAGCATATTAAATAAAGTGTATTTTTAATTTGCTGGCTTGCTGATAAGATCGCAAAAATATTAAATAATCTAAAGCTTTTTCCTTTGCTGACTTTGTAAAAATAAACACAATAAAATATCATTATGCAAATATAAATATACAAACATGCTAATGCAATAAACAACAACGAATTTGCTAGTCATAAAATTCTACACTCTACACTGTAGAAAAGTATTCTTAGCTCAAATTAAACTCATAATTTTAACTTTTTATTTTGTGATTGTAACTCTCTGAATATATAATATTTTATGGGATTTTTTAAGACAATATTATTGTTTATAGCTATTGTAAACATTTGGTGATACAATGCCGAGTCTAAATCAATTAACTCACCGTTGTAATAGAGCTTAAACATTGTTCCCGTTGCAGTTGATACAATTAAGCCCGAACAAATTCATATTTTCTTTAAATAAAAGTTTTCTCAAAGTTTCACAGTCATAAAAAATTCACAATTGACAGCTCTCTCACAAAGCAAGGAGTTTAGTATAATTTCATCTATAATGTAAATGATTTAACTTGTTTGAAAATGCCTTCATAATACAGAAAGTTGTGAATAAACGTACGCAATGCTATACAAAAGATGGAAATTAGAGAGAGAGAGAGAGAGAGAGATACCTGTAGATACTGACAAGTTAGTATAACTTGAAAATCATTTGATGCAAAATAGGGAATAAAAGAAGGAGAGAGGTAGTGTTAAAACATATAAACATTCACACTCTCGTTATAAGGCTCGGCCAGAATGGCCTTCAACGAATTATTTCTTAGGTTTCGCTTCCCGGTTGGAGCGCCATTCGCTAGATTGTCGAAAAGCTTCGACGTCATATTCATAAACTCGCATCTCATTTTTGCAAAAGGTATTTTGCTACGAGTTTAGCATTGACGCACTTCACCCAGACCTTTATCCAAGGTCTGAATCGATATGGGATTGTCCGCATAGACTCTAGACTTTACCTATCCCCACAGAAAAAGTCTAACTGTGACAAACGACCGGCCCAAAACGTGAAATTATCTGCTCACCGAAGTGTTCTCTCAATAAATCATTTGATTGATGCGATGTGTGGGAAGTGTCACCGTCTTGTTGAAACCAAATAGCGCCGAGATCACGAGCCATCATTTTTTAGGAAATTTGGACCGATGATTCCACCGACCCAAAAACCGTTCTTTTTTCTGGATTTAATGCCAGCTCTTGAATCTCTACAGACTGCTCTTCGTTCCAAACGTGGCAATTTTGTTTGTTTATGTACCCAATGAACCAGAAATCGATCTCATCGCTGAACAAAATATGTCTCCAAACCGTCGGATCTTTCTGGAACTTTTCAAGAGGCCATAGAGCAAAACGTTGTCGCTTGGGAAGATCGAGCGGTTTAAATTATTGCATTTGAGATTATCTAGCGTATGACTAAAAATGTAACCAAACCTGTTAAAGCTCCTAGGTACCCAACAAGTGGAACCAGTGCTTATATGTAGTTGACTTTTTACCGAAATATGGGTCAATTTGTGGGATATATGCATAATTGAAATTTAGAGAAATTTCTTTCCTATTATAGTATGCCTGGGTGTTAAAAATGTGTTGAGTTCGTTCAATAATTCTTTTTACCCATTTATTGGAGCTTTTTGGACTTCCAGGTGAGTTTATATGTCATATACCGGCAAAAATGAAAGTTATTTTAATAAAACTGAGAGAGCGTGATTTTCTTATAGCATTGCATCTTTGTGCTTAGAATGAATGAAATCGGATGAAACATCGCCCTAGACCCCATATAACTAACAGGCCTTATGTAAATATCTGAAGATACTTCCCTGGTTTTAATCCTTGCAAGAGTATGAAATGCTCGATTATACTTCAACTTAGCGCTTTCTCACTGGTTAATATTTATTTTTTTATTATTTGTTTATTTATATTTGAAGAGTACACAACACTAATTAAATAAAAATCTTCATTGAGTTCAGCGTTCTTGAAATGGAAGGGCGAGAAAGACTGTGTCCTCGTCGTCACAATTTCTACCCTTGCAAGTCATCAAAAAACCAATACAATGTCGGATTCTTGATTAAGGGGGTATTCTACTCTAGAATTTTGAAACAATCGATTTTTTTCATATATTTAAAGTTTAGACTTTCAAAAATATGACCTTGAAAGGATTTTTCAAAATTCGACTTATTTTCGGAAATACAGCCGATTTTGTGAGGTGGCGTCCGTATTCACTAGAATTGTCTCCTAAACTTTAAACGCATATTTCTCGAAACTACTTTTTTGCACACGGTACCGGCATTATCTCAAGTCTATACAACCGATTTACTTGAAATTTTGTGTGAACCTTCTTTATATAATCCTTTATCGTTCCTACCAGCATCGTGTCAAAATTTTTGACTTTAATATTTAAAAAAAATTCAGGAATTTCAAAAAAAAGCGTACAAAATAATTTTTTATCTTTAGGCAGTCGCCATTTTTCAAAAAAAAAATTTTTTCGTATTCCCGGACTATAACAGCATCCTTACTGATTAAGAAATTCTCTTGATTTTTTTTTCAGACCACCAGGAGAGTCAGGATCAATGTCACCAGGATGCGCCATTTTTTTTACATCTGTCTCTCCCCCTTCTAATTATTTTAATTTTTAATATTTTTTTGTAATTTTTTTTTCTGTATTCTTACGATATCAATAAAAACACCATAAAAAAATGGATGATAAAAATATTTTTTTTTTTCAAATTTTGCCCAAAATTTGATTTCTAGAGTAGAATACCCCCTTAATACGAATGTCGCTATCTCAAGAAGCTGCAAAAATCAAATAGTAAAATAAATTTTCATTAACCTCTTAACTACATCGATTTTTTTATAAATTGCTTAAAATTTAAATTTTTCATTAATTGTTGATTCATGTGATGCGAAAAATTTAAGGAAAATTTATGCTATATTTCAAGTAATTCAACTGTTCTAATTAGTTATGATATGTTAGCGAGACTACATCAAAAAAAGTTGTGTAGAGGAAAATTGAATTTTGAGAAATGCTTTTAGGATAACATTTTTGAATAACTAAAGTTTAGATTCTGAATAAAACAAACAACAAAAATTTATATTTTTTATCAAATTTCTGGACATGTTGGAATCCGTTAACACAGACGCATGGACGACTTGCATGAGCCAAGTCTACCATAAAATATTTATTTTCGTGCCTAAGTAGACTCACGAAAACACTATTTATATTTTCAACGATTTCTTGGAAAAATTCCTTTGGAAACACAAATTTAAAGCAATCTCAATGCACGCCTTTTTCAAGTAAAAATTTGTTAGAAAACCGTTTCAGGTCATAAACAAACAGATGTCAAACACATACTTATTGATATTATCGAACTTCTCACGGACTTAAAACGAAGATTGTACCAATTCAAAAATTGTATCGATTCGGTATAAGCGAGCAGTTTAAATGGCCTAGTTTGTCTTTGGATCAGATGGTATGTACATATGTATCATAAATAACCCTAAATCTCTCTCATTGACTTTAAGCTGCTATAATAACCATTAGAATGTTACTATTACACTTTCATAATATTACGAGTATATAAAAAATATAAACTTTTATCATCAAATTTTAAGTCAAATAAATCCTCCTTTCTAGCTCTTTGTAAGTCGCTCCAAAAATTAAGACCCAAACTCAAATTTATTTTTTACTTAAAAACTAATCAAATCGCATTCGTATAGTTACACACGCATACGAAATACCCACTGATGGAAAATGTATCAATAAATTTTCATTTAGCAAGCCATGAAGCCAAATGATACTCGTATAGTTAACAAATTTGTAAGGCTGTGGGACAATTGTAGGCAATTTTACGGTTGTTTTCTGTCAAGTCCAACGCCTACATACGCCCACTCAAACACTGACCACTGAGATTGATTACACTGCTGGTGAAACAAATTCACCACATACACCGGATATATGTATAAATGTGTGTTGCACGAAATGTAAATCACCAAATCCTATGCAAATCGTCTTAAAAACGTAAAATTGGTACAAACGACCGAAATGAGTGTATGATTGATTAAACCAAAGAGAATGCAAAGAATAAAATCGAAAAATAATCGAAATCTAGGTCTAACGAATAAATGAAAAACGAGTCAACTTTTATGGACAATTGAGCGGCTTCGACCGGACGGACGTTGAATTTCGATTGCTTTGTTGCACGACCCATGAAATGGCCAGCCATTTGTCACAGATATGCACGAAATTTGTTAATAGCAAATAAAGACGTGATAACTCAGTGCGCTAACATATCGACAGGTATATAGCAATATATGTACATGTGTATATAAGAGTGTGTGTATATTAAATGCAATCGATTGACCATTGCGTGCATGTAATCAACGGTAGCGGCAAATAGGATTAAGTTGAACGATAAAATCACCATGTCAATGCAGATACATGAAATATGTGTTAATACCTACGTGACTGTATATGAGTATAAACATTTTTATATACATATGTACATTGTATGAAAATACATACATACATACAAGTATATTTATAGGGTCAAATGTAAGCTTTTGTAGGTAACCTGCAAGAAAAATCTAAACCATCGAGCTCAGTACTGGTATTACTTTGTCCAAATTGTATAGTTTTTGATTGAGTGGTTCATTCTTTAATTTTAATTTTGTTTGGGCGCTGTTTTCGGATTCCTCTAGCGAACCCTTGAGGATCAATCAACGTTAACTTCCCTATCAGCTGCATTTCTTATAGTATAAAATTGTAGAAAATATATTTACCTTGACTTCGGGCAATCACTGTGAATGTCAGCTAAATTTTATAGTGATCCGATCTGAACAATCTGTTTAGAGATTGAAGTGTTACCTTGGACAACAATCTGTGCCATACTTCGTGAAGATTTCTCATCAAATAAAAAAGTTTTCTATACAAGGACTTAATTTTGATTATTCAGTTTGTATGACAAATATATGCTATACTGAACCGATCTGAAAAATTTACTGTTTAACTGTTACTTAAAACAATAATTAATGCTAAACTTCGTGAAAATAATTTATTAAATAAAAAGTTTTCAATTCATAGAGATGATTTTGTTCAATCGGTTTGTATGGCAGCTGTGGGCAAAAAATTGTAGGATTTTCAATTTAAATTTCAGGCGAAACCCCATTCGTCGAAATAATTTTTTCTAGGTTGGTATGACTGTTACTGACATCTGTGCCAAATTTCGCATCAAAATAATTATTATATTTGTCTTTCTGAAGTATATAAAGTGCTTTCGGCGATTTTTACGATGACTGAAGTTATTCAACAAAGAAGTTCCATTAAATTTTGTGTGCGGAATCAAGTTTCTGGTGCCGAAACATTCAAAATGTTGAAAAGGTCTTCGGTGATTATCTTTTACCGCGAGCAAGTGTGTTTGTTTGGAACAAATTATTCAAAGAGGCGATGACGAACCACGTCTAGGACGTCCATCAACATTAACTGATGATCAACACGTCAATGAAATCAAGGAATTGATGTTTGAAAATCGATGATTTGATCAGAGATCTTACTGGCAACGTTGAAATATCGGAAGAATTAGTGAAAACCATTTTGAAAGATCGTTTGAGCCTAAGAAAAGTGAAAGCACGATTGATTCCGAAGTCACTCATTTTTTTAGAAAAACAGCTTTGCGTTAATGTCTGTGAAACAATGCTTTCCGACTACCAGGATGTCGTGAATTGTATTATTACTGGCGATGAGTCTTGGATCTACCCTTACGACCAGGAAATAGACAACCAGTTTGCCGAATATCGTGGCAAAGGTGAACCGAAGCCGAGAAAAAAAAACGTCCAAGCAGATAAAAAATCAAGATTATGTTGACAGTTTTTTTCGATTATCGAGGTGTGGTGCACTTCGAATTTCTTCTGACTGGTCAAACTCTCAACAAGGAATACTATTTGGGAGGTACGACATAGATTTTGAAGAGTACAAGTATATTAAGAATTTTAAAAGTATAAACAAAGTCCTACTATTTTTTGTTCATAGTAGTAAGATATAGTGGTTTGAAAGCGGGATTTCGAGAAAGCAGATTATTGGAGAGAAGAGACTTGCGCAATGTTTCAGAACGATGTCTCAAAAGCAGAGCTACTAATTGGCGTGTAAACCTGCAGACGGACGAATCATTACCTAGATATTCTGCAGGGTATACGTTATTTAAACTTTATTTTACAATATGTACACGTGCAGGCTAATCCAGTTCAATCCTTTTTAGTTTAAAATACTTCGATTGGATATTTGGCATTTGCTGGACATTTGTAATTATTTTCTAAAATTGACCGTGCATGGATTTATCAATTGCTGTAATACGTATAGCAACAATACAATTAACTTTGTGTATATGATACATAGATCACTTTTATCTTGATATTTGTGATGCATCTCTCAATCTTTTTTTCATGTGAGGGTTTTTACTATTTTTAAGATCACTACAATCGTCGTCGGATTCAGAGGGAAATCTTTTATAAAAAATGTGCCTTAAAATATGATTTCAAAAATTCTGCAGTCGTTGTGAGAGCCCTTGTAATATCATTCACATCCCGCTTGGATAAAATTTGCATTTTGACAACGTCTATTACACATATTTATGTACTTATATAACTGTGTTTTCGAGTTCTTCATACAAGCTGGCCCCTTGTGCTCAATTCTTTTACTTGGTATTGCATTCAGTCGAATTAAGTCACGAATGTGGGCAAATAAAGTAAAGTGTGTAATTAATTTTCTCAAACATTTGCGTTCACACTTACAGAGAAGCGCTCGCATGCAAGTTTTCATGCCAAAATGATTGAGTGCAATCGATTTTTGCTGTCTAGCTTTATTACTTTTAACCCGCAATAAAATCGATGAGCTGCCAATTAAAGAAATACCAATTAATATCCCCATCGTGCATATTAATTATATTACTTATGTAACTACATATGTGGTGTATGTTCCCTTGTACAATGTATCCATAATTTGTATATATACCATATAATACATATTAAATCCCATAGATGTAAAATCTTAAATAAATTACATAAAATGTTTGCTCTAACTAATAAAATTGTTAAATTTTTTTCATTAAACCAAAATTTAAAGGTGAAAACCTGAAGTATTTAGCACAGAAGTTTGATTTAATCATATATAGAGTTTGGATGGAAATTGTGAGGAACAAATAACTCGATAGTATGAAGTGCGAAATTCTGATTAATTAATTCTTTTAACTTATTCAGGGCAATAGTACCTATTTACATGTGCTTGGATAAACCAATGTCATTTTAGAAATACTACTGTGATTAAATTGAAAGGTGGATTTTGTCTATTTCTTCTCCTTCAAAGTAATCCCCTCCCGATGCAATGCACTTATGCCAATGGATTTGCCAATCTTCGAAACACTGGTTGTAGTCACTTTCCGGGATGGCCTTCAGTTCCGGGATGGCCTTCGCTGCGGCTTGAAGCTCCTCTATCGTATAAAAACGGTGTCCCCGGAGCGGTCTTTTGAGCTTGGTGAACAGCCAGAAGTCGCACGGCGTAAGATCAGGTGAATACGGTGGTTGCGGAACGATATGGGTTGTGTTTTTGGCGAAATGATCACGAATTACGAGAGCAGTATGGGATGGTGCATTATCGTGGTATAAAAACCAAGAATTGTCTTTCCACAAATCCGGCCTTTTTAGGCGGATAGCGATACGCAAACGACACATAACGTTCAAATAATATTCCTTGTTGACTGTTTGACCGGTTGGAAGGAATTCATAATGCACAACGCCACGATAATCGAAAGAACAGTCAATATGACCTTGATTTTTGAGCGACTTTGGCGCGATTTTTTTGGTCTCGGCTCCCTTTTGGAACGATATTCGCCCGATTGATCGGTTGTTTCGGGGTCGAAAGTATTAGATCCAAATCTCATCGCCAGTTATAATGCATTTCATGACACCCTAGTAGTCGGAAAGCATCGTTTTACACACTTCAACGCGACGCCTTTTTTCCAACAAATTCAATGTTTTCGGTATCAGTCGAGATTTGACGCGCTTGAGGCCCAAAACATCCTTCAAAATGGTATTGGCTGAGCCTTTCGATTTGCCAACTTCATCAGCAAGGTCTGTCATTGTTAATCGACGGTTTATCTTTGATCTTTGATTTGTTGAACGTGAGTTTCGTCGGTTGAGGTTGATGGTCGCCCTGTACGCTCTTCGTCTTCGACACGTTCACGGCCGGCTTGGAACTCACTATACCACTTGTAAACATGTTTAGACATAGCCTCATCACCAAAGGCTTTCTGCACCATCCTCAACGTATCCGCAGCAGAAAATTGATTCCGTAAACAAAATTTAATGCAAATTCTTTGCTCAACAAATTTCGACATCGCAAAAAACGAAAAACTCACTTTTAGCAGCTCACAAAACGACACGTACATATCTCAAACACTAATGAATATTTTGACATGAAATTTGATATAAATGTGACTGAAAGTACTGTCACCTTATTTTTTGGGCACAGTAGTATGTAACGACTTGGCGCATTTTACACTTATGCAAGAACTGAAGCGCCTCGACCTTTCCAAGCGACATTGCTTTGCTCTATGGGCACTTGAAAAGTTCGAAGAAAATTTTTTTCAGCGATGAGGCTCATTTGTGGCTAAATGGGTATATAAACAAGCAAAATTTCTACATTTGGAACGAGGACCAGCCTGAAGAGATTCAAGAGCTGCCATTTTATTCAGAAAAATCCACGGTTTGATGTGCTTTGTTGTATTTCTTCAAAAATTATGAGAACATATCGTCAATGGGGATCGGGGAAAATCTAAAATATATGCGGATAATTCCGATTCGATTTAGGCTTTAGAACAAAAAATCATGCGTGTCATTCGTCAGTTACATAGTTAGTCGAAGTGCTGGAACGAGTCATCGAAAATTAGACTCAATGAATGGAGCGACATAGCCGCTGCCAAAATTTGATAGAGACAATCTTCAAAAAATAAATGCCAAGGAATGTTCTTTCGAATGATAATAAAAATTTCCCATTAAGTTTGAAGTTTATGTGTTTTTTTCTTTAAAAAATTAGGGAACTCGAAATGGGTTACCCTTTTTAACTTATTATGAAATTAATAAAAATCGCAGAAATTGTTTAGCGCTTTGAAGAACAATTACACAATGATGATTTTCGCTCAAATATCATTTCAAAAAGCCGCGCTTTTGGTCTTTCAATTATGTTTCTTGTTAATTTTCTAATTTACTAATAAACAATTGTAGCAAGTTAACAGTCTAGCAACTTCTGAACTACTTGCTCTTAGCGAATCTACTAGACATTGTCACAGGCACTCATACTTTAGGACTTAAACTCCAGGCGGACTCAAAATTTCGAAAGAAGAGAGTGGAAAAGTTCATTAAATTTTTTCTCCATTATCCTGCCTTTGCGAGACTGAGGTTGAAACATATTGGCGGACATACCTTCGTCGAACAGGTGACATAGCCGAAAATGTCATTAGCCGCCTCAACATATTTGTGATCTGCTCAAAGCATTTATGTTCAATTTTATACGAGTTTTAAGATATTTTTTGATATGTCCATCTTTTTGTTCATTACAAAATCCCGAGCAAATACAACGAAAACAATTCATCGATGGCTTTTGTTACTTAAATTCTATCTCATCTGCAAGCCAATTGTATCTTCCTTCGTCCACCCATCAGAGAGAGATATTGTATTGTCCTTCCTTTTTTAAATAATTCAAATGCTGTCTAAGAAATTACCTTCAATTGCTTCAATTAAGGTGCAATTATATAAGATGAAAAAACAACAAACCGTTCTCTTCCAGTTTCATGAACGCACCCGCAGCTGTTGCGAAGTTCAGCAGCTCCCAGCCTATCTAGCAAATATTGGGTGGGAGCTACTGACTTGCTATATATTTATCAAACGTTTCTGCAATTCTGTCTGTTATTGTTATTTCGCGCTGACCCACTTCTTTGCAATTTGAATTGTTAATTTGGGATGGTAAATGGCACATACAGCTACGCATTTGCCTGAAGTACGAAGCGCTGAAAGCCATATCCTCACTTGACTATAGAGACACGGCCGCACTTCGGTATTGTTATTTACCGATTCATGTGAAATTTATGCGAAATAGTGGGAAGAAGAATGATTCACCCGGTTGCTATATAGCAATGGCAGTCAATATGGGCAAAGTAGATACAGACATTTGTATGTTTATGTACTATACATATATCTCTGAATTTGTAGACAACTATTTGTTATTGGTTTCTCTACCTCGGAATACATTTATGTACATATGGACATGTTTGTGCCACACCTTTGTGCGTGAATAATTCATATATTATTGCATTAATTTGTTGTTTCGAATTTTGATTAAAGCATAATTGTGTCCACATCGAACGTCCGCACATACACACAAATACACATGTGTACATATTTTATAAAAAAATCTTTACCGTAATTCGATGGGTAGACAAGGTTCTGTGGTCAATAACCTAAATACACAATCGTATATAAAATTTAAATCTGTTTTGCTTAGCATTTCGAAAGTGTTGCTAAGAAACTCTAAAAAAGTGCGTAAAATGGTATGGGGAAGCAAAGGAAGAGGAAGATCTCCACTTCGTTGGAAAAACCAGGTGGAGAAGGACCTACCTGCACTTGGAATCTCCAATACGTCAATAAAGAAGAAGAAGATTAGTCTAACTGTTTTACTTATCTAAATATTAGCCGGATAGTAAGAACTAGGGTCATGGTATAATCAAAACGTAATTTAGAAGCATTAACTTCAGTTATAGGTAATAGTCCTTTTGTCAAAATTTAAGTACAAAGAGTTTTACAGACCTTGTTTTCGGTGGGTATCTACAGTTGTTTCTAATAAGGAAAATACTAAAACAGCTTATACTTCAGTTTTACCCTTAGATCAAGGTACAGAATTATATGAATTTCATATTCATATTGATAAAGTTGACTCCGGATATACGCCGACTTACAGCGACTCTTGTCCCAAACGCAGGCATTATAACTTTCGCCATTTTGTGAGATAAATTATAGGTCATAAGTAGATCATAGATAGATCAGATTTTGATAAATGATTGGTCATAGTTAGTTCAGATGACTTGAAGTACGGAGAGAAGATCTCTCTAAATAGGGTTCCAGACGAATGGGTCTAAACAAAGACACTCTGAAATTATCTTCTCCTTCAACTATATTCCTGAAAACTTGGATCACTGCGTAGCAGAGGCCACTCTGGGCGGCGTTTTCGCTGCTCACATACCGATTAGAGATATGCCGATGAGGAGGACTCACTAGAGAATAGACGCAGTGAGCTTTTACAAAGATAAATCACAGCTGGTATGGAAGATTGGAGAGGCAGTTTTCTGTAAGGAGCATTCCGTCAATTTTATCCTTAGGCTACTTGACTACTGTAATGTTTTCAGGCAAAAGCGGCTATTACGTGAAGATGGCGGTAGACTTATTACTGCGAAGTTCAGCCTCTAACAGAAAGGTGAGTATTTACTTCGATAGCAGTGCGGCAACTGTGCGCTTATATCCAGTTAATGAGTGTATCCAGTTCACTACGAGTAGAAATAGTATCAAGCTACTTCATCATCAGACTCGTTTAGGGGCCTGGTTACAGGGCGATCGCTGGCAACTACATAACACATCGGTTAGCTAGCCAGAAGAGGAACGTCTGTCCCGCTCATATCGGAATGAGAACGACTTGGATCTCCTTTGACATTTTGCGTTCTAGCACCGAACCAATAGACGACCCGCTACTGTGTGAGTGTAAGATCCTTCCGGCCTAGAGTAGAACATAAGAGATCTAATGAACTACTTCCTATCAAAATTCTTCTTGCCGCAATCGAAGAAGTTCCAACTGGGCATTGTTCAAGAAATATTTATTAGTAAGGCTACGCAAGTTGTCAAAATTGTTTAGAGGAGGATCAGGTGGAAATATGTACGCACCTTATCCTCCATTGTTTTGGGCTTTGGATTACTGAGGTTGAATTATCTCAGCAGTCTTATCTTCGGCGAACTATGAAACTTAGTTGAAGCGGAGGCGATTTATGTAGTTACCTGATTCATATAGTCTACTATTATAGCAGAGCCAAGAATAAAAATGAACTGATATGCATTTTAAACTATATGTAAAAGCCTTTACTTACCTAGACTTTGAACTTAATAGCGATAACTCAACAAGCTTGATTATCGATGATACTTGTGGAATACAAGCCGGCAATAGGTCATACGCAAACTTAATGAAACAGCTCAAAGCTACTAAATAGGCGATGTAAGCTTGCCCTACACATCATTCGACCAGTTTTATGCTACGGAGCAGAATAATGGATACTATACGAAAAGGACAAAACTAAACTGCAGGCCTGCGAAAGAAAGATCCTAAGAAAAATCTTTGAAGCGGTAAAAATGCCACACACTTTATTCAAGCGCAGCGACTAAGATGGCTCGGTCATGTAACGAGAGTAGCCGACAGGAAAGCGCAGAAGAAAATTGTAGGGGCCACAGTATTCACCACTAAAACAAGGGAAATACCGCGATCAAGATGGATTGACAAACTTAAAAAAATAGATAATGAAACAGCAAATTACCGAGATATCAACAGGCCAAAGCACACAAATAAAATTAAGTATATAAAATGTGGGTATTTATGTGTGTACGGCTTTGCAAATTTTATGTTAATTTACTCATTGTTAATATCGCCAATATATGCTTACCTTCACATTTGGGTTTTAGTAATTTCATTATGAAATGTATAGTACCATAATACAAGGATGGCTTGATGAGGCAGAGGCTGGACTCTTTAACAACGAAACTTTGTTCTCATTCTACTTAGTGTAAATAGCCAGAAACAGAAAACTAAACAAGGTTAAGTGTGATAGACAGAAACATAAAATGCTATCAGACGACCCACTAGCGAAAGGTTCCCGGTGTCCAAGGTTGTAGGTATGCCAATGAAGCAGATCTGCCCAACAGTGGGTTGTCCACCTACTTCGTTGCCAATATTAAGTTTTGAATTGTTTATTGACAGTTTTTAGCAACTTTTTAAACGGTAATTAAACATTCAGAAACGAATGAAAACTTAGGTAAGTCACCAAGAAGGTTCTATTGAAAGTTTTTAAAAATGTGATCAATTTCGCAAAGCTAATCGAATTGTGTAAAAAATACTCAATTATTTTTATTTTTATTCTTCGGAGTTACTCATTATATTGCGCATTAATCAGAGCTCAAATATGCCGAATATGTGATCCTTTCTTAAAACTAAAAATATAAATGAGAAAACATTTACTTCGATTGCTCCAAAGTCGTACTACTCTGCACAAAAACAAAAGGTTCCCTAAAACAACTTATTTTTATCGGTTACAGTAATATGGTCTATCCAAATTCTACGGAAATTGTATCGTTGTTGTGTACAACAATTCATGTCAAATTTCGTGAAGATATCTAATGAAGTAAAAAAGTTTTCCACAAGGACCTCATTTTGATTGTTCAGTTCGTATGACAGTTATATGCTATAGTGGTCCGCTATTGTCAGTTCCGACAAATGAGCAGCTTTTTGAAGTATTTCAAGATATAAAAACAGTTGTAAAAGGTCAGGATCTAATGATCAGGTCGACACTTGAGAATATTAAAAATATTAATTAGGAGAAGTAAGTGGAAAGTATATTTCGAAATAAGCCGAATTCTATTTGTTAAAGATGTTACATAAAAAATTGTCGTCCAAAGTTATATTGTCATCAATACTCTTCAGGAGCGAGAAATGGTCGTTAAGCCAAAAAAAACCATGAAATTAATTCAGATTTATTGAACGTACGGAAGAAAGTTTCTAAGACACTCGATGATTTAAGAATCCCAAGTGAGCCAGGTGCAGATATATTTTATCGATTCTGAACTCTACTATTAATATTTTTATAGAAACTTAAGAAATTTATTAGATTGATGCTATGGGATTTGAACGAAGAATGAATGATGACAGGTCAATTGGAAAGAAAAATTATATCCATCTGATATTTAGTTAGCTCTAATCTATTGTTAGTTTACAAAAAAGATAACAAAAGAAATTTCGTGAGTTAATAAAGAATTGCTTTTTCGAGAAAAAATTAAAAAATGCTGGTGAAGGGTTAGATTGAACAACATTATTTGGATTCTACACTAGGGAAATCAACCGTTTAAAAGTGGTTTGCTAAGTTTAAGCGAGCGAAATGAGCATCGAGGAAGACAGTGGACACCGAAAAGAGGTTGTTACCGACGAAAACATTAAAGAAAATTCCACCAAATAATTTCGAATACCCATAAAGAGAAGTTGTTCGAGAGAGCTGAGGCATCCTTCTCGAATATTTGGGTATGAAACAGCTCTTTGCAAAGTGGGTGCCGCGGGAACTCATATCGGATAAAAAGAAACAGCGACGAGTTGATGATTCGGAGCATTTTTTGGAGATGTTCAAGCCTATTAAACCCGAAGTTTTGCGTCGATATGTGACAATGGATGAACATGGCTTCATTTTACCTTCAATTTACCCCGAAGTCCAAACGACAGTCATTAGGGTGTACTGTACACGATGAACCCGCTCCAAAACTTGGAAAACGTAAAAGTCGGCAGTCAAGGTTCTGACGTCTGTATTTTGAGATGCGCATAGAATAATTTTTATTGACTACCTTGAAAAAAGAAGCACCATCAACATCATAGCGCTATTGGACCTTTTTGAGGACGAAATCGCCGAAATAGTTGGATGGACAAAACGGCTTCATTTGAAGAAAAAGAAGTCTCTTTCACCAAGACTATGCACCGTGTCAGTGAAAACGATGCCAAAAAACCATGAATTGGGCTTCAAATTGCTTCCGTATCCACCGTATTCTAAAGTTCTGGCCCCCAGCGACCATTGTCTGTTCTCAGATCTCAAAAAATGCGAACCTGGAATAAATTTTCGTCGAATGAAGAAGTGGTCGCCGAAACTGAGGCTTGTTTTGAAGCAAAGGACAAATCGTACTTCAAAAATGGTACCGAAAAGTTGGAGGGTCACTTTAATCAGTGTATTACCCTTAAAGGGTACCATCGTTAGTTGAATAAAAATAAAACCAATTTTTCCAAAAAAATAGTTATACTATGTTAGGCAAAGACTTTTAAATTGAGAAGTTATTAGTATCTTAGCAAGAGTTTTTTCTCAAGAAACGATAGCAAAATATTAAAACTCATTCCGGACATTGAAAATTTTTTTCTTCAAAAACTCATCGTTTTATTGGAAAGCCCTCGTATGTCGCTCAGGCACGCTTTTGTTGCTGCAATGTTATTTATTGTACTCGAATTCAAATGAACATGCGAACAATGAAAACAATAACAATGATTACGAATGTAAATAAATGTACCGAGCTAATAGTAAACAAATCAGTTAAATTAAATTTACATTTTCACACAAAACAATCACATACCATATACATGCATATTACGGTGAAATTATGAAAACTGTGTCGGCGCGTATATTTGAAACCACAAGAGACCAGACGCCCATTTCAATTCACAAGCCCATAATGGTATTGGCTTCTGTTCAATTATTTGGACATATTTAATTAAGCTGAGTGAAGTAATTACCGTTTTAACTGTAGGTTACTTAAATTATTTATTTAAAAAATTTTAAAGTCAATTGGATTTAAATTTAATTTTGCTGTTAATTTATTAAAAAGGTATGGACTTAACAGTTCATCGAAGTAATTGAATTAATTGATATAAAAAATATGTGCTAATGTATCACTCATACCGCATTTAAATTTTTTCAAAAGTTCGAAATTTGTTTTGCTATTATAGTGAGCATAAGCATCCCGCGAGAAGGCATCCTTGATCAACGAATTATAACTTCTCCTCGACAAGGACAACTTTGTGGTTGTCTGCTAAGCTGATGACCTCACTGTCCTTTGTTTAGGGTTGAATCTTAATCGCCGTTCCCGGCGTAAAGAAAGGGCCCTTGAGGATAATGGACTCACTATTAATCAGGGCTTCCAAAGCCCTTCTTATGCAATTCCTGCAGAAGAACCACTGCCACAAAGTAGGGTTTACCACCCCAACATGACGTATTGTCACTATAGAAGTAAACGGGCCGGCTTGCTGGGGTTTACGAGCGTAATTAAAACCATTTCAACAAAGGCTCTGGAGGTCTCCTCGACATCTGGCTAATATACTATATATTCAATGCAATGCTCACGGTTAAGATGTTTGTACGACCGAGAAAAGGAAACCCACGGGGAAGTAAGCTTTAGGTTATAGAAGCAACAAATTACTAGACCTTTAGAAGGTAACGCAGTTTATATTGGAATATAAGGAAATGAAAAGGCAGACGACGACAAACAAAAAAACTGCTCCTCATTGGAAAGAGAGAGCTTCGTAGCATTCTAGGAGTCATCACAGGATACCTGCCCTTAATATTCCACCTTCAGATGTTGGGAAAAGGGCGATTCAGCGGAATTCAGGATGTGCGCGGAGGATGATGAGACGCTGGAACATTACCTATGCGAATGCCCAGCCTTCAGCCGTATGAAAAGATATATATTCCGTGGCTCCCAATATTCCAACTTTAGAGATATTGTGCAGCTTGGGTGGAAAAGATCAGGTTTTTTACCAAATCCACTGACTCACTGGCTAAGGCTTAAATTAGTTACCACCCGGGAGCACAATGGGCCAAATAATGAACCAAGTACGGCCGCCTGCGGTCTGGGGCTTACCGCACCCGTGTTGACCAAGCCACCACGTTTCGCATCTTAGTCGAGGAATTGCTGGAATGGCGCTGCTGGTTTTATACGTTGTACACAAGCTCCATCTGGCTGACACTAAGTAGAAAGGGAATCCACCTCAAGATAATCCGACATAAGCTTCTTCGAAGGACTCGACATTGTCAGTGCTGCTCAACTGAAACATTAATAATCCATTCACCACAGATACCAAAATACGGCCCTATTTCTCCTCATCACTTTGTTGTCGTCATAAACGACGTCATGAGGCTCACACAAGCACGCAAGCATCGTATGGTGTCTAATACGGCAACTTGAGGATTTGAAATTTGCAGATGGCATTTCCCTTCTATGGCACAAACTCTCAGTCGTTCAAGAAAAAGTCAAAGCTGGCCACTATTAGTCTTGAGACAAACATTGCAAAAACAAAGTCCATCAGAGTCATTCACTCCCGCAGATGGCAAGATGGTAAATCTCCATAAACACAAAGCTCAGAATAGTGAAGTGGACGTTCTCCAAGCACCAAACATTCAGTCATAAGGCCAATCATTATTATGTGGGTTCTATAGTGTTCTCATTTTGGCTCTTCAAAGTGGAATATAATTATTTGGTGGCAACTAAGTTCCCGCTGTTTGCCAATAGATGGCTCCAACAGTTGGTGGTGATGGATTTTGATAAACTTAACGTAAGCATTCGAAAAAGAAACTGCGTTCCCACATTAGCGACGTTCTATCCTATATTTGGTTGTGCGAATATGTCCAATATTTTCCCAAATATTCGTCATTTACGGGAAGTGTTGATTTTCTTCTTACGAAGAATCAATTCAGTATGCGGCGATGCATTATCTTGGTGCAAAAACCAAGAGTTGTCAGCTCACAATTTGCGGCCTCAAATAGTGTTCGTTGTTAACAGTATGGCCGGTCGGAAAGGATTCGGAGTGCACCACATCTCCATAAGAAAAGTATCAACATAACCTTGTTTTTTGATTTATGACGTACTTCAGAAAGAAAAGCGTATACTAAACATTAATTATTTTGATTTGACATTTGAGACAGATGACACTGACAGTCAAACAACCTAAAAAAAAATAAATCTTTCCATAAATGAAAAGTTTAAATTAAAAAGTCTTACTGCTTTTTGCCCACAGTAGTATACGAAAATAATATTGTTTTTATTCCACCAACAGTGAAGTCCGTAGAGAAATCTTTTTACAACATTTTTAGTACTTTTTTCGGGTCTCAAATTTTCTCATACATATGCGAGTAACTGTTTCTAACAGCAGAATTATGCGATTATACCGTTGTAATATAATTTACACGTTAAAACACCCATGACAAATGAGAAGTTCAAAGCAAAATTGAATTACGAAGTACCAGAACTCGCACAAGCTTTGGAGCACGTACTAATAAACATCACACCTACAGGTAAAAGTACTCGCAGGTATAAGTGTGTATATAAAGGTATGTGTGAGTTTATATGTATACAAAATTTACATTTTTCAACCATTAACCCACTGCATTCAGATCCTTTTGCCCTTCGGGCTTCTTCTTTGCACGTGTTTTATTACCAATTTCTAACAACTCTGCAACTTTCTCGCCCCAAAAACCACCTCGCGAAATGCTTTCATGTAATATTTTATACACCTCTCATATAAAGGGTGATTTTTTAAGAGCTTGATAACTTTTTAAAAAAAAAAAACGCATAAAATTTGCAAAATCTCATCGGTTCTTTATTTGAAACGTTAGATTGGTTCATGACATTTACTTTTTGAAGATAATTTCATTTAAATGTTGACCGCGGCTGCGTCTTAGGTGGTCCATTCGGAAAGTCCAATTTTGGGCAACTTTTTCGAGCATTTCGGCCGGAATAGCCCGAATTTCTTCGGAAATGTTGTCTTCCAAAGCTGGAATAGTTGCTGGCTTATTTCTGTAGACTTTAGACTTGACGTAGCCCCACAAAAAATAGTCTAAAGGCGTTAAATCGCATGATCTTGGTGGCCAACTTACGGGTCCATTTCTTGAGATGAATTGTTGTCCGAAGTTTTCCCTCAAAATGGCCATAGAATCGCGAGCTGTGTGGCATGTAGCGCCATCTTGTTGAAACCACATGTCAACCAAGTTCAGTTCTTCCATTTTTGGCAACAAAAAGTTTGTTAGCATCGAACGATAGCGATCGCCATTCACCGTAACGTTGCGTCCAACAGCATCTTTGAAAAAATACGGTCCAATGATTCCACCAGCGTACAAACCACACCAAACAGTGCATTTTTCGGGATGCATGGGCAGTTCTTGAACGGCTTCTGGTTGCTCTTCACCCCAAATGCGGCAATTTTGCTTATTTACGTAGCCATTCAACCAGAAATGAGCCTCATCGCTCATCGGACACGGACGCGAAACACATTTCGAACCGAACACTGATTTTGGTAATAAAATTCAATGATTTGCAAGCGTTGCTCGTTAGTAAGTCTATTCATGATGAAATGTCAAAGCATACTGACCATCTTTCTCTTTGACACCATGTCTGACATCCCACGTGATCTGTCAAATACTACTGCATGAAAATCCTAACCTCAAAAAAATCACCCTATACAAATACAACATGAATGCTTGTTTTTGAGAATTTTTACATATTTTCGTCTTCGTTTTGTTGCCGAACTAAAACAACTCGACTCCATTACACTTTTGTTCGTCTTTCCATGGTTGGAAAGTGGTCGGCATCCATTAGGAAGAAAAGCAAAATTTTCATTTTTATTTGGTTACTTTACAAAAACAACTTTGCTGCAGAAACGTTGACATCAACTCTTACATACACACTCATACATATTGACGTATTATTTATAGTTGCATTTATATTCGTAGTTATGTAAATGAACGCTAAGTAAATTTGATGATGTTTACAACGCTCGAGTATTTTTCGACTCCTTCATTTTAGCTTTGCTCCTTCTTTAATTTGGATGACGGATAACGACATGTAAATAGAATTTGGGTTAATTCAACTGCAATATAATCCGAGCAATGGGCGTTCATTCTGTGCTATATTAATACATGTATGTGCATTAGGGGGGGCCATTTCGAGGTTCCCTACTTTTTTAAAGAAAAACGCGGAAACTTCAAATTTAATGGGGAATATTTATTATCAATCGAAAGAACATTCTTTGGCATTTGTTTTTCGAAGATTATCTCTTTCAAATGTTAGTCGCTGCTACGTCTTAGATGGTCTATTCGTTGAGCGGCTTCAGTTCTTGCACAAGCTGCAATTTGTGCGCTTCCAATTTAAGACCTCGACGTAAAATACACATAGTTGTTCCGGAAATCAGTTCGAGTTGCTGCGAACGACGCCTAATCGACTCTCCATGGTCTTCGTGTGCACTCTCAGCTACGATTGCTGCATTTTCTTCACTGAGTGCTGGACGTGATCTATTCAATCGAATATTATCCAATAATGAATGCTTGGTCTCAAGAGGGTGATGGTGTTGCTAATAGTATGCTCAGTAGTTCGCTTACGTTGATCATATGTAGGTTGAGCGAAGCGCGCGAAACACATTCTTTACAGAGAGTGAATTTTCATAATAAAGGTGAACGATTTGTAAATGTTTTTCAGGCGGAAGTCTTTCCATGATGAAATGCCAAACAATACTGATAGACTCACTTGTGTCCGTAAAAAAAAGGCTATTGAAAATAGTACCTCTACTTGTACCACCCGTTAGTTGCCCAAAATCGGTGGTCCAACAATTTAGGAGCTTTTTGATATCACTTATATACAGACGGATAGACATAAGGACTTGACTAAGCCCACTCACCTCATCACGCTGATTATTTATATACTGACCTTCTATGTACATACGTACATATATATGTACCATACTTTATAGGACCTTCGCCATTTCCTTTAGGGTATTACAAACATCTAAGCAAACTGTAGGCCCTTTTCAGGATTTAAAATTGGCAATGGGTATTCATATCTTCTCATTATGTCCAGAGTTTGAAATTAAATAAACATATTTTCCTAAACAATTTTGCATAAATGTGTCCAAAAATACTCGAATTCAATTTTTATCTCCCTTCAACTTCTGTATAACGAATAAGAGAATATGAGGACATTAATATCTTAAGGGTTAGGGGTAGTCAGAGGCACGAAAAAATGAGAATTTTCAGTATTTTTTTTTTGCTATTAAAGCGTGTTATTTTACAAAAGTAGTAATATGACATTATTATATAATATAATGTGTTGACTTGCAGTCATGAAAATTTCAAAAAAAAATTTAATTTAAAAGTTATAGTTGTTTGTGTTGACCCTGTTCCAAAAAAAGGTACAATAAATAGATAAACTCGGGCCTGATCGAAGGATTTGCTTTCTTTTTTCAAAAGTTAACAAAATTACGGCCTCAGGAAATTTTTTTCTAAATTTCTGGGAAAAAAATAAAAAATCGACATTTTTGAAATATAAAAAATCCTTCGATCAGGCCCGAGTTTATTATGTATTCTAAAAACTGTATAAATTTCGTTAAAATCTACTGAGCGGTTTTCGAGTTACAGTTGTCACCAGTTCAAAAAACAAATTTTGAGAAAAACGCGTTTAAAGTTTCAAACTAGCGCTTTGAAGTGCCTGAGCTCTCTTTGTTATTTGTCGAATAACTCAAAAACTAATTATCGGATCAACGTGAAATTTTCAGAGAATATTTTTAAGGTATTGCACTTAACGAAAATACTAGTACTAGTTAAGATCTTAAATTTGTATCTGAAAGCTCGAGTTCTCTATATGATCATCGCCAACATTCAATTGACAAAGCTCTACCGAAGATTAACCCATTAGCCGCCATTTTGTATCAAAATGTCAATGCTTCATAAAGTCTGAATGTAAAATACTCCTTTCTTTTTTCTTATTCTCTTTATTTTTTGATTTTAACTTTTTCAAGTCCAATAGATTGCGCTAAAATCAGGCACAAAAAATTTTGTAAATGCTTAAATAGGAGTGTAAAAGCAAAATGGCTCGTACCTGAAGTCTAATGTACGTAAAGTTCAAGCACTTTTTAATATTCCGGCATATCAACGAGCTAATGAAAGCTAAAGCTTCAATAATCGCTGCTATTAAGTTTACATTCAAGCTCTTGCAGTTAGCAATTTGCATTCGAATATTGAGCGCACACCTCGCTGTGAAATCAGCGTCCTCCGCCATTCGAGAGGCGTACAAATTTTAATGGCAACCAAATCCCCGAATTATTCGTGAAATTTGAACAGACACTTGCGGTTACTGCATATTCAACTAATATTGTCATATGCTCGGTTTCACACACACACATGGAATAATTGTACATATGTTTTGCCCCCACAAATGGCTCTTTTTACTAGGCGACGGCATCATCTTCAACTTTTGATGTTTTTGTCAGCTGCAAAGCACACATGTCACCTACATACTCACGCATTAAAATGTCTTTTTGATGGCAGCTGCTGGCTGTTGGCAGAAACAGGTCATAAGCATAAGCGCTGCAACGGATGTGCGACATTATTTCCGCATGAACGCCATTTTCAATGGCACTTCCCACGCGTGTAGGACGTGTAGCCGTAATGCTGACAGTACCACACAACTGTTTGCAAAGCTTCTACATGTGTTTGTGGAAGCTACATTGTACACGTTGCACACGAATTGGCAAGTAAGACAGTTTTCAAACAGAAGTTATCACGGATCAAACTATGCAACTAACTATATGAGGGGCTTAGGAGACTATAAAAGTAGGGATGCCTATAATATTAGCAATAGAATGTCAATATGTATTTCTTTGCACTTTCTTCTTTTCCTACCTACGAGGGCAGTGGTATAAGTACTTAGACTCACCGCTCGAAAGTGTCACTATTGCAAGAGAAATCATATTCTATCTTCTCATTAACGCCAACTGTCAAAATCTTAAACGATCTCGTCGTTTTATTTTGTCCGCTTTTGGAACTGGGCGTAAGGACTTTACAGCAAAACGCTACGTGATTTAAGCGCCAACCATACCAACAGAACGATCAAAATCCAGTCTTTATACAACTTTCCTTATTTGCCAAGATATCTTCACAAAATTTAGATCGGATCACTAAAGCAAGCAGCTTTCATAGATAGATAGATAAGAAAATTGAGGCTTTGCACAGCGACATATGGTCAGTTCCTTCTCCTATATCACTTATGGTCACAAAAGTCCAACACATTGAACAATTCCAGAAGTCAGAGTTTCCTGTTCCAAGTCACAGAACCGGCAGTTTGCTCGAAAGACTATGCCGATGTTGTACAAGTGCTTCCTGAGCCTGCAGTGCCTCTTATAAAGCGCAACAAGGAGGCGGAATTTGTCTCGGGGGAGATTAATCATTTCCTTAAACCTTGCAACGTTGTACCCACTTAGAAGGTGCTGGGCATGATGCCTGCTGCCAATGCTGTGTTCTCAACACTCTCCTCCGCACGGAGCAGTTGCTTTATAGTGTAGGACCCCACTGCAATGCATTGTTCCGGTCCCAGCCTCCTGGACACTGCCGCAGAACGGGCTATTTCGTCGACCAGCTAATTGCCGGCTAACCTTTTATATCCAGCACGCAGATTAGATTGTACACTGAAAGGCGGTTCAACCGTCCTATACACTCCTCCAGCAGCTGTCATAAAAATTCACCTATCAAAATCAAGCTGTTTACTTCGGACTTCCAATCAGATTAGCGATAACAGCTAATCGCAATAAATAGTATTCAAATAAGAAATTAATTGCTAATTGAAAATCGTCAGTTAAGTTGACAAACATACAACCCGAAAACATTACAATCTTACGTTGATTGTAGTTATCAAGCTAATAAAAAAACGTTGTGTTTCTATATCATAAATACGTAGAAAAGAAGTGTTTAATACATTTATTTAAGAAACCGAATTTATGGTCTCCGATATTGATTTATTAACACCACGTTCTTCACGTGTGCGATAAGATTAAGATTGAAGTTTGAGTTGAAATAACTGTGGTATTGGCCATTATTGCGATTTGACCATTCAGTTCAATTCCATAAGTTGATCTCAAATAACGCAAAATTCGCAGTCTTAACGTCAAAGTTGTGGAAAGTTTTTAGAGAAATGCGCATAACATTTCTCTTTGCCTTAGCCTTGACGGCTGTCTTCGTTGATGTGGTATTGTCAGGCGACAGAGGTGAGAATTGCACGATTTTAAACGGGAATAGTGACTAGTTGTGTTGTTGCAAGTATAAAATTGCGAAAATTGTAATTCTTGGTTTTTGAAAGTAAGTTTTTGAAGATGCAATCATGAACCAAAAATTTAGGTGAAGAAGCATTCATCATAGATTTAGAGCGAAGAAAAGAAGCCTTGGCTACATATCTATTAAAGAATTGTTCTGAATACTCATGCATCAGGGAACTATAAAAGAATATAACGCCGTCGATGTTTAAAATAATCCTCTGGAACTTGTGCTAGAAGTGTTGGAGCAAATTTATCAGATTATAAAAGCCTACAAAAACTGCTTGTCGCTGTTGGCCATTTCGATTAATATAATTTTTACTAAAAAAAAAATAAGTGTAGCCAGTGCTTTCCAAACAATAACGAACGAGCCTGCTGAAGTAATAAGCAGTATGCTGCCCACATACATCCAGGGTGTCGAACTCCATCAGTCCGTACCATTGCGGAGACTTAAAACTTACTCTTCTACGAAGTAATTTCGTGGAAGTGATAGTCTTGAGTTGGAGGTAGATTAGGTTAAGCGGATTAAAGTTTCGCACTCTTTCTTTCGTTGCTTCCTCCTACTTAAAAGAACACCCTTGTTTTTATATAAATTAGTAGTCACCTTAAAATTCAGATAGCACTTATAATTACTATTATTTATAGAAAATATTCGTGACCTATAAATGATCTCCTATTCAAATCTAGACCATCTATATGTGCTATTAGTGATCAGAGACAGTCGGTGAGGCAAAAACTCATCTCCAACAGACTTTCTTGGTAGTTTAATTTTCATAAAGGTTGTAAGAAAGATGGTACCTGCTGAATAGTATGTACATAGACCGTCTTATTATTTGGTAGTTCAACTAATAATGTTTAGAAGAAGCTAGTAGTTGATTTCGAAAGTGAAATATTCGTTTCTAGTCACAAAGAGATCGTTTAAATTTTAAAGAGTTCTCGAAATTGGACTAGTAACACCCAAAAGGAAATTGATCTCCAAGTTGTATCATGAAAGGTGAATAAAGATCTTAAAGTCTTTATTATTACTTGCCACAATATTTATTCCCTGAACAAGATATATCAAATGTGACACAATGTTTGTAGCATCCAAAATTGAACATCGGAGACACTATAAACTGTATATTGTGTAAAAATGATCAGTGTGACGAGCTGAGTCCATTTAGCCATATCCGCCTTTCCGTCTAACAGTCTATATACGTGAACTAGTCCCTTAGATTTTGCAATATCGATTTGAAATTTCGCACTTTCTTTTCGCCAAGAAGCTGCTCCGTTGTCGGTACCATCGCCATCGAACCACTATGACATATAGCTGCCATATAAACAGTCCGAAGACGCTCAAACCTTTGTATAATAAACTTTTTTATTTGACAAGGTATCTTCACACAATTTGGCATAGACTATGTATTATCTAATGCATCGCTAAAGTCTCTTAAATTATTATTTAGATGCGATCACTATATCACTATAGCTGCCATACAAACTGACCGATCAAAATCTAATTCAGGATCTTTCTATACGATTTTATGCTGCTTGGAACAGGCTTGAAATTAAAAAGCTTTCCTATCTCTTCGTGTCATCAATACGCGTGTTGTTAGGTACCGAGTTACGTTACTAGATACTTTTATTGGTTAACTAGGCTAATAAATAATTATAGTCAGAGCTGTCATCTTATCTGACAGTTGAAACTTTCCGTGTTTAATTTATTTTACCTGCAATTCAGATCTTTGTTAAACAGCACAGCATATGTGTAATGTGATTAGAAAAAGCTGGAATTATAAATATAACCTGTACAACAATAAATTTTATTTAATCATAACGTTGGAATACTACTTGAGACGCCACAACGCTTATCAACAGACTACTCAACAATGCTTGTACTTTAGACTTCATAACGCCATTAATTAAACATTTATTATTATTGTACATGTATACAAAATTTATAACTAATTATTTATCTGCACGCCACGCACAGCACATCCCCGCAGAGTACAACCCCGCAGCAGTACAGCACGACTCGGCGCCGCATCGCACATCACAAATCAAGCTGAACGTGATGCCAGCTATTGGAATGAATTTGCACAGGACACGCTCAAAGACAAGATCCAACAAGCAGCGAAGCTAAATACGGCTAATGTCGCTAAGAATGTTATAATGTTCCTGGGCGATGGTATGTCGGTGCACACAGTCACGGCTGCGCGCAATTTAATGGGTGACAGCTCAAATCAGTTGTCCTTCGAGCAATTCCCCTACCTTGGCTTGTCGAAGACATACTGCATTGATCGTCAAGTAGCCGATTCCGCGTGCACAGCCACCGCTTATTTGGGTGGTGTGAAGGCCAACTACGGTACGATTGGTGTGAATGCTAAAGTGAAACGTTACAATTGCATTGACGGTCAAAATCCAGCCAATTATGTGGAGAGTATTGCCAAGTGGGCACAAGATGCCGGCAAAGATGCGGGTCTGGTGACAACGGCACGTGTAACACATGCCTCACCAGCTGGCGTGTATGCGCATACGGCCAATCGTGATTGGGAGAATGATGCCAAGGTTGTCGCGAACGGCTGCAGCGCCACGGATAATGTGGATATTGCACGTCAGTTGGTCGAATGGGATGTGGGCAAAAAGTTGAAGGTTATTATGGGCGGTGGGCGACGTAACTTCATTAACACAACGGTCAACGATGAGGAAGGCTTGCCTGGTCTTCGTACAGATGGACGCAATCTCATACAGGATTGGTTGAAGGATAAAGAAGCGAACAATCAGCAAGCGGCTTATGTGTGGAGCAAGAAGGGTCTGAGTTTGGTGGATTTGGATAAAACTGAATATCTGATGGGTTTGTTTGCGAACTCGCATTGCCCATACAATGGTGATTTAGAGCGTAGCAACCACAAGCTGGTCAAACCATCGTTAACCGAGATGACTGAGGCTGCTATTAAAGTGTTACAAAAGAATCAGAATGGCTATTTCCTCTTTGTTGAAGGTGCGCGCATCGATATGGCACATCACGATACACGCGCACGTAAATCTTTGGAGGACACTGTGGAATTTTCACGTGCCATTGAGCGTGCACGTGCAATGACTTCGGAAGAGGATACACTTATCGTCGTCACCTCGGATCATTCGCACACTATGACCATAAATGGCTACCCGGTAAGTGTATAATCATTTACATATTAATAATACCGTTAAAATGCTATCACTTCATGTCTTTGCAGTATCGCGATCTACCAATCACTGGCTTGTCCAACGCGGTTGCCGATGATGGTTTACCATACACTATTTTATCCTATGCCAATGGACCTGGTTTCAGCAACACCTACAATGACAAGACAGGCCGCAGTGAAATCACCGCTGAAGAGACCGAAAATGTAAATTTTGAATATTTGGCTACAGTGCCTTTGGACTCGGAGACTCATGGTGGTGATGATGTGGGTGTTTTCGCTTCCGGGCCGTTTGCTCAGTATTTTAGCGGCAACTATGAACAATCTAATATACCCGCTATGATGGCACGCGCTCTCAATATTGGGCCTTTTGCTAATCTGTAAATTATATGTCTAATAAGAATGTCTTATAGCAATTACTTCATTTGTGAACCACAAAGTATTTATAAAAAAATTTAACTTTTTTCAACCATAAAAAAAATAAAGAAGTCATTCCTTTCCTGAGTTGTAGGCTCAAGCATCAAAATTGACCGTTCAACTTAGATTGTTAGCACATCCTGAAATAACAAACAGATTTTTCAATTATGACACCATGAAAAAAACTTCACAAAATTTTACTTGCATATATCATTTGATTGGTGCGGGAGGCTCGGTAGTGTTTGCTAATTCGTTCCGCTGGTCAAAGATAACCAGAGGCTCCTTAAATCAGCATTGAATTTGACGTACACATACTACTGTTGTGTATCAAAAAATAGTAAAACCATTTAATTTAAATTTATGAAAACCATTTTGAAAGATCATTTGTGCCTAAGAATAGTGAAAATATTTTTTCGAAAAACAGCGTCAGGTTAGCGTGTGTGAAACTATGCTTTCCGACAACCAGGAGTTCATGAAACGTATTATTACCGCCGATGAGTCTTGGATCTATGCTTACGATCCGAAAAAAAATAATCAATCGGTCGAATATCGTAGCAAAGGAGGGCCGAAGACGAAAAAACCACATCAAAGCAATTCAAAAATTAAGGTTACGTTGACAGTTTTATTCGATTATCGAGGTGTGGTGCACTCCGAATTCCTTCCGACCGGCCACACTGTCAACAAAGAATACTATTTGAGTTTTATGCGTCTTTGGAATTTTGGACTGACAACAGTTGGTTTTTGCACCACGATTATGCACCGTCGAATACTGCATTGATTCTTCGTGAGTTTTTTTGATAAATTTTCAACCAATATCGTGCCGCAACCACCGCATTCACCTGTTTTAGCTCCGTGTGATTTCTGGCTATTCAGCAAACTCAAACGACCGCTCAGGGGAAACCGTTTTCAATCCTTCTGTTTCGAGGATTGGAAAAAACGTTGGCATAAGTGTATTAGGGTAGACTTAAGATACCATTTCTTCGTTTATTTTAATAAAGTTATTTTAACGACTTCCTCTATGCTGACGTTGAGCAACACCAAAAGCTCCATCAGGATCGGGAAGGACCTCTCCGAGCCGTTTGATACCAAACGAGGTTCCAGACAAGGCGATTCCCTATCGTGCGACTTCTTCAATCTATTCCCGGAGAAAATAATCAGAGCTGCACAGCTAAATCGATGATATTGATATCATTGGCTTTAACAACCGTTAGTTCTGATTTCTACAGAATTGATAAGGCAGCGAAGCAAATGGGTCTGGTAGTGAATGAGGCCAAGACGAAACATCTCCTGACATCAAACAAACAGTCGTCACACTCGCAATTTGGCACCCACGTCACTGTTAACAGTCATAACTTCGAGGTCGTAGAGAATTTCGTCTATCGTGGAACCACTATTAACACCAACAACAATATCAGATCCAACGCATAATAACCCTTGTCAACAGGTGCTACCTCGGAATGAGTAGGCAATTGAGAAGTGAAGACCAAATTCTATAAGTCACTCATCTTCCCCGTCCTGCTAAATGGTGCTGAGGATGGACGGTGACAACATCTGAAGAGTCGACGTTTAGATTTTCCAAGAGAAAGGTTCTGCAGAAGATTCATGGTCCTTTGCGCACTGGCAACGGCGAATATCGCATTCGATGGAACGTGAGCTGTACGAGATATACGACGACATTGACATAGTTCTACGCTGGCTAGGTAATTTTGTCGGAATGGACGAAAACACTCCATCTTTGAAAGTATTCAAAGCAGTATCTGCGGGCAGGAGAAGACTTCCACTCCATTGAAAAGACCAGCTACATTTGAAACCTCCAATTGGCGCTTAACAGCGGGAAGGAAGAACGATTGGAGCGCTGTTGTAAACCCGACTATAACCGCGTAAACGGTGTCTTTGGTGTCTAAAGAAGAAGAAGAAAAGGTGCATTGGGGCCAAGGGAGATTACATTGAGGAGACCGTTATAGATTTTGATGAATAAATAAAGAATTTTAAAATTATGAACAAAGTCTTACTACTACTTTTTTTTATTCGTATACCTATAGTTGATATTCCGTTCCTACTTATAGACCTGTTTTAAGTAACTGCCAAGACTTTTTATTTCATTATTGACATCGACCCTATTAAGGTCAAAATCACCAAAAATTTTTGCATGAAAAACTATACCATCTTCGTATCCATCAGAATCTAAATCGAATGGACTTTAAGAGAAAATTTTGAATTTGACATAAGCCTATCACCTTTCTATACTCAGCTGTGATTGTGAACTAGTATAAGTTTTACTCGTAGTTCTAGTCTACCATGTACCGATAAGGCCTTAATTTAAAATTACACAGAAGAAATAAAGATGTAAAAAGATGAAAATTTAGTCTTAGAAGAACAAACTTTATTAGCGAAAGTATAGCATACCAAAATCCAGACAATTCACAGAAATGTGTTGAAATAACCACGATTTTCCAACCACTTTATGTGTCATGAAATACTCTACGAAAGCAGTTGAATGGACAATTTATAGTTAGCAGAAAAATAAAATGAAAATACATCGAAGAATGGATTAAGATAATTTAGATTTTTGAAGAATAATTTGTGACCGATGTTAACTTCAGTTTAATTGATTTCAAAAATACTCAATAAATTCTTATGTAGCTCTATAAAAATGAGATCCATTCTTAACTTGATTTATGAGGTATTGAAAGCGCCTTCAAATCTCTATAAATGAGGTCATAAAATATTAGCTACACAAAATATCATGACGTCTTCAGAAAAGATGTCCAAAAGATAATGTTATCGACCTACACTCATTCTTTGATTGTATAAATACGTTAAATATACAAGTATAACTATACAACAATAATTTTGATGAGATTACGTTGAAATGCAATGTCAGGATATCAAGGAATGCAATAATTAAATTAAAATAGATACATACATATATTTTCTTTTAATTTTCCGTGATATCAAATACTCAACTTTATATATGGATTTAAAATACATATGTACATACAAACCAACAATATATTGTATAACTAATGTACGGGTCTGTGCGAAATTTTCAAAACAACACAGAATTCGAGTAGCTGCAGCTACACAGTTCCACTGAACACATATATATAATATTTGCTACGTAAATAAATATCTATGTATATAAATACATATGGATGTATATGTACATATGTATCTATATCTAACACGCCCACATGCCTTCGCTATCCATCAACTGTGACCGTATAATAGCCTGCAATGGGTCATAGAAGTAGCAAAATTGCCAACTCAATCTAATTAAATGTCAATTCAGCAGATTATGAAAACATCGTTAGCTGCAGCGTCAACACATACGAGTATGTAACATACATATGTATGTATCCTTGACCGGTTGGAGCCAACATAAATAATGTAGAATCAAGCACAAATATGCCAGAAGCTCCAACGGATGATATTTCATACGAGTTCATACATATACGCGCATACAGTGTGCCACAAGTGTACAGTAATGTATAGTAGTAGCTAGACATACCAGCTCTATGCCTAATGTGCTCCAGCTCCGTGTATGTATTTTATAGGTCAGTGCAACTTGTTGCACATGGTATTGTGACTTTTCCCTCTGTTTTTTCCTCACAAATTAGAACATAGCCCCACTTAATACTTTTAAAAATTAGCTTACCATTCTTTCAACTCTATTTCTCAGGCTTTAGAGCAAAGTTTTAGTTTGAGCTTCAAGAACAGAAACCTCCGCTTCACAGGGGCATATTTTACCTATAGCATAAAAGGGTATAAAAAATCGTTATCTTGATTTTGATCGGTCAATTTGTATGGCAGTGGTACGATCTGAACAATTTCTTCGGAGACTCTTGCGTTCGCTTGAATAATAACCCATATCAACTTTCGTAAAGATAGCTCGCCAAATAAGAACAGAATCCATACGAGGACATGATTTTTATTGTTGAGGTCGTTGGATGATCGACATGCTATAGGGATCTAATATCACCGGTTCCGACAACTGAGCAACTTTTTAGGGAGAATAGGACGAGTGCATTTCGGATCGGTATCTCAAAAACTTAGGGAGTAGTTTGCGTTTATACTGACAAAGGGACCGATACACGGATCCTGCTGAATCGGTTTAACTCCCCCTGGTGATCGTATATACTTGTATATGGATGTATGTATTTTATAGGGTTTTTAACGATTTATGGTAAGTGTTATAAACTTTGTGTCAAACTTAAAACACCCTGTTCTAAAAAACTAACTCTATAGATAAGCTCTATTCCCATTGAGTGTGAGATATTCCGCACGCGATCGAAGAACGCTTCTACTCCAAGGGCGTATAACATCAATAAGCCGGAAAATTACTACATATGGGTTGAAGACCAAACCTCTATCCGTCTAACCGTGGCCATAGCCTACATTATCAAAAAGGAAGAGACAATAAATTTTATTTGTAACCTAAATGAAAGATCTTTCTCTTCTTCTTTGTTACACCTATCTCAACTCTGAAACAATGAAGTCAACTTCTCATCTTTATTATTGTCGCTATAAAATTGCTACCCAGCTTCTTAGTAGAATTGAAACTTTATTAAACTAGTTTAGGAAAAAACTTATCTACAAAGGTTTTAAGCCTTGATAACACTAGTTTACAATAATTTTTGCGACTGTAATGTTAGAGACTGTTCTTTGCTAATTTTGGGTTGCTAAAACCTCAACAACCGCGCCATTAGTTCTGCTTTCTCCAGACGAAACATCTCTAAAACGAAATAGTTCCTGTCATCAAACAAACAGTCGTCGCTCTAGCGACTTAGCTCCCACGTCATTGTTGACAGTCATAATTTTGTCTATCTTGGAACCAGCATTAATAACAAAAACATCGACAGCCTCGAAATTTAATACAGAGTAGCTAGAAGGTGCTACTTCGTCCTGAGTGTGCAATTAAAAAATAAAGTCCTCTCTCGATGAACAAAGACCAAACTCTACAAGTCACTCATCATCCCCGTCCTGATGAATGATGCAGAGGCATGTACGATGACAACATATGATGTGTCGGCTCGAACACTAGAAAAAGGTTCTCCAGAAGATTTATGACCCTTTACGCATTGGCAACGACGAATACCGCAGTCGATGGAACAATGAGCTGTACGATATATGGTATAGGACGACTTTGTCGTAGTTAGTTTAGAATTAAGAGAAAGCGGTTATGCTTAATCCGGTCATGTCGTTGGAATGGATAAAAATACTCCGGCTTTGATATTCGGTGAAGTATTCGCCGGGAAATTTCGATAATTACACTTCAAAAGTTTGTTAGAAACAGCCATGACTGGTGAAAGTCTCACTACCCATCTAAATTACTGGATTACTAATAAAGTAAAGTAAGGAACACAGTGGTGTCGTACACTGAATACCGACTAGTTTGTTTAACAACAAAAAACAACACAGTAGAATCATGTTCCAAATACGTGATTTTGCTTACTTTCCATTTTATCTATTTCCGAGTTATTTATTTGCAACTTGGTACCTAGATAGATAAAAAGAAACTTTCGGCAATGATAGATTTACAAATACATACAAATGTATGAATTCCAAGTCACGTTGGCTGGCCGACTTTTACAATAACAGTGTTACATAAAATCTACAGCGTTGCAATGCGCCACAAAATGCAGCCAAGCTAACTAGGTTACGGTTTAAAATGCGCGAACGAGAACAGCACTCACAGGATAACACAAAAAGGATTCTTTACGTTTCGAGCTGAGTTGAGCTGAGTTGTGTTGAGAGCAGAGGTTGCTGCGACTTCTGACATACCATGCTCGGCTATGAATACCTATATACACACAAATAGTATATGGCAGCATTATGTCGACCTAGTAACTAAAGAGTTAGTCAGCATAGTGGTGGCAAAACTGGTGGCTACAAAAACAATAGTGACGCCAAAAGATTTTTTACATAACCATTTCTATAAATGTTAAATACTGCATGGCAACTAAAGTTTTATCTCTCATTGAATAGGGGTACCAAGGCGCATTGAATTTTTAGTGAGTTATAAGTTTTAGAGATTTTTAAAGTCGTCAAGTTAATTATTGGCATATAAAAATTTCGCGGGTTGTTTGGCTGAACATTTCTACCTGTCTTGATAAGTTATCTTGCTGAAACTATAATTGCTTGGAAGTTATCTTGTTGAAGCTATAATTGCTTGGAAGTTTAAGACCAAGTTCACAATATGGCAGTCGATTCTTTCCTTCACAAAGTACTGCTTCATTTGTCCTTTTCAATCTAATGGAGAGTTGAGTATAGTGGAGAGTTCACTCTTTCTCTACAATCACTGCTAGTTCCCGCAGTTAATACTTTCCGAGCTCTCTCTGCCGTGTTCATACCACATTTCCGTTTTAGTTGGAATTCGAATATATCTGTCTTAGAGTCTTATTCGAATATAACGGCTGGGCCATCTAACGTTTTAAATTTGAATTATCTATATTTCGACATTGGAAACGTCAAATACCATTCGGAAAGTGACAGATATTCAGTAAAAAGTCTAAAATTTACGAGATGGATCGCTATTCGCTAAAAGAAAACTGGGAAATATTGAAAAAAAAACACCGAGGATGGTCAATTTTACCGAAAACTCATCTTTTCGGACGAGGCTCTTTTCCACCTCGATGGTTACGTTAACAAGCAGAATTGTCGCATTTGGGGCACAGGACGGCGCTACGTGCCATACAGCAAACGCTACACTCAATCTTTTACGCCCTATCTTCGAAAATCGCATAATCAGCAAAAGAGGTGATGTGAATTGACCTCCCAGAAGCTGCGATTTAACTCCATTGGACTATTTTCTGTGGAGAGCTGTTAAATGTAAATGTTAAGCCAATCATCCAGAAACAATTCAAGATCTAAAGTACGAAATTCAAGCTGCTGTAGCTGTCATAAGGCCTGAAACCATCGAGAAAGTACTCCAAAATTGGATGGATCAGATAAGCTACTGTAAACTCAGCCGTAGTGGTCATTTCTCCGAAATTGTTTTCCACAAATAGATTTCAGAAAACAACCTTTTAAATAAATGTTAGACTTTTGAAAAATATCAAGCCGTTATTTTATTGACTTTTTAAATTTAAAATTTTATAAGGCCCACCCTTTAGAATCTCGTCTGAGCACATTGATTATTTTTTTTTCACATTTTCCGTTGCCAGAAACGTCAGCTGTCTGTCGACATTTTTTCCAAATAGCTTCTTAGTCTACAATGACTGCGTTAGCGCTGCAAGCTATATTATTTCCAGGGAGATTGATTATCAGCTTGAGTTTTTACAGCTCGTAGACTACGGAAGGATACAAGTTTGAACCAAACGCTTTTCAACTATATATGTATGTATGCTGATTCTGGTCTTAATGACTTAATGGCCATCGTTCCATTTAAATTAGCAAAACTTTTGAAAACCATCGTTCAGCCACTTGAACCGCCATCCATTGTTCCTTTCCCATTTTCATAACTCAAAAATTCATAGACAAATCGTTTGAGGCCATTAAAAAACGTTCGATGCAGGTCATCTCTGCTTCTTAAGTAAGTGTCATTTGTGAACTGCAGTTAGGTTTATTTTAAGAGACAGCGGTTACGCTGGCTGGGTCATGTTGTCCGAATAATTCATCCATTCACTCCAGTTCTGAAAGTATTGGACGTAGTACCCGCCCTGAAAACCCCCACTCCGTTAGAAAGACCAGGTAGAAATGGATCTGGCTACACCTGAAATATCCACTTGGCGACCAAACACCAGAAAGGAAGAACGACTGGCGCGCTGTTGTTAACTAGGCTATAACCCCGTAAGTGGTGTCTACGGCTATAAAAAAAAAAAAAAGATATAAGGTTTTTTCAACTTCTATGTCAGTTCTTTAAATCCAGTCGGCATTCGAGAGCATTTACATGCACACATTCCTATATAGATGAGCTTGTGCCTCTGTGATAGCGGCGAGATACCCATTAGAATAATCTTCAAATCAACTGCATTGACCTATTTTCCTATTCAGCTATTCAAAAATTTCGTATGCACAGCATATGGCCTATTGCAGCTACTCGTAATGCAGTGACGCGCTGCAACGTCCAGCAGATGTGGACACAACCGCTGCAGCAGAATAAATTCTGAATTTCACCGAATGCTGTTGGCATGTCATGGCGTATGAAGCGGCAGGTTTTAATGCGCGTCACTATGTTACTAAAGGCAACAACAACAACAACTTGTTGTAGAAGCATAAAAAGCTTTGGCCTGCAGCAACAACTACGCACACACCCACAAATACACGTTTATGTACGCCGGCAGCTGTTGCAGTCACCACAAAAATGGTTGCAATGGCAGCAGTTATTTGTACGCCGTTGTCATCTTGTTGATGAGTTGATAGTTTGATGGGCTTGTTGTTGTAAAATTGCAAAATGTGATGCGCCATTAGTGTTGCCACTTAACAAAAAAATATTTTTGCTTAATAAATTAAAAAAATAATAATAAATTCACTAACTTAGCACCATTTTTCTCAAAATCACACGGAGCCATAGCTGGTGAATACGATGGTTGATCGATGGGAATCATTACGTTTTTGACCTAAATTCGTTCACAATCGCTCGATGCGATGGTGCATTATCATCCTGAAAATCCATGAATAATTTTTCCACAAATCCGGCCATGTTTGATGAATATTCTTACGCAAGCTCCTCAATACGGCCAAATAGAACTCCGTATTGACCGCCTGTCTTTCGGAACAAATTCACGATGCACTAAACCACGAATATCGAAAAAAACAATGAGCGTCAATGAAATTTATGGGGCTTTGGCGTGGTTTTTTTGGTTTCGGTTTTAGTTTCGTTTTTTGTTTCCTCCATTCCGATGATTGTTGACTTGGTTGCATGTCAAACTCATAAACCCTTGTCTTATCGGCAGTTATAATGCTCTCCATGAGTGTGCGATCAGATTTCACACGATCCAGCATGTCCAAAGCGTTGATTACGGTCGAGCAAGAACGCATTTCATACCCAAAATACCACCAAAATCATTCGAACGGATTCGCGAGAGATGCCGGAAACTTTTTTGTTTTTTTTTTTGTCAATTTTATTCTTTTCCAGGTTGTCTATCTAGATCACACTTCTCTAAATCTCAGAAAACAGTGACCATCTCCTTTTTGGTCCGGTTAGGGCAATCTTCGCAATAGATTCTTTGGGTGAAGTGTACTGTTTCGACTGATCTTGATTGCTAGTATATATCAGTGAATCCATGATTCGTCAATGGTAACGAAACGACGAAGGAATATCTTCGGCGTGCGCTTGAATAGCCTTTATAAACAAGTATTATATCAGACAATTATGGATCGCGTAGATTTCTAGACCGCTACTAATCTAGCCTTGGACCGAAAACTTTCGTGGCACTTCGAACTTTTGCATTGTCAAAGCGTTTGCGTAAGAGACAGAAACACCAATATCTGGCCAACGAACGAGAGTTTATACAGAAAGCATCACCACACTTATCTAATGCGAAGGCGAATGGTCTGGTCCAAGGACCAATGTAATTACTTTCATGCCCATTTATAGTAATGAAACCGCTTCGATACCTTATGGCAGTTGCTATCAATGCTTCCACGAGTAAAATAAAAGTAATATTTTCATTTATCTATAATATGTGGCAACGCTGTACCCTAATGTGTATATGTATGTGTCCGAGTTAATGCTTGTACGTGCGTGAACGACAACATGTGTGGCAAATAAAAAGGGGCACATCAACTGGTCATGCCAGTGTATTGTGCATATTATGCTTGTATATGTGTATGTATTCGTATGTTTGTGTGAATGTTGCACGCCCAACGAAACTAGGTCATTTGAATAGAGAAATGCAATGGCTGCCCGCATGGCCGACCGCGCCTCACTCAACAGCCAACCCGTGTACAAATGGGACAAGTTGACAAAACCAGAATTCTCATACAAACACACACACGCACACACAGAGACATGCCTACAGCTGCAACAACGTACAGATGGACTTTTTGGGCTCGTGGCGTGGAAGTTTTTAATTTTAACTGCCAGCAGCAATCAAGGCAGCAATATTAAATGCGCTGACGAATTTGTCGAGAACTACATACTACTGACATACATACTATTCTGCAGAGAACGCATAATTTAATATGTTTCAAGACTTTTTTCCAGTAGCAAATAAAACAATTTATTCTTAGTTCCGTACTAGAAATATCTAATAATTTTAAAAAAGATGAAATAACCGTCTCGGACAGTCAAGCGGCACTAAGAGCGATCTACGAGTATGAGATCAAATCGCTATTGATGCAGGAGTATACACAACTAGAGCAGCAGAACAGCAGTCTATCAGATCATAACCAGGTGTACCTTATCTGGGTGCCTAATCACAAAGGTATAGTCGGAAAAGAACTGTCTGATGAGCTCGCCCGCTCCGCAGCATCCACCAACATGGTATGTCCCGAAATGTTGCTGTTGCTGTTGTTGTTCTAATGGTTATCAATGCCCGTCAGGATGATAAGGGTTATCTAGGTTGTCGTCGACGTCATCTAGCGGGAGGCCCATGAAACATGCTGTTTCGACGGGATCGGATCAAAGGGAAAGGGGTGTTAGATATTTGGGGTTGGCGGGACATGCAAAGAGGTGGCCAGTGTCATGCGACCGTTCTTGTCACCCGAACCATTCATTTCGGTTGGCCCTCATGCCATAAAGGAGCTACTCTGCAAGGATTAAAGAGTAGGAGTTGGTAGGTTTCCAAGTGGATAGTGGTTACAACCTTAAAAGATTTAAATATATAATCAACCTCCCAAGGGACAAACTCATGCTACTTGTTGCCTTCTAAACTGGCCATTGCAAGCTCAAGAAGCACTTACATAACATGGACCTAGCTTCTGTGTGAACCGCCGGTTCTGTGACATAGAACCTGAAACTCCAGAACACCTACTAATTGACTGCACAGTAGTCTAAAGGCCCTGAGACTCATGTTTTCAAATAGGGTTCATATCATATCGTCTCAATATCACCCAGCAGTATATTGGAATTTATCAATATGCTGGGGCTAATTGAGTTGTTGTGACTTAAGAGAGGGCACAATAGACCTTAAGTCACGGTTCAATCGCCATTTATTTAACTAATCTATTCTAAGCTAATCCGATCAAAATATGGCATTAAGGGTCGTGGTACAAGCAGTGTGAAGTTAATTCAATTTTTGATGATGAAGATCCATTAAATTTCAATCGAGGTCGCAAGTTCATCAGGTCACCTATTGTGAGATTGAGGCATTAGTGGGACCTTTATATATTCAATATTGCATGATAATTTTTTTTTTCATATTGGATCCCAAACAATTTTTCCACCACTCAAAAAAGGCTCGCGTTGATTGCTCGAAAGAAAGGTACAAAAATATACGAAAACGGTGTTTCGAAACACGTCTATGGCAACATGATAGGTGATGAATCGTGGAATTATGCGTATGAGCCGGGAAGTACACACACAAAAGTTATTTGTGCACGAAGCACTGCCAAGGAAATGGGTGTCTATTTTTTTAAACAAACTGAACTTGTCGCAACCATATTAATAGAACAATGAAGCACAGTACACAACCATTTGTTTGCCAGTTGCCTTTCAAGAAATCAGGAAAACCAACCACCGAAGACGAATCACTTTTCACCATGAAAATGCGAGCTCTCACACGACAAATACTTAGTTTTGCTATAAGATCAGTTAGGAATAGGTAATAGTCCCTGTGTGTTTACATAAGTACCTGCTGTTGACGGTCTTGGCCAGCTGGAAGAGACACCTTTTCCACCTTGGTCGGGTTCGAGGCCGATCTAGAACCTCTGCCGCGCTGTGGGTCCGGCACCCGGCCGCAGTGAAACTCTACACCGAACTGAATTTTCAATTCTACCTGTCTTTAGGTTTAAACCACAGCCAGGTAGAAGAAATCACCCCAATGAGCAGATTGGAGCGCACTTCCCTTCTTACCAGATTTAAGTCTCCGGTCAGACCTTATAGTTTTTGGCACTACAGACAAAAGGCATATTGGATTTTAGTCGCCTCTTACGACAGGCGTACATTACCAAGGTAAATTCCACCCTTTGTCCATTGGGAAAGGAATAGGTATGTAGTGAACTTAAAGTTTAACATTACATGGAGTTTAAAGAACAAAGTATCGAAAAGAACCTACGGTACATTGCCGAGTTAACAACCCCTCAATTATCTTGAATTATCGGATACAGTTATAATATAATGAAAATTAGATTGCAGGCCACATACATATGCATGTTTGCATTATATTTTACTGATATCAAAGGGCAAGTAAATAGGAAGTATCTTGTCATCACCAGTATATATGGATTTTGATCGATTAAATACAAGCGATCACTGGAAAATGTTCTAAGTCCTGACCTCATTAACAAACAAATGTGAACTAAGAAAGTTAAACAGTTTTACTGACATAGTTCTTCATTCGTTTCCGATAATAGAAATGTATTATTCTTGATACTTACGCGTTGTGTTTGCTTTGGATTAAGTGCATGTGAGAATCGATTGTCGTGTATCGATATGGTACTAGGTTAATAACTTACCAGCTGTTAGACTTTATTATGAATTAGAATTTAGAAATTATTATGAATTATTTAATTAGTATTATTAGTACTATATTTTTGTAGTTAATTATCAGTAGTAATCTAATCGAATTTGCAAATTATCGATAAGAAATCAACTGAGCACACTCATTATAGTCCCTTATCACACGCGGCAACTTTTGTCGCGGCAACTCTTGGTTTATAGGCGAGGGGCGACGAGGAGAGGAGAATCGCGCCGAGTTTCCAGTGTTCAGCAACTCGCTTTGTGTTCTTATTCGTAACAGTTCGCTGCGACGTTTTTCGGCATTCGTGTTCTTTCTTTCGTAGTACATAGTTGCATTTACGTACATTTTTTGAAATTAATATTTTGAATATATTTAAAAAAATTAATTTCATCTTTTGGTAAGTAATTTGCAAATATGTATACAAATATATATAATACAATATAAATATTTTAGAAAATGGAGTATGACGAAAAAATCGAATTAATTAAAGATATTGTGAAATGTATGGAGGAAGCCATACAAATTGATTCAGACGACAGTGAAAAGGGTGATATATGTGAAAGTCTGTCATATAATCTTTGTTTTAATTTTGAATTATAAATAAAATGTATTTCTTAATTGACAGAACTGATTAATAAGTATATGTGATAGAGCGGCCCAAATACCTATAAGGAAAAAGAAACGACAATGGGTTAAAGTAAAGAGTAGACAATGGGTTAAAGTAAAGTGAAAGAGAATGAGAAAAAAACTCGAACAGAGTTGCGCAACACAAGTTGCTCGTGTGAAGGTACTGGGCGACAGCAAAAGAGAATCGCCCGAGAATTAGAAAAGATACATTATTTTTTCCTCGTTTTTCTACATTTAAAACCGGGCGATGATGGTACTCGGAGGCTATCAAACCTATCAACTTTAAATTGTAACTGTAGCATTATCTGGCACGCACAATTTTTTGTTATTACTTTAACAATTTTTATAAATAATTTTTTACTATTTTGTGATAAAAGATTTGAAACTTTGTTTGCAAGACCGCCATTTTGCAAAAACTCATGTAAAGCTAGAATATGCCTTCTTACTTAACTGTTTTATGTACATATATTTGGATTCCGTTTTCAGACAGCACTAGTCTCTTAATACGACGATTTGCTCTGTAGCTGCGGTTTCGTATTCAAATATCTATATACACTCGAGATCAAAAGGAACCCGGACCATGCGCGCGGAAAAATCGAATCGATAAAAGATTTTTGGCTGGACTGTTACAAGCTCTTTTTTGTGCTGTGAAGTTTGATCTCACTATGCCAATTGGTGTGATATTGGTAGTTTGGATTGCTTTATTTACGAAGCGACCTGTATATCTGGAGACTTTTATCATGGATAAAAATTGGATTTGTTTGCTTGAAATTTTGTGTTTTGTAAGGAATTGAAAGGGGTCTCCCATCCGAGGCTATTTTGGTCTTTTCATTGGCGGCGTTTTTTTACGTGACGGGTCTCAAATCCAGTGTACTACTCTGGGACGGGATGATTTGCCTTCCCACTTTACCTCACCTTCAAACCGATCTTTTTAGGTACTCAGAGAGAGAGAGAGATATTTAGTCCTGATCTGCTTGAGCCATATGTAAAAGCGTCGTTTCAAGCCAACCGAAAGTGAATGGCGCTCAGAGAACTTTCCTAACTTGCGTAAACTTCTAAACACGGTTCCATCCTTCTGAGACATTGGCTACGCTGGTTGGGTCATGTCGGCCGAATAGAAGAAGGCAGATGAAGACCTCCATTCCGTTGGAAAGACCAGGTGAAGAAGCACCTGGCTACACTTCGAATCTCCAATTTACGCCAAGCAGAGAAAAGAAATAATGACTGACACACTGTTGTAAACTCGGCTTTAACCGCGTAAGTGGTGTCTACGCCAATAAAGAAGAAGAAATAATTATATTGTAGTATTATTTGTAGAAGAAATGGGCAGAGGAAAGCTTTGCCCAGAGACAAGCCGTAAACTTATAAAAAAATTTGCAAAATAACAGTTATGCTCAAAGGATAATTGCAAAAGTTATGAAAAGTTTCCTAAAATTTGTGTTTAGTCCTTTGAAACCTCCAAAAAATTGCGAAATGAGGGAACGACCACGAAAATCCTCGTTTCATAATACGAATTATGTAGAGATTTTATCCAAACGTGAAACTTGGAAGTTCTCTAAAGCAAACAAAAGGGAATCTGGTGTAAAAATTTCTTCGATCACTGTTGCGCGTCGCCTTGGAGAAAATAATCTCTTCAAAATGATGTTTAGTAAATGCCAAAATAAACAGCTGAACAGTTGGATGGCTTTTGCTTCAGCGCATTTCAATTGGATCGATAAAGAATTGCAAAAAAATGTCGCGCGATCCTTTTTCCCGATGAATTTAAAATAAATAGAGTACAAGTAGGTATTGATGGGTAAGTTTTGGTTCGATGTCCGAAGAAGGCTGAAATGAAACCTCGGTACAGGCGAAAAAATTTCAAACTACCTTATAATTTTAGAAGTTGTATTGCTTCCTTATGCTGAATGGTATATGCCTTTAATTTGGCAGTTTCAGCATGAAAATGTCTCCTAACATACCTGGGGTGTGGTCAGGACTTGGCTACAATATCAAGGAATCAATATTGTGACTTGATCAGCACAATCTCCGTATTTAAATTCTGCAGAAAGCCTATGGAAGATTGTATAAGAACAGTTGGCAGCCATTATATGCATTTTTGTTATAATAGTCTTATATTTACGAGTTAAAGGTCACATGATTATATTTGATTGTCAAGTGAAGTTCTTGACAGTTCCTTTAAGAGTTGTCTGCTGATAATGCTTAAATTAATTTTAAGTTATTTTTGCTTTTGAAATGTGTAAAATACATTTTATTAACTACAAAAAATAATTGTTTCCTCCTAAGAGCTGTGGTAATACTTTTTTTTGCAAATAGTTGTGAAAACATTTTGATTTCATGTGATGATGGTTTACTGTCAGTAACTGTACATAGATACACATACATACATATGTATAGTATGTACATATACATATAAATACTTTGAATTGCATCAACATACATACATGTATATGTACATTCATATTTCTTTATATACTACATCCATATCACAAGTATAGAAATATTTTTTTTTTTATAATTATTTGTGCTAATTCCAAGAAAGCTTTTTCAGTTACGACATAGAACCACGCCAGCAAGCGGCCGCTCTCAATCAGAGCTCTAAAGTCGAAAGATTCAGATTTGCACTTCCATGAGATTCAACAGCAGTAATATCTGCATACATACATACCTATGCAAAGTCGTCGCTTTTTAAGTTTGTGGCGCACTTAAGCTTCGCTTGGCCACAATTTTTTCACCTCGTTTGCCTTAACTTTTTGGCGTTTTTTCTCTATCCACTTATTGTATGTACTCCACGGTATGCTTGACTACGTATACTTATGTACATACATTCTTTTGTACGTATAAAAGCTGTAGTATGTATACAGTTACGAGGCAAATAACTTTATCTGCTCCCGGCCGTTTCCTCATTGAAAGCACTTAAACTTGCACGCGAATGTAAGTACATATGTATGTATGTAGATAGACATATACATTTACTTATTTATACATTTGTATGTGTACATAAATACATACATATGTACATACATATACTTATTTATACATATATTCTAAGGCAATTTAAACCACACCCACACAAAAACACCCATCATCTCCATAGGGAGATAGAGAACTTGCCGAATAATATGTATGGTGTGTACGAAGTTAATATGGATGTGTGTATATCGCACACCTGTACTTTGTCGCACCATTAGAACCAGTCAACAAACCGCACAGCAAACTTTATATGCAGCTATAAAGTGCTTCCAAAGTAGTTTTGTCGCAGAATAACGAGAGCTTTTAAAGCTTATAATCGGTCGACGTCAGAACGCAAAACGTATTGGAAAGACTACGGAACGCATCACTGTTAAGCTTTTCAGTATCTAATGGGTACTTTTACATGCAAGGCGGATTCAGTATCTAGAAGTTTGACAAGCTTTCAAAATTCGAATCTGAAAATGAATATTGCCAATTTCATATTTACGATATTTTTGAATTTGAACCTGGAATATATGAAGATAAGTATTTAATTTATTGGGAAACCATTCCCCACTAAAAAAATAGGTCTTAGAAGATATTTACATATTGTAACGATTTCAACGAATCAACGAATTTTGGAGGATTTCACGCAAGTGAGGAAAGTTCTCTGAGCGCCATTTACTTGGGAGTGGTCAGAAACGGTTCTTTTGCACATATTAAGACCAAAAAATATCCATTTGAAGGCGATCTAAAGTGAGAAGGCAAACCATCCCTCCTCAGGGTTGGGCGTTGGGTTTAGAACCCGCCACGTATAAAACGTCCCAAATGAAAAATAAAAAACAGTCTCGGATAAGAGATTAACACCAACAACAATGCCAGCATCGAAATCCAACGAAGAATAACACTTACCAACAGGTACTACTTCGGACTGAGTTGACAATTGAGAAGTAAAATCCTTTCTCGAAGAACAAAGACCAAACTCTACAAGTTACTTATCATATCCGTCCTGCTTTTCGTCGGCGGTCAGCTCCAAGGAGTGATCGTTATATTTCGTGATAGAAAAACTGAATGTGGAATTTAGAGATATTTCACTAAGTACAGTGCGGACTAAGCTAAGTTAAAGTCAAAAGTCTCAAGTAACTCTCGCAAGGCTGTTTTTTTAACAGATTTGCATTATTATTGATTAATTTACGGTCAGTTGATTCAACTCGAGTTTTTTGTCATTAAAAAGAAGAAAAAGTCTGTATAACAACAGACAAACAATTAAGTACGCCAACCACCATTTCGATAGGAGATGGGAGCTAGGTGAACGACTTCGAACACCCGAGATTTCAATTTGTGCAAAACAGCAAAGCAATACGCATATTTCACGAGACCGATTGAGCGGCACAGTAATGGACTATCAGTTTTAATGGCCGGCAATTACTAGTGACGAGGCAGAGGGAAATAGTAAGCCTTAGGCCCTTCCTAATTCTGCCTTTTCATTTACTTCTCTTCGTAAATGACTGCGGATCTATATGAAAATAACCGAGTTACCTTCCGAGTTTAGTTATTGCATCTGCACATAACCTTATCCAGTGCGACTTAGAATTGGTGCTGCGGATAACATTAATGCCGCTTCGCTACAAATTCCCACTTGTCCCCTTCTGTTATTTGAACAATTCCTGAGAGACTGAATTGTAGTAATTTAGTTTAATGCTGTTTGGTGCCAATTGGAGATTCCAAGTGTAGCCAGATTCTTATCCATTTGGTCCTTCCAACTGAATGAAGGTTTCCGCTTCCTGTGCTTCCCCTGGCGGGTACTGCGTCGAATGCTCTCGCAGCTGTAGCATTTCGGATGACATGACCTAGCCAGCGTAGCCGCTGCGAAGGTGATATTCGTCGTTTGCCAATGCGCAAAAGGCCATACATCTTTCGCAGAACCTTTCTCTCAAAAACTCATAACGTCGACTCATCAGATGTTGTCATCGTCCATTCCTCTGCACCATATAGCAGGAGGGGAATAATGAGTGACATATGGTCTTGGTTCCTCGAGATCTACGAGTGCGAAGTTATGACTATCAACAGTGACGTGGGAGCCAAGTCGCGAGTTCGACGAATATTTGTTTGATGGCAGGAGATATTTCGTCTTGTCCTCATTCATAACCACACCCATACGCTTCGCTTACTTAGCCAGTTTAGATAAAGCAGAACTAACTAAGCGGTTGTTGAGGACAATGATATCAATATCATCGGAGTACGCCTGCAGCTGGATACTCTTATAGAAGATTGTACCTGATTGATTAAGGTCTGCAGCTTGCATTATTTTTTCCAGTAATATATTAAAGATGTCGCACGAAAGGGAGTTGACTTGTCTGAAACCTCGTTTGGTATCGAACACGGCTCAGTGAGGTCCTTCCCGATCCAGACGGAGGTTTTGGTGTGGCTCAACGTCAGTTTACACATCCGTATTAGTTTTGCGGGGATGCCAAATTCAGACATCGTGGCATTAAGGCAGGTCCTTTTCATTTTGTTTATTTTAGAGGCTTATCCCACGGTAGTTAGCACAGATTTTGGGGTCTCGCCTTTTGTGGATTGGACAGAAGACACTTAATTTCCAATGTTGTTGTTTTAACGGCTTGTCGTCGAGGTCACCTAACGGTAGGCCCAAGAAACGTGCTTTTTCGACGGGGACGGACCAAATGGAGGTGGGTGTTAGGGCATTCAAAGAGGTGGCCAGTGTCATGCGGAGACTCGTTGCATGCAGGACACTTTTAATTTCCAATCATCGGGCATGCTTTCGTCTGATCATATTGTACAAAGAAGCTGATGCATGCTCCTTATCAGTCCGCCGTGTTGGAATAGCACGGCCGGCAATCCATCGGCCTCCGCCGCTCTGTTGTTCTTCAGACGGAATCGGGTTCACTATCTCCTGGTGTTAAGCTTTCACTGCCATTCAGCATGTTGGAGAAGTGCTTCCTCCATAATTTTAGTATGCTCTGGACATATCATCACCTCTGGGGTCCATCCAGATCTCTACTGGGTTAAAAAACGTTGGGTTTAACTCGCCATGGATCTCCTTTTCTTAGTCAATTTTGACAAAATAACACGTGTTCTCTAACAAAATGGGTATAAAACTTTGTCGGCTAGTCAATTATTACTGTGAACTGTTAACTTCAACGCTAGGCGATAGTTTCTTCATACCCGCAAATTGTTTCAGCAAATAAAATACGTTGCTTTTTTAATGAATATGACTATGTTTTATTTTAATGCATCTTTAATATATATTTATTTTCGTTTTTGTTATTTGTTGTGGTTCTTTTTTTTTTTGTTAATTTTCTTTTTGCATTGTATTTATTTTTTCTTTTTCCTTTGTTTATATTATTCTTCATATACATATGTACGTTCATTCTATTCATTTATCATACATATATATTTGTATTTATATATGTATTTCGTTTCGGCTGCATATAATTCCTGCTCTCTCTTTCACTAGCAATTTAATCACTCCATTTATAATTAATACATAATTATAATTAATTGCTCAGTATGCATTTACATATATGTATATATTTTAACTTTGCTTTCAATTAGACATTTAATTAGAAATTATAAGTATTTTAATTTAATATTAATTACATACACTTTCCCCAAGTAAAATGATCAATGACAAACAGTTCTTGCCGTTTTCAGCACATGAGTTTTTTTTTTTATATAATTGTTGTTCTTGCAGTTTTCATTCATTTTTTTTTTTGGATTTTCTTTGTTGTTTATTAATTTGGTAAGCTTAAAATATGAGCGCATTAAAATTTTCCTCGCCAAACAAATAAGTTATAGTTAATAACAATTCAATGAATAAATTTTCAAGGTAAATAAACACGCTTAAAGCAATTGCGTTAGTAAAATGTAGAATTGCGAATTGTAAAGCAACAGATGAAATCAACGTTTGTCCAATTAGATGTAATTTTGGCCTAATACATACACAATGAATGTTATTAATTTATTATTATTTTTAAATTTTTAAGTTTGTTTATATTATTTTATAATTTTCTTTTATTTATTCGGTTTAAAACTGTACATTGCTAATTAAAAACAAAAAATAATTAATCGAGAAAGCACAAGTCTCCAAAATGTCTCTCTAAATGTTTGCGATTGTACGTGTGTATGTGTGTAAAAATCAAGTTGGGCCACTTGTGGTGAAACATAGACACGAGTGTAGCTATCAAAATGATATGCTAATAAGCAAAATAAAAACATAATTCATAAAATGTGCACAAACGCATTTTTCGTTTTATCGTAAATGAAAAGATTTTCAAAGTAAAATTTTGTGTAACTTTATTTGGATTGTGGAGGACAACTTTTTATTTTTTTATGTAGATTTAATTTAAATTTATCTTTTAATTTTATTTAATATTTATTTTTTAATTTTAGTTATTTTATTAATTTCAAATTATTTTTTATATTTTATTTATTTTCTAATTATAAAATTTTGCTTAAGTTTATATGGAGTGTATATTTTTTTGATGTAGTTTCAATTTAATTTTTAATGTTTAATTATTTTTTAGTTGAATTAATTTTTTAATTTTAACTATTTTATTAAATTGAAACATTATTTTTTGACTGCAATTTATTTTTTAATTTTAATAATTTTTTAGTTTCAATTTTATTTTTAATTTGAATTATTTTTAGTTTCATTTTTATTTTAAATTTTAATTATTTTTAGTTTTAATTTATTTTGTAATTTTAATTTGTATTTAATTTCAATTTATTTTTTAAATATTAATTATTGTTTAAATTCAATTTATTTTTCAATATTAATTTAATTTTTATATAATCTCAATTTATTTTTAAATTCTTTTATCTTTAACATTTTATTTACCGTTTTTAATTTTTGTTACTTTCTTTTTGGTTTTTTTTTTTTAATATTTATTTTTTTCTATAATTTCAAAACAAATTAATTTCTTTTCATTTCGGAAAAACGAAAATTGGGTTTGTACATTGCGCTCCTGCTTCACGCTCTCCACTTTTTCTCTTACGCTCTCTCTCTTATACATCACATCATCGCCATTATAAGTTATTTTGTTTTAAAAGCATCACCATTAATGTTTATATATATATTTATTTCTTTTTTGAAATACCTTCAACATTTGCTAGGCTATGGTTGAAACGTGCACAAACATGTTTTCAAATTGTGTTTGCTTTTGTAACTTTTTTTTTTCAAATTGCTTGCTTCCCACTTGCAACCAGCCAGCAAATGTTGAAATATTGCAACTCTGCATATCGCGCTCTGCTTATGCATCGTTTTTTTTATATAATTATTAGTATTTCTTTTAGTTTTTTTTTTTGATACAAATATGTACACGTTTTGTAATTTTTTGCTTTATTTGATTTTACAATTTTTTTGTTTGAATGTTTTTGTTTTTCAATGCATTTATTTTTTCATTTTTGTAGTTTTACTTTAATTTTATGTTTTTTTTTTTTTTTTTTGTTAATTTTAAATTTTCTCTTTTTTTTGTTATTTTGAGTACATATTACATCTGTATCTACGCTTAATGCTTACCATTATGCTTTGTTTTTGTTTGCATTTTTGTAATTATCATTTATTTAAAATTGTAAATTGTTTTGCCGCAGTGTTTCAGGTCAGCGATGCAGCAAATACATTTTAAACAACTCACATACTGTACTCATACTCGTCGCGCTTCGCTCATACTTTACTCGCCCTGGTTCTTAAACTACACTCTCGTGCTGGGCATGTTCGTTATTTCGCTCGTTTTGCATATGCTTCGATAAAGTGTTTGTTTTTCTCGCTACTTCTTTTGCCAACAACTATAAATTTTTACACCAACATCTGTAATTTGTTGTTCAATAATTAGCATATATGTTGTTTTTTTTTTTGTTCAAATAAATTTTATATTTATAATACATCAATTAGTTATTAATAAATTTAATTTAATTTAAATTTGCTTTCAAGTGTTGCTTCCTCTTTATCGTGTATTTTAAACTACTTACAAGTAAATTATTTGTTTATTTATTGTATATATATATATGTTGTTGTGTTTTTTTTTTACTTTTTTCGTTTTCTTTTCCATTTTTGATTTTTCAATTTTTTTAGTTTTTTCTTTTTAAAAAATTTGCAATCTCTTAATTCATAAATCAATTATATGTTTTTGTATCTTTAGCTTAAAAAAACTTTTTAATCTTCTGCTACTTCTGTTCAATGTGATCGACAGCGTGACGCTCATAGTGGAAATGGACGGCTGTGGACTGTCAGCAACGCCGCCATCGCTACCAACAGCCCCCACAACTAAATACACAAATCATTCTTACAACTACCACCGTTTATTTCCACTGCGTGTATACTACCATCACTAAGGTGAGAACTACATTGTTCTACTAGTTTTGCTTGTTGTTTTTGTTGTTGTAATGCAACATTAATTGATTTCCTGAATGTCATTATCCATATTGTTGATTTGCGGCTGATGATTCGACTTGACCATACACGAACGTGCCACCGACTCGAATAATCTAAGCGTTCAACGAAAATTATCGATATTAAACAATTACGATTTTTTCTACGTAGCACTAATATGTTGTATTTTTTGGCACTTACCTTGAAATCTCTGGTGCACAGTGCACAAAGTCATGATCCCAGAACTTGTAGATGGGATTCTTGATCAGCTCGATGAAGGTAATCAGCAAACCCCATGGATGTGGCCGATTCACAATGAGACGTTCAAGTAGCACACGTGTGATCTGCTCTTGTATGGCCTCAGAGTTGGCCTCGGCGAACAAATGTAGCACTGCGCAGCTGAAGTAGTGTGTGTGGCTATTCGGATAACGCAATTGATTGGCAATGGCGTTCAGGAAGAGATAGCGTCCTTCGGTATCCAAGTCGACAGCCAAATTCTGGAATATATCCATGTGTGCGCTGTGTGCGATGTTCGATGTATTGGGCACGAAATTTTTACTTCTGCGCGTGGTAATATTCATAAAAAAATAAATAAAACACGAAAATGTTAACAAAAACTAAAGTAGTGCATGTCAAACAATCGAAGAGCATGTTGTTACTCACCTTATGTGCGAAATAGCTTGCGTACCCACATACAGTACGAGCGCATTCATGAGCGGAATGTTGTAACGTGAGCCGGGCTCATTTGAGATCTGCAAGTGTGAGCGCAGCTCCGAGAGGAAAGTTACCGGAGCGCGTGCCTTCAGGTAGGAGTCGAGATCTTTCTTGAAATTTGCTGGCTGTATATTGAATACGTAATTTGAGCAAATTTTCGGTGCTGTTGCAGTCTCCGCCAACATATCAACTTTCAAATTAGGCGTAAATGGATCGGGTAAACGCATGTTGCGTGGAAAAGCAGCCAATATTATGTTGCGCATTTGTATGCAATTGGGCGGTATTGCATCACAAAAACCAAAATGGTAGTCACATAAAAATTCAGGGAAATCGTGCAATAACACGAGCAGAACACGCAGCGTTCCCTTGTACAATGTTTGTACGGGCTTCGCTAGCTCGGCATTCCGCAAGAATGGCGCCAGATAGCGGAACAAATCGAGCAGCAGCTGTGAGTACAGTGGCCAGCCCTTCTGTTGCGGTATCTGTGCTAGTATACGTCCGATAAAAATGCGATGTGAGATCAACTCCAACCAGGCGTAGCCGAAACCGGGTGCATGTTCTGGATTGAGAAGATGATACGTGTGCGAGAAGGCAGTTATAATGCTGTGCATCAGACTCTCTAGCACTGCGTCGGGTGAGCTCAGCTCTAGGAATAGCATCACAAAGAAGCGATGATAGCCGAGCTGTTGGAATGCGGTGCCATGTAATTCTTGGTCCTGCCGCAATATGCCGAGAACAATGCCGAGCACCTTGTTTAGCAGGTTCATTTTTGTCGTGGTATTGCCCGCTTCGCCGGAGTGGCGTACCAGCAGAGCAATTAAATGCACAAATGCGTCGATCCAATGGAAGATTTTGGTGCGCGCTTGCAATGGTGAATTGCTTGGGTCGTTCAGTATGCGATACACCAAATCAATGCAGATTTGTGTGGCCTGACGGAAAAAGCGCGTTATCAAGTCATCGGTCTTCAGAATGCCATACATATTCATCTTCTGTACGAATGATGTGAAGATCTTGGCCTCACGCGACAAATTGTTCGATTGGTTGTAGATGGAGACCCAGTCTTTGAGCAGGAATTCGGTCTTCTCTTGCAAACCAGGTGGATCATCGCAATCATTGGACTATAAAAGCATACAAAAAGAATTTATTTATTTTATTAAAGTTGAGAAAAAGCAACAACATAACAAACATTTGGCACTCACCCGTACATGCTGCATACCCGAGGTCATGTATTGTCTGGCACCGGCCAAATAGTGATCAGTTCCGCCAAAGGGTCCCGCATCCATCATATCAATCTGATGAGTCGTGGCATCAGGATAGCGATGCCGATTCTGTGGCAAGCGACCCAACATCTCGAATGTGCCAGTCATTTCTGTTTCCAGAGTGGCGCTGGTGCGTCCATCAAGCAGCCGTTCCATTAATGTCATGGCAAACGTGACAGCCATGTAATTATTGCCATTATCCATAGCTTCGCGCAACAACAAATCGAATTGCGGCACATTTATGAAATGTGAGGTTATAAGCCATTTGATAGCTTCAACATTGTAGCGCACCTCTTCGCGTACATCGAAAATGCACTTGGTGATTGCTCGTTCTGTTACACCAGCACCAAAAGTATTCTGTAACATATTCAGTATACGTAAATGTATATCACGGTACAATTTCATTTGCTCGATGTGTTCGGGTATGTTCACCAATCCTTCAATGAGACCCTCAACGACGCGTGTCAGTAGATTTAAAGCCGATTCATTATCACGTATACGCCTAGTTACCATTAGTGCATTCAGAAGCGCATGTATTTTGCTGGCCTGCAATTGCAGTGTGGATATATTCATGGTGCTGTTGAGGAATGCATCCATTTTGGCAGCTAATTCGGCATATAGGAGGCCCATTTCGTCATTGCCGAAGGTAGCCGGGGGCAACTCTTGTGGTTTGGGCAAGAATAAAGCGATATCGCGTTCGGTCATTTGTTGGAAACCGGGAATATTGCGTGCGAACTCGGCGTACACAGCGAATTGTGTATGTGGTATGCCGCCGACTTTCAAACGTACTTGCTCCGGCATGCGCTCGGTTTGATAGGCCAATGTTTGTGTGTCATAAAAGCGACTACAAAAATGAAAGAAAGTGATTATAAATTTGGGTATCTATAGTAATGCAATGTGTGTGTGACTTACCCGCCCTCATCTCTGGTCATTTTACGTGTATCAAAGTCGGTGGACATGCGTCGATCTACTTCGGGTGTTGATTTCTCAGCCGCTGTCTTTTGTATAAAAGCGCAAGCGAGCTCGACGTTGTCATTGCTAAGCTGTATAGCCGCCGCTTCGATGTCCTGATAACTTGGTCCACCAGTCAGCGCAGATAAGAACGCTTTGCGTATGTTATTTGTCAATGTTTGCGACAAGGAGTCTTTACAGGTAATCATCGCCATGCCAGCCGATAAATAACGCACCATTTGATGTGCAGCTGTGCGCATGCGATTCTCATCTGGATCGAGTCCGAAATCTTTGCGCACAATTTGCTCTGTTGTGGTCACTGCAATACGCACACTGCGATCTACGACCGGTTGCAGCCATTCGGTAATTGTGCGTTCAATTGCATTGAGTACAATATGCTTCAGACCGGGATTGGCATGCAAAAATGTTATGTTCGGCGATAGTACCACATGCTGAGCGATCAGATGGAAATTGGCTATATTTATATCCACGAAAGAGAAACGCGGTTCGGGCGCTTGCATTATAACCTGTCCGGCTGATTCGTTGCTAATGCTGGGTGAAGGCACTACACCGCCTGGTATGTTTGCGCCGCCAACGCCACCACTACCACCACCACCCATGAGTAAGGCTTGTGCGTCTGAATCGTTGGGGCCCATTTGTCCGGGACCTGGAGTTTGACCTTGTGACGGTTGTTGTTGTTGCTGTTGCTGCTGAGGCGGTGCCTCAACATTTTTGGGTTTAGGCTGGGCCATTTGATGTTCAATATTCATCGAACGTGAGGGGTCCTTCAAATAGACGATCGGCTTTAATTTCTGCAAATCCAGATTTAATGTCTTGCAAAGCACTTCAATTTCAAATTTCAAATTAAGTTTCAATTCAGGCTCCTGATGCAATTCTCCAAGTACATTCATAATAGCCATTGTCCATGGGTTGGGTGTTTTGAAGACCTTCGATTTACCTGAAGATTCCAATATTTTAGCTACAAATGGCACAACAAACAACAATTCTTGTTGTCCTTTATGATATGCCTCGGCCAATAGGGTTTTCAAGTCTAATTCAATTTGTAAAATAGGCTTATTGCGTCCCAACGTCATCATGCCCAACCAATGACCCAGATTCTTTAACAAACTGCGGTCGGAGAAATTCACCACACCCTTATCGGAACGTAGTAAAACTTTAATATTCCGGAGTGTCTCCTTGGTTACATATTTATTGATTTCGGGATTCTTCAGTGCCTCCAAGAAATTGAAATATAACGAATGAAAGTTGAATTCCAATGAAGCGCGCTTCAGCACCAGATACTGTGCTAGCCACGGCCAATATTCCTTCGTCATGATTTCCTTAATCTCTTCGCATTTCTGCGGTATATTCAGTTGACTTAAATTGTTAAATATGAATGCGGTTTTATCCTGTACTGGTTCGGGCGGTATAGTGATCTTCTCCTCTTGATTGGCAACCAATAGTGTATCGATATTAGTAGCGGTAGCAATTGATTTCATACGTGATGCATGTATGGACTGAGCAACAACCATAGGCTTTTGTTGTGTTGGAGTTGTTACTATATTTCCTAGAATTTAAAAATCAAAAGAAACACGCAGTTTTAATAGGCAATAAAAAAACATTTTTATTTGATATCAATTTTTAAATATGGATATTTTTCATGCACTTTTAAATATTTAAAAATATAGTTACAAAATTATCTGAAAAAATTTACTATTTCTTTAAACACGACTAAATTCTGGTACAGGGTAACTTGAAATATTCATTCACAATGTTTTTTTTTTTTTCAAAAAACTTTTATTTCAAAGCAAAACTATGCAGATGATATTGCATAGATGACGTCGAATAACAAAATAGAGAAAAATTATAGAGGAAATTACTAGTTAAATATATATTATATATATGTATATAAAAAATATTACAATAATTAAAAAAAAAAAAAAAATTGGTCAAAATTAAGTGTAATAAAATCTTTGGCATGCTTACGAAATGTTTTGCGATGCAGACTTCGTATACTTAAACCGATAATATTTAACTTTAATGTCATGTTCTGGCCGACACTTAATCACGAAATTTAGGCTGTGGAGCAGATTATCACAATAATCTAATATGTTTAGCAGGATTTCGCGATACAAAAATGACTTATTAATCCCTCCAGCAAGGAGATTTCAAGTTAAAATATCCCTGATTTAGCGCTATCTGTTTTTCAGTAGGAAAATTTATCACATTATCACTACAAACTGATAAAGTAAAAAAAATTAAACAGATAAAATAAAAATTTAAAAAAATATTTTTGGGTCACCCTGTACTTTAACATATAAAAAATATATGCACGCTTTTGTAAACAAACTCACCTGTCACAGAATTGCTGCGATAAATTGAATCGGGTTGTGGCTGTTGTCCACTACCAGCCATAAGCATTTGTATCTTGGCCGGTGGTGGTTCCTGTTGCAAATAGCCACATTCTACATATTGAATCAAATGCGGTGGAAAGTCATTAAAATGTGCAATGGAACGTATGTATTCACAGTATTTGTTGTATGAATGTAGTCGATTTTTGAAACGATCCAATGCCGTTATGCCGAAATTATACATTTTCGAGTCCTGTTTGCGCAATGCATCCAAAACACAGCGCAAGGCCAAACCTAATGCCACACATGAGGGCACTAAATTACGCTCTATTATGCCACCAAATAATTGTGCTGTGATTTGTAACTCCTTTTCTGGATAGTGTGGGAAAAAGCGATACTCCTCGAAAAGATTACGCAACATACATTGATAAACTTCCTGTTCACGACGTATATTCGAATCCTTGAATCTTTGCAATATATCAAGTACTTCATCAATAGACAGTGTGGGATGTGGTGGATGATTATAGATACGTTGAAAATATGAATTAGCCTCATCTTCAACTTCCTTGGAGACGGGTCCTTGCAGATCAGCCATACCCGGATTTATGGGGTTAGGTGGCGTTGGTGTCGGCTGTTGCGCTGCCTGCGGCATTCTACCTAAATTTCCAATATTCGGTGGTGGAATTTGCATAGCATTCAGCGGATATGGACTGGCAGCTGGATTCATAAGACGCGACGGAGAAGCTGGTGTAGACGCCAAATTACCTATGAATTAGTATATTCAATTACGCCAACTTAAAAGATTTCTATAGAAATAAGTTTACACCCAGAATCTTTACCTCACCAACTTTGTTTATAGCAATTTTGTTTGAATATTTGAAAATGCACATGGGTTTAGAATTTAGCCAATTTAATAGTTCGTATAAATAGAAGTTGGTTTCGACTAGAACATTTTGCCCGCGATCGGGTTTGAAATCTCAAAGAAATTCCTCTTCAGTATATAACTATCTTTTTTTGTGTATTTTTTAAACTAAGTTTTCAGTTGGACATTTGATTTCCTCTCGTAATTTTTCAAATTAGTGAGGTTATGTTTTGCAGAGCAATATGATTGCTCTAATTTCTGGTTTGGGTTTATATTTCTTTGGTATAGGTATATTTTTATTTTCCTAATGTAGTTTCAATGACTTTGCTAATACAGTCAAGTGTGAAATTAGCGGTGAAAGTCATACCATGTTGGAACAACGTAGATGCGCCTTCAACTTATGTTTTTAATAGTACATGAAGCTAAAACAAACACTACTGCACGTCTAACGTTTCATTTTAAACTTATTTATAATAAAAGTAATGACCAATATTTACTCTTCAACTTACCTAAGACGTTTCCAAAATTGAAGGCGCCATTAGGTCCACCGAGATTTAAGTTGGCTATATTCGTGGTTAAATTCGATAGCGTATCCATTGTGGGTCCAAACATTTGTTGTGCATTCAAATTGGCGGAGAAAGGTGGTGGCGGTACGCCCGGTACACCGGCCATATCCATGCCACGATGCCCACGCATAACACCTTGTAGTTGTGGCACTAATGGTGGCACGTTGGCTCTTGCCTTATTCGCCATGATCGAACAGTTCGCGGTCATTTGCATAATAAGATCAACTATTTCTGGTGGTACATTGCCAATGCAACCTTGGAGGCATTGCAACATTGTTGTCACTGTTTCAGGTGGTAGCTGAGCCTGTTTGGATGGCAATTGGCTTTCCGGTATTTTAGCGTTTGTTATTTGTGGGCAACGACGTTGTAGGCATTTCAAAATAGCTTGAATGAAGGGCTCACCATGTTCACGTATCTTATCACTTAGCCATTTTTCCAGTTTAAGGTATTCGCGTCGCGATGCTAGGCATGCCAAATCGATCACAAATAGAAATGAACGTTCATTAAGCAGTGTCGATAGTGCTTTTAAATCTTGTGCTACATCAAGTATGCGCGAAAGCTTGACCTGATCATATTCGGTGCCGCGCTGATACCAATCCGACATGGACTGCATAATAATGGGACGTAAAATTACACCAAAATTTTGTGAACTCCAAGCAGTCATAAGTATTACGCTTGAATTTGGATGATTTGCTAGAAAAGTCGGTATGAGTTGACTAAAAAGTTCTTGACGCAATGCAGTAATTGGTGGATTTATGTGTAAAAGTGACAAAAACAATATATCGGGGCAATGTTGTGCTGGGAATTTAAACAATTCAATAACTTGATGGTAGAATCCTTGGTCTGCAATATACAGCAAAACTTCCACTAAGTGTAGAGATTTCCAAGCGCACACTTCTTTGTTATCGGTATCTGGTGGCGTTTTTAGCATCTCTACTGGTGCGGCGGTGAAGATGTAATCGGAGAATGTAAACAGATCGGGATTTTTTAACATAACCGCTATCAGCGACAGCTGGCCGTTTACGTTTTGCCAATGACGATATATACATTCTGGATGTGGGAATAGAGCAGATTGTGTACCCAAACGGAAAATGGTCAGCAGCAGATCAAGTCCGATTCTGTCCTTCAAAATGAATTCCGGATGATCAAGTTCTTAAAAAATAAATAAATATTTAAAATATTAAAGTTAATTTTATTGTATTTATTTTAAGATGTATAACGATAACTTTAAAAATATTTCCATAATTTTTTCTGTCGCTTTCACAACATAGCTCGCGCGCTAAAATTATTGAACTTACCTAAGCAAACCTCTTTCCAATTCAGCTGTGGCACTACCTCCTTCAGTGCCTGCACAAACACGTCCGGTTTCCATGCTTGCGTGGTTTCTGTGCTGATGGTGCCCACAGGGTTGCTACCGACTTTGTCTTTTTTGTCATTTAAGTTGGTTGTTTTATCAACGCCACTGCTCGTAACGTTATTGCCGTCATTGTTATTGGCCACATTTTGTTGTTGTGCGTTGGGGCCAGTTCCCGGCTGACCCGGCCAAAAATTGGCCGGAGTTCCTAAGTTCACATTGCAATCGAGTAATGAGGAGTGCCTGCGGCACATGAGACCAATGATCTTGGCCACATCCTGTGATTGAAGTTCGCGCGAACCACAACGTAGATGATTCTTACATTCTTCAACGCTTGAGGTGAATTCGTAACCAATCTCTAGGATTAAATTAATCCAGGATGTGTCCATAATATTATTATTCAACTGAAAAAATATTCAAATTTTAATTTTTTATATTTCAATCACTGCAGCACAATAAATGTTAAGGTTACCTGTGTAGTAAATATTGTCTCGCATAAGTTGTCATAAATATCTTCAATACCAATTTCCGTCAAATGTTGACTAACGGTACCGCCATCAGCGTATTGTTTGTTGTAACTCAATTCAGTGTCTTCTGGTGGCAATAACGCTGGAGAATCACAACAATTAAGTCTTTTACGATATAAATGTGGGGATAGTATGAGGGGAACTCGCTCAAGAGGAAATTGTTTGCGTAGTAAATCCAAAAATTTACTTTTAAGTTCTTTGCTTACAACTTCGTTTATACAAACAAGAAGCAGTTGTAATATTTCTACAGATACGTCTTGTAAATTACACTTCTCAGCAATGCTGTTTTCTTTATTTTCTAAGAATGATTCAATCAGCTCACTGAATGATACTCTGAGATGTTCCAAAGAGTATTGTCGTAAATCTGCTTGTGACGAATGAGTTAATGCTATTGACAATACAACTTCACAAAGTTTACTAATTCCTGTTAACTTAGTTATTTGCGCTATAAGTTGTGGTGTCGGTTTAAGAGTCTAAAAAAATGACAAAACAATGAATTTTATTTAAAAAACAAATTCACGGTAAAAACAAACCTTTTGTTGAGAAAAGCAATGGTCGACAGCAAAGCAAATATTCGATATGAAGGACGCTCTAGTCAGTTGATTTTCCAATTGGGCGCCCAGTAATCTAGCTTGTGCTTCTACAATAAAGTTGTAATTCGAATTCGGACTTGTTGATATCGTGTCAGTAAAATTGATCACCGAGAATAGGCAGCGCAAACAATGGCGGTCCGCTTCCAAACCGATCTCTTTTATATACTGTGAATTAATCAAATATGTCTAGTCAATACTTTTTAATAAAGTAATTGTTATATTTTATAATTAATTAACAAAAGGAAATTTTCCTTTTAACCATTAACCTTTTAACTATTACTTAAAAGTTTCAAATGTAAGTGTTAACGGGAATATGATTGAACGTTTAATAAGCTGTTGTACAAAAACAATACATGTTTATGGCAAGAATAAAGCTGCCTTAAAGTCTCCAAGAAAACTATTTAGATAATAAATCGGTGATTTCTTTCACTCTAATCATTTGAGCATGGTCGTTGAGGAAGAGATCTCAACTTATATTGAAGAAAAAGTGAAGATATTTCCTTGAGAAATATTTAAGCAAGTTGCCGATGTTTATATAAATATGTATATCTCCTAATGAACTAAAGTCATAAACATAAGTTAACAATAACAATTTCCATATGCAGTTTTGTTAAGAAAGTTATGCATACAATAAAATAAGGTAAAGGTTGAAATAAGATTGAAGTCCTTGTAATATCAAAATTTTCAAACATTGGAGTCTTCTCACCGATGCCCCTCCAATTGGAAACAAATTGGGAATACTAAACGCAAAACCTAACGAAACAAAAGAGGGACAACGCTACGCACAATATAAGTCGCCCACTTGCATATAAAGAAATACCAACATCTTTCTCTTTCTTTCTACAGCATAAGATATGTCTTTCCACGAATCAACGCACTGCTGCTGGAAGATTATACACTTCGTCTTTATGAAAATGTACATATTTCATAAAAATATAGAAATTACTCTACAACAAATTACCGATTTCCAGTTATCCTTATCCGTTTAATTCTCAAGGCTTTATTTGGTAACTTGTATTTTAGTTTTAATCAAATTGTAATATAAATTTTCAATCACAGTTTTATCTCCATTTAACTTTACTTATACATATATACTACATTTTTAAAATCCGTGAATAGCGGAAAGTTTTCCTCAGTTAAAATTGTGTCACTTCACTTCTTTACTTAAGACAATTTTCAAATAAATATTTATATCGTTCGCTTCGCGTTTTCACTTGCATCTCAATTTCTTGCAAATTTTTGTGCGTATACTTATGACGAAATAAAACAAGATTACAAGGCGACAAAGCTGCGAATACGACGATGGAAGCGACCAATGACCAATTAAAAAAAAAATCAAAAAGAAAAAGTCCGCAAACTCTTGCAAACGCTTTTTAAAACATGTTTGCACAGTTCTATCAACAAACTAATGAACAATTTTCAGAGCCCTATGTTAGGGCTTTAATTTGTACTCATTTTTCAACATTTTTATAATATCTTTATATCAAAAATCGAGGTTACAATCGGAACAAAAAGTAACAAAACTACTGATCACAAATTTTCTTTGCAAACTGTAATGGCGTCGGCAAAAAGTGATTGGATTAGCGAGGAGAAACGAGTGGAAGCAAAAACTTAACGAAGCCAATTTTTCTCTTCAATGGCAGCGAGTATGTTTAATAGACGAAATTTGACAGCAGCTAATGCGTTTATAAAAAGTTACGATAAATAACAATGTGTTTTAAAATATTTATTTCGAAAGAAAACTGTGTTACTGAATCAGTTTAAATTATTTTAATGCTATTTTAATTAGGTTAAATCAGCTATAATTAAAATACTTTTATATACTTATACCTCATATACAGAAAATATATTTATGAAAATCGATTATATTGTTATCGGATAGGAAAATTTAAAATAACCAATAGGTATCGCGATGCACATATATTAAAAATGATAGCCTCTATCAGCATTCATCGAAAGTAACATCACAATATATTCATGTCTCAAAATATTATACTATTTTTACATTTTGTTTAGAAAGTGCGCATTCAGCGCACACACTAAATACCCTTAACGTCACTGTCGGATAAATCACCGGTTAATTACCCAACAGTAACCAAATATTTGTTATTTGTTGTAATATTAGTAGTTGCAGGGCTGATTCTTTCTATACCTTAGAGTTTCGGTTTCGGTGATTGATGGGTATATTCCAATTGCAATACAAAGTAAAATTTAAAAATTACAAGATATAAATAACTGGCAGCGACTGAAACGAAAAGCGAAAATAACAATACAAGAGGTGTGTTCAGGTATATTTCAATACTGTTTTAAATGAATGACAGTGGGAATAAGAAATAACCGATTAGTATGATAAAGGCATATGGTAAGGGGGTTTGATCAAGCAGCAAGGAGGTAATGAGGCAATGATGATACATCTCTGCCATAATTATAAACATTGACTTCACCCTAACCAACACTATTGATCACACATGCAACAATAACAATAACTGCCATTGTTGAATACAAAAGCTTCAAGTGGTCGCATGTTGACTGCGGTGTATGCACACATATGTGCATACGCGTTTACTGTGTAAATAAAAATGTCATAGCTGAGACCTTTGAACACACTTTCTACAATCATTAACACCGATAAAAATATACAATAATTTAAAATACACAATACCTGATTTATGTTCTCGCTGGTTTCAGCAAAATTTTTCTTGTTCAGTTGTTTGACCAAAATACCAATCTCCGCTAGTGTGAATTTCAGTTGGTTCATAGCTGGTGTCCCATTCAAGGATTGTACGGCAACGGCACACGATGTGGGATCTGTTCTCGGGAGTGAGCTTCAAGGACAGTGATTGCACTGAATGAAGCCTTCCGAAGAATATGATCACACACACGCACACGCGAGCGGCCAATGTACAAAACGAAATTAAAAAATGAAAAAAATAATTTCGTACGATTGAATCGTATGACAATTGTAGCGAATTAGCGAAAATTCGTTCACTTTTTGTCCAAAGAGAATATAAAATCGAAAGCGATATTGGAGGAATGACGTTGACAATTTCTTTTCTCTTTTCACGTTTTCGTTTAATATTTTTATTATTTATTATATATACATATATAATTGCTTGATTTAGTAATTTGGAAATTGCGCAGCGGAATTGGCCTATAATGGTCGTCTTTCGTAGGTTTTGTTTTTATTCTGCTTTTGATTTATCAAGTTTCAATTTTTTTTAGTTTATTTTTGTTCAAAGTAAAAAAAAAATATGCCTGGCTGGTAGCACTTTGACAACTTGTGATTGTTTTACACTGAACAGGCACTTCAAGTAGCCACCGATTATTCACTTTCTTCTTGTTGTTGTTGTTGTTCTTTTTTTACTTATTTTATCTCGTTGCTTTTGTCTCTTTAATTTTTTTCCTTATTTGCTGATTAGCGGATATCTTCGTTGAGGAGCCTCAAATTTCTTCGTTGCTTTCACCTTTACTTTGGCCCCTTATATTAAGGGGCCAAAAAACTCATTTATATTCCAAATCACGCATTAAAATTATCTTCTCCCATTAATATCAGAAAATAAATTATTATTAATGTATCAAAGTGTATTATTGCCTTTTCCCTCTCTTTCGCTCAACACATTTTTTCACGTACACCAATGCCTCGTCAATACACGTAACAATTTCACAAAATTGCGCTCACATATATTTTCTTATATTAATTCCATTCAATCAAAAGGTAGGTACACTTCGTAAATTATTAAGCAAATTATTCAAATCGGTCGTTTCCACTATTGATAGTGATTTCCTCGCAATTAAAAATTAGTCCACCTTTCCTATTCACGGCAATTTCCTTGTCTCATCCAGCAAGACTACGAAAACCTCACACTTCATAATTTTCTACATAAAATACATAGCGTTGCCACCTTACGGGTAGCACAAAATTCTACCAATGCAAGGAAGAGGAATTTTTGATGTTTCCAAATAGTAGGCATTTTTGTGCCTACTGATAATCTTAAAAATTAATTATATGTATATATATTGATAATTCTCAAGACAATTAATCGGAAAAATTCAGAATTTGCTATTGAAACATTATTGCAACTTATCTTATTTTTTTGGAATCTGGGTTTCTAACACTTAATAAGGGATGTTTTAATGTTAAATATAATACTTTATTATAATTTTATTATCTACGTACTTGCATATTACATATGCATATTTCTATATTAAATAAAATATAACTGTTTATGTATATTTTTTACCACAATTTATCGTTGAAAACAATCTCCTTGAATATGCAATCTTGTTTCGCTACGCTCACCATCGCCTTCTTCGATTTTGCAGCATCTTGTACCTTTTCACGAACTTCACTGGCCTTTACATCGTTACGCAAATAGAACAACCGCACAATATGATCTTCACTTAAGGAAGGATAATTTCCTAGAAGTGTATGGAGATCTAGCACAAGTAATTCAATGTCACTGGACAATAATTCTGAGAGCGTTGTAATTAAATCCAGTGGGCTATCACTCATCGCTAAATTGGGTGCTATTTTCTCGAAGCATTGCTTAAAACGTTTTGCCTCCTGCTTAATTTTTGTAGTGATTGCTTCACACTCGCTTTTAGTTTTTGATAAACGTTTAGATAGTAAAGCACGTATATAACGTTTTGCAAGTAGTTTTTGAGCTTCATTAATTACCATTTCAAAGTTATTAGGACGCAAGTGCTTATAATCCTACACATAAGAAAAGAAGACATATGATTCAAAAGTTTCAAATAAGAGTTATTTATATAAGCATACCTGGAAATAATCCAATAGAGTAACACATATGGTATCCACAGAAATAGTGGACCCCAGCCATTTTAATGTGAACAAATCATTAAAGTGACATTCCATATCGAGGAAAGCTTCTTCGAGTAAATAATTGGTGGCATGTGCTCGAATACGCTGGAATGTAGTTAGTAGTTTCTCAAAATCTTCATAATGTTCGGTTCGGGATTTAGGCCAATACAACTGCTTCATTTGTTGAGCCAATTCAACCATCTGTTGGCTATTATTAACAATAGTTATTATATAGTGTGTGAAATACTTGATTTGATCACGATTACGAAAATGATGTTCCTTCAATTCAATAACATTTTTTAAATACGATTGCCCGAATACCTCCACTTGTTGAATACTCATCACCAAAGCCTTAAATGTTAATTCAGAGTGTATTGTGTTTGTGACTTGTAAATGTTGATCGATCATTTGAAAGATGATAACTGGCGCTGATGTATGATAGTACTGCTCTTGCTCAGGCGGTTGATCAGAGAACCACTCTTGTTTCTCAGTTTCTGCCGTTTTTGTCATCCATTCTTGATAGTTTCTTTGCATATTGCGTAAGTACTCGTCTTCAAGAGATTTGAGATGTTCTGGACGCAATAAAGGTCTAACAACTTGTTGTATATCAACTCTAAGGTCAGGATGTGACATCAGTTCCACACCAGGATACGTATTCATTACCCATGATAGCATTGATACATATTCATTACCTTCGAGTCCAGATTTGGCAATATTATCGAGCTTAAATAAAGCAATAATAATTTATTATGCAAAATATATAAAAACTTTAAATTTTCTTACGTAAGAAGACAATCCTTCGTGGTACATTTTCACATATTCGTTGAAGATATTGTAATGTGGGGGAAAACAGGGCACACATAATGATTTGACAACTCTTAAATCCTCCAGAATTATTTGTCGTAAAATTTCAAGATCTCGTACTAGCCACATTTTATTATCAGCACGTTCCTCCAATTTTGAACCTTCTATACGTGTAACGACGGCTTCCTGCAATATCTTAAGTGCCATGGAGCGCCATTTTTTCGGTCTGCCCGGAGGTAAGAAACCAGTGACTTTTTGTTGCTGCAAAGCGAATTGATCATTCTTTTCCTCGCGTTCAATTATTCGTAATGCAGTCACTATGACAGTTGGCTCTTTACGAACAGTATTCAATGTTCGACTTAGTATGAGACGTAATTTCTTTTCAAGCGCCTGGGACACTGTGTCCACCGTCTCAAAATGTCGTTTTAGTGTGATTTTGTCCGAAGCATGTTGTTTAGGTTGTTTATGCAATTCATATAGCAAATCATCACGGGAATTTTCCAAATCGGCTAGACACTGGTGCGCATTTAATAGTTTATCCTCATCAATGAGTGTCATCGTTTTTGAAACACTTGCTTCGACATTAAATATATGCTTAAGGTTTTCCATGGCCGTAGCATACTGCGAATGTTTCGTGTTTTCTTCGCGTACAACCTCCAATGCATCATATATCTCTGGTACTCCTTCCAACAATCGATCAACTTCTTGCATACGTTGCCGAACTTCTTTGACATCTTGTAAACATGTTTCTAATTGTTTTAGTCCTACTCTTACTCCATCCAGTTGATTTTGCATACCAGTTTTTAGTAGAGCCTCCACTGAAGCCTTTTTTCGCGCAACGCGATGAAGAAATTGATCTACTTTTTCTAGTTGACCTGGACGTTGCAGCATATTTTTTATATCCTTTAAGGCTGCCTGGCGCGCCTCTTCCTCTAATTGCTGTAAGTCCATTATTGGACTTTGTTATATGATTTATTGGAAATGTTAAAAATTTCTGCAGCAAAATAAATATGAAAAAATAATTGTTTAAAAGGGGTGTGTTGAATTAGTGATAATAAATTTTTCACGTATAATGGATATCGACTTTCATAAAATTTTCGAAATACACAAGAGGCTTGAATGGTTAAATTTCAGATAATTGTGTATTATAAATAGACGTTTCTCTGTAGTTTTCGCGATACAAAGCTTATATATATCAATTTTCAGTTTTAGTTTTGCTACAAATTTATTACATTATGTCGATTTATATTGGGATCGAAACATTTTCCGTTTCTTACCACCACATCACTAATTCCCAATCAGCTGTTTGCATATTGTTTATATCAAATGCAACAATAAACCACGTCAATTTAACATAAACCGGACACAGGTGCTTTATGTACATATATTACAATTAGAGCAATAATCCATTAAATTAAAATGGAAAAATACAGTTTTTCTGAGCTTTTAGCGTATCAAGTTTCGAATACAAAAATAGCGAACTCTGAAAATGAGCTTAGTATCATGTTAGATATAAAAAGTAACCAAAACTTTCCTACGAATCGTCGTATGTCCTCCGCATGGCTGAAAGCTATAAAGTCTACCCATCAAAGGAATTCCAGTTCTATTCAACATGCGAATCAATCTGCTATTCGACTGCGTGAAGAAGGAAATAACCTTTACAGTTCCAAATCTGGAAGTAAATTTGATAATATGATTAATGCTGCTCAACGATATACTCAATCCATATTCGCTGCAATCGGAAATACAGAAGCTTTAGCACTGGCTTATGCTAATCGTGCAATGGCGTTACAGGAATTAGAATACTATCAACAAGCGTACGACGATTGTGTTTGCGCACTTGAGACAAACCACTATCCAGTGAAACTTTTACACAAAATTAAAATACGTCAGGCATTTTGCGCATACTATTTAAAGGATTCTGAGAAACTCAAAAAACATTTAGAAGAATTGGAGAAAAGTACTCTAAATGAAAATTTTAGTCAAAGAGTAAAAGAATTACAAAAAGGGTTGAAAATTTTAGATGAGGAAACCAAAATCAAAACGGAGGAAACCATTAACACGGTTTTGCAATTAAAGGAATCTACCGAAGTGTGAGTTAGGGCAGAAGTTTATGCTATATTAATTATGTCTTGTATTTTATTATTCATGTACTTATAGAAAAACTGACACAAAAGTAGCTACCCGTGGGAGATATATGATTGCTAAAAAGGCCATAAAATCTGGGTAGGTAATTTTTAGTGAAAGGATCAGTTCTTTTGTGCCTGTAGAGGGATGTCAAATATGCCAACAATGCGGTGCTATGCTCATTATACCAATTCCCTGCCATAACTGTGATTGCAGCATAATTTACTGTTCCTTAAAGTGCCGTCGAAATCATAAAAACGTGCATCAAAATGAATGTACGGGGTATCTCTGTCGATTATTTGAACAAATAGGCATTTCCCACCTAGCTTTAAGAGTTGTACTGGAGGATTTTCCTGATATATTGCCAATAGTTTCTTATGAAACAGATATCTATAAACTTTGGCAGACATTAATAACACCTGATGGTTCACTATATACCAAAAATTATGTGAATTATATACAGACCCTACAAATGGTTACACATATGCAAAAAATGAGTTTGCCGAATAAGTTATGGTTTGCCCTCGTAGCTGATTTATTAGTTGTATACCTTAAAGATTATACAAATTTCTTTGCAATTTCAAACAAAACGAAGCTGAAGCAATGCGATTGGGAGTCCATCGTCAGTGAGTTTAAATACAACTAAATACATAAAAAATTGATACAATAATATTACTTTATTAATCATACTTTAGGTGCTCTTATATTTCGACATATTGGCCAATTTATTGTTAACGCGCATACATGCTCTTCTATTTCGCCAACTAGTTACGATATAAGTTCTACTACTAACAGATTTGGCATTCTCCTGGTTCCTTATATATGGACAAAGCCTTTCCATCTGCAACGTGGTATGTTACATTCATTCAGTGACACTAAAGAAGTATCGGCAGCAAACCTCCCATATCTTAGTATCTGTAATCATGCCTGTGAACCCACACTGCGCCCAAAATTCTCAGGAAGAAATTTCTATGCACTAGCTGATAGTAGCATAGAAAAGGGTGCTGAAATTTTCAATTGTTATACCGTTACCTATAAAAATTCGCTTCGAAATATTCGTAGAGCATACTTGAAAGAGATTTATCATTTTAATTGCACCTGTACATATTGTCAAAAACCCGATCCTGACAAATCCTACGTAAGAATTTAATTTTGCAAAGGGAATATTTTTGCTAAACAATTTGTTTTTGCAATTTGTTACAGCTAAAATATCATGTATATAAATGCAGAAATCCAACATGTGGTGAAAAGTTTGTGCCAACCGATAAACAAGACGTTTCCGCAGCTCTTCATTGGTGGCAGGTAGAAAACGGAGGAGTATCGTGCACTTTCTGCTCTGAGGAACAGAATGTTGAATGGTTTATGAAATTTACAGAGTTATTAGAAAACACTAATAACGCACAAACTCGTTTGGAACTGTTCCGTATTTATGACATGGTAGATAGTTTCCTGGTTGATTTTCACACATTAAAAGTGGAAATGGGAAATGATTTGATGAAAATGCTTATAAAACCTTACAATGGTAAGTATAAAAACCTAATATTAATAGCCGTAATTATAATTGTATTATTTTTTTAGCTGGCGTAAAGTATAACACATTCGAGTTGAACAAAATAGTGCCAATTCTCAATTTTTGCCAAAGAGCCACTATTGATCGATGGGGTTTACAGTCCATTGAGTACGTTACTAAAATGTCTATTTTGTGGGACTTTATAGCCGTTGGACTATACCAATCTACGCAATTAGAATTAAAAACAATGTTGAAAGCACTAGATGTAATATCAGACGAATATAAACAAGTTTTTATGAATTATTATAACGATTATCTTCAAAATAAATAAAAACGAGGTATATTTTGCTAATAATTTGTTTTAATTAAAACTACACATAACACATACATTTTATTAAAATTCTTTCGGTAAGCTAAAGTTTAGAAAATAAGTGAAAAATTAATCAGAGCATATTTATATTTGTCATGTTCATTTTAAATAAAAAAATAATTTAACATCCTACCCACGTAACAAGCATTTTGTGTGTTAGTTACATATGGCAATGCCTTTCTTAATTTCAAATACTTGTGTTATTTCCTTCAAAGTGAATAATCGAGGTTTCAAGCACATATTTTAGTTACTATTAAAATTTCAAAAAGGTTTTACATTAAATACTTAAAATATTATGAATATATATTTTTAATTGATTTAATAATTCTTAACTCCGAATATCACGTTTCTATCAACACCACATTTTCCAACATTTATTTGGCTTTTTCTTATGCGCTTTGCTTTCGTACCAGTTTGACAAGCTGCAACAGCTGTCACTTTGCGCCATTTGTATGACAGCGAATTTGCGTGTGAATCAGAGAAATACAAAACGAAGCGTAAATTAAGCGAAAAAGCTACAGAAATAATAGTTGCACGCGAAAATTTTGCATATAAAATGCAAATATAACGAAAGGTTTTTGCAATAGCACCGAGCAGAATCATCAGTGACTTCAATTACACATACAATGGGACTCGATTTTGATGCGATCGAGTATTGCAAGAACGTGAAGCTGCAGCAAGCGCAACCGCCGTACGCGTGTCCAGTGGTCAAGTGCGATCGCAGCTACAAAACAGTTGTGGGACTACAATACCACTTACTTAACTATGATCACGACAATCCACAACCAATAACACCAATTATAACGCCTAATCGGAAAAAGGCGCGGAAAGCACATCATTCAACGCCGAAAACACCGAAGGGAGCTGGTGACGACAACGGTGCAAACGGTGGCGGTTATCAGGTGGCAAATCCTGAATCACTAGTTAGTTACAATGAGGAAGAACAGACCGTACAATTCAATATTGACGGAAAAAGTGTGCGACTAGCTATTGATGAGCCGCTACCATTTATTGAAGGTGAAGAGTATGCAGAATTGGTGGCGCGCCGTTGTATTTTAAATGCCGATGCACCACCACTCGAAGAAAATGCTACATGGGCGCGTGTTAAAGTGCCCGAGGCCCATTATCATGAAATCGAAGACTACCATGTGCCTGATGCACCACCCCGCCCACTCGCCTATTATCGTTTCATAGAGAAATCAGCGGAGGAGTTGGATGGTGAAATAGAATACGATGTTGATGAAGAGGACTCGGCGTGGTTAGAATGGATGAATGAACAACGTGAAAAAGCCGGTTTTAATCCAGTTACAATCGATACAATGGAACTCTTAATGGATCGGTTAGAAAAAGAATCATATTTTCAAGCTGCTGCTAATGGTACGCCAACCGGTGTCGAAGTCGACGACGATGCTGTGTGTTGCATTTGCATGGATGGCGAGTGCCAGAACACAAACGTAATACTTTTCTGCGATATGTGCAATCTGGCTGTACACCAAGATTGTTACGGTGTACCGTTCATACCAGAAGGGCAGTGGTTGTGCCGACGCTGTTTGCAATCGCCCAGTACCCCTGTGCGTTGTGTATTGTGCCCAAATGCCGGAGGTGCTTTCAAACAGACCGATCGTGGTCAATGGGCACATGTGGTATGCGCGCTTTGGATACCCGAAGTGCGTTTTGCTAATACAGTGTTTCTGGAACCTATTGGTAAGTAGATGCTTTTTTTTTGTGATTTTATGTAATAGATAAACTGATTTTAATTTCTTTTCAGATTCCATCGAAACAATACCGGCGGCGCGTTGGCGACTCACATGTTATGTTTGTAAAGAAAAGGGTATGGGCGCGTGCATACAGTGTCAGCGCAATAGCTGCTATGCTGCTTTCCATGTAACATGCGCACAGCAAGCCGGTTTATATATGACAATGGATACAGTTAAAGACGGTCACAACGATTCGTCGGTTCATGTACAAAAGTACGCTTACTGTCATGCCCATACGCCGGCAGATGCTAAATTAAAGACCAATCAAAAAGAAGTGGAAGATACACGTATGAAAATGAAAGAAGCACGAAAAGCGCTGGCCAAAAAACGCTCGACAGCACCCATTGTGCTCATACCAACAATTCCACCTAATCGTGTACAGGAGATCTCGGGCATGGTGCACATGCAAAAGAAACAGCAATTCTTAGATAGACTTATAGCCTATTGGACTCTGAAGCGGCAATACCGAAACGGTGTGCCACTTTTGCGTCGGCTTCAGAGTCAGGGCAACAATCATGGTGTGATCCATCGAAATGGTATTGAAGGTTTGCATTTTATTTCGCCTAGCTGTTCCTATCCCGCACTAAAAAGTTACTAACGGTTGTAGCGATTAACGCTTTATAGTATTGCTATTGATTGCCAAATAATTTTATTTTTTGACATAATGTTTTTTTTATATAATTAATTTCAGCATAACATATTTTTTAATCAAATTGTGCGTACAATATACATTGGCAATAATATACTAATATATTGTAATAATCAATAGGTTCGCCGGACACCAAGGAATTGTACAAACAGTTGAAATATTGGCAGTGTCTGCGTCAGGATTTGGAGCGTGCTCGATTGCTTTGTGAATTGGTGCGGAAGCGCGAAAAACTGAAGGCTGCCTTTGTGAAAATTTGTGAGCAGGTGGTCACGCTGCAGGTGAATCCACTTGAATCGGCGTTAACAAAACTTCTGGACACACTTGAAGCTAAAGACACCAGTGAAATATTCCGTGAACCGGTCGATACCGAAGAAGTGCCTGACTACTTGGATATTGTGAAGCATCCAATGGATTTGGGTACAATGCGTACAAAATTAAAACAGGGTCAATATGCGACGCTAGAACAGTTGGAAATCGATTTCGACTTAATGATACAAAATTGTCTGGCTTACAATAATAAGGATACGGTATTTTATCGCGCTGGTATACGCATGCGTGATCAGGCGGCACCACTGTTCCAGCAAGTGCGTAAGGAATTGCAACGTGAGGGATTGTTAGACAATACACGTGCCGATCATGAAGATCATGTGGAACACGAGGTGGAAGTGGAATTGAAAACATTACTAGAGGCCAAGCCATGCGAGGAAATCGTACAAAAGTTGCTGATACTTGCAGATAAGTCACAGGTTCTCAAGAATCCAATATATCGTACCAAGAAAATCAAGCAAATACGCTTGGAAATAACACGCATGCGTAAAGCTATGCAAAAGGCGAAAATGGCTGCTGTAAGTGATAATTTAAACTACACTAAAATAGATATATATTTATTTAATTATATTTTAACAACACAGCGGCATTCAAACGTGAGTGTTCACTCGCAGAGCGACGATGACGATGATGATGATGAAGATGAGCATAGTAACGATGTTACACTTCAAGCAGAGAAAAAATTGAAACAGTCATCCGGTCTGCAGCTGCAGCAACACCAAGTGCAAAATAGCTTGTCAAAACGTTCACGTAAAGTTCCCGCCAATATGATGGTAGTCGATGATGATGATACAATGGGTGAGGAGTCTAAAGAAACTGCAACAACGACAGTACAGACACCGCCATGCAGTCCCATCAAGAGTCTCAACAATAGCGCCTCACCAGTGGGCGTGAATCGAAGGTATGTAACGTTAATAAATAGAAGTTAGAGCAAAGTTTCCTATATCCAGGGGTAAACAAAACATATCTCCCATTCCAACCATAATCATTTGTCCCGACTAGAATAAGTTATTTGTGGCTCTAATGATCTTGCGCGTATCAATCAACCATCTATCTCTCTCTCTTTCTCTGTTAACATTTCTTTTTATATGCATTGGTGCTCGCAATCTTCCAGAACTGCGGTTTTATTTACACGCAAAGCGCAAGCAGCCCTCAAGCGACCTTCCGAAATCACAACACCCGTTAAGGATGAAACGACAACACTAACCGCGTCTGCCACTCAGAATAACAATAATACCACAACCAGCGGAGCGTGTGCTGCGGCAGCGGCAGCAGCAGCTACACTCGCCTCCACAGCAATGACAATAAGTAACAAATTAAGTGGAAGTCACTTAGCGCCACTCGGTGCTAGTTTGGGTCTCTCCGCTGGTGCAGTACTGGGTGGTACAGTAGCTGGAAAATCGCCCAAACGAAATGCGCGCCATAAGCGGTTGTCAGAGATGCGACAGAGCGCATCGATGTCGCCAAAGAAATCACCAAACGCCACGCTTACACCAAATACACCGTCAACTGTAAATGTGCCAGCTAGCGTAGGGGTGTTAACGTCCACACCGAACTACGATCGGATACCAGACAGTTTTCGTGTTTATCGCGCGAATAATGAACGCGACGTAAGCGATAGTGATGACGATGATTTGAGTGATATGTCGGGAAGTCCGTGCAGTAGTTGTTCTGGTTTCAGTGTCAGCGGGTCTGGCTCAGAGTACGATAGTAGTGACGATGATGACGACGAAGATGATGACGGTGAGGATGAGGGCGAAGGTGATGCTGACGGTGATGAGGAGAGCGAAGACGATGAAGAGGTTGATGGCCGGGACGGCGATGTGGAAGTGAATGAAGTCGCTAGTACTTGTGAGGGTGATATTGACGGCGAAACCGATGTCGCTGGTGGTAACGGTGAAGCGATAAGCGCTAGTGCCGATAGTGATGATGGCGCCGAGGAGAGTAACGAAGGCGTAGCTAGTGACAAAGTTGAAACAGACGCAAAAAGTGTGGCAACACGAACCCCTACCCCCTCAGAGAAACGTCCACGCAACGCTACACGCACGAAACAGAAAAACAAGACGGTAATTGAAGTGAATGCCAATACAAAAAATACAATCACCAATGCAGTGCAGACAACGACCAACACTGCCAAGACGAAGACAACGACAACAGGAACGGCAACGGCAAATGCGCCGACGACGACAACGCGCTCTAACAACAAACAAATACTGACAAGATCAGCCACACCCACCGCCAACATAAGCGCTACCTCCACACCAATAGCGAATAATGTTAGAGGTCGAAAAGCGAGTCTTAACAACAAGTTGATATACAACAATACACATAATACACGCGGTGCGGCAGCGGCAACACCAACGCCATCAACATCGTCTCGACCCACATCAGCTAATGCCGATTTAGCTAACGAGGCGGGCGATGCTGATGCCGACGATGCGTCGGGGGCGACGGCTGCAACAACAACAATGCTGAAACCACCACTCGAGCCGTTGCAGTTAGTGTGGGCTAAATGTCGCGGTTATCCCTGGTATCCGGCGTTAATACTCGATCCCAAAACGCCAAAAGGTTTCGTCTACAACGGTGTACCATTGCCAGCGCCACCGCCCGATGTGCTGGCGTTGCGCAAAAACTACACCGAAGATGTGGTCTTTCTAGTGCTGTTCTTCGATGTGAAACGTACGTGGCAATGGTTACCGGCGAATAAACTCGAAATACTGGGTATCGATAAACGCCTGGATCAGCAGAAATTGGTGGAATCACGCAAGCCCACTGAACGCAAGGCGGTGAAAAAAGCATACCAAGATGCGCTGCATTATCAGAGTCAAGTGTCCGATCTGGAAGGTCAGGGGCCCGATCCGATAATGTGAGAAGGTGTAATGACGGTTGGCGTCTGGCGGAAAACGCGTCACAAACGACGCTAAAGCGCAATGCAGGGATTGCTACTGCTGTTATTCACGACGCCGACCGTTGTAGTTGCACATACAAAAACATACATACATACTTACATTTAAATGCATAATCATATAAGAATAACTCGAAAGTGACACTTATGCATGTATACAGAAATGTCTCTTTAATTATTAATTGCTAGTTTTTAGTTCTATAAGTTTATATATAAATATATATTTGATTGATGTTTACCTTTGCTACGATAAGTACACATAACATAAATACATAAATGCTAAATATAATTTTATATTTTGCTAAATTACTATAATATAAAATAATATTAATTAAGTCTTGAAACAAAAAAATTTGCCTTTACTGCAATTTGCACTACTCTATATTAGATAACTTTAAACGTAATGAACACACTTTTTAAATGTAATTTTCGAAATCGTTCTCATTTAGCATTTCATAATTTTCAACTTGCACACGAAATGTGGTTTATTATGTTTTTATTCAGTTTTCATTTTTTTTTTTTCGTTGTGTCTTTATTTTCTTCTATTACAGCAAAGTTCTCGCTGAATTTCGTTAATTTATTTTTATATAAATTGCTTGAAATTTAATTAGAAAAAATTCCTTGATTTCCAAGCGCACTTCAAGTGTTGTTGTAGACATAAATTTATTTCTGTGCAAATTAGATTCCACTTTGATTGCAATTTCGCTATAATTCGAAAATAGTCTTTGATTTTCAAATTAAAATAAAGCAAGTTGTTATTGTTCTGCTTAGAAAAAAAAAATTCATTCGAAAAAGTGCCCTCTCGCTGTGCAATAACAATATTTTCTTTTGACAAAATATTTGAGAGTTCTTATCATAATTTTTGTCATAAATTTTGTTGTATTTTTAGCACATTATAAATTTATTCTTGTTTATTTAACTTCTCATTTTTCAGATTTTCCACTTTCTTTCGCTCTTTAGATATTTTGAAATTTTTTGAGAAAATGTTGCAAATTTAAGATAAAAAAATTAAAAATTACAAAAAAAAAAAAAAAAAAAAAATACTACATATGAAATAAAAAAATAAGTAATGTAAAAACCATATGTAAAATAAGTAAACAATTAAATTACAATTTGTAAAAACTAACAATAAGAGAAGTTAAGCTAATATAAGCAACATAAAAAATGCTGCATTTTGTGTAATATTTCTAAATGTGTGCATTCGGTTTTTTCTTCAAAATATTTTGCTATTGCGTACAGTTTGTTTTCAAGTTTTTGCCCTCTTTTTACCTTTCACATTGAAAAAAATGGCAAGTTGTGTGTGGTTAAACGCGTTTATATATAAACTTATACAAAACCTAAGTTAAGTTTTAATTATTAAATTAAATTAATTAGTTTTAAGCGATAAAAAAATGTAAAAATTAAAATAAAACACAAAAATTAATTAATAAATCCATAAAAAATAAACAATAAATACAATTAAATTTAAAACCGTTATATCAACATAATTTGGTGTTGGAAATAAGCGCGGGCTGTGTGATTTATTGGTTTTGCCTATCACTGTTTTTTGTGTTTGTGAGTTAAAAAAATATTTTTTATTTTTTAAATTTTTTTTAAATATATTAAGTATTTTTATATTTTTTTTTTAAATTATTTTTTTATAATTCTTTATAGTTTTTATTTTTATTATTTTTTTTTTAATATTTTTTATTTAATTTTTGGATATTTAAATTTTTTTAAATTTAAATTATTTATTTTTTTAATTTTTTTTAATCAAAATTTTTTTTTATATTTTCTTTAATCAAAAAATTTTTTTTTATATTTAAAAAAATTTTGTTTTACATTTTTTTTAATTATTTAAATTTTTTAAATTTTGTTTTACATTTTTTAAATTTTTTTTTATATTTTTTATATTTTTTTAAATATATTTTTTTATATTTTTTTTAATATATTTTTTTTAATCTTTTTTTATATTTTTTTTTAATCTTTTTTTATATTTTTTTTAAATCTTTTTTTTATATTTTTTTTAATCTTTTTTTTATATTTTTTTTTATATTTTTTTTTATATTTTTTTTTATATTTTTTTTAATCTTTTTTTATATTTTTTTAATCTTTTTTTATATTTTTTTAATATTTTTTTTATATTTTTTTTTATATTTTTTTATATTTTTTTTTATATTTTTTTATATTTTTTTTATATTTTTTTTTATATTTTTTTTATATTTTTTTATATTTTTTTATATTTTTTTTAATCTTTTTTTTTATATTTTTCTATATTTATTTTTTATATTTTTTTAAATATTTGTTTTTAATATTTCATTTTTTTATAATTTTATAATTTTTTTTTCATTGGAAATGAGTTTATGTTATTTTTTAAATTTCTCTTATAGTAAAATAGCTGTTTACAGGAAAAAAATAATGGCTTGTGTTTTTTTTCTGCTATAGTAATTATTATATGTATTTGAGGATACCATATATTTTTTTAGATTTTAGTTTAACACTATGTTTACAAATTTTAAAAAAGTCAAAACGATGACACGCAAAAAAATAATATAAAAAGAATAAGCATTTAAATATGGTACAATAGAATATTCGATTATAGTTGGAAAATGTTGCGTCACTATGCCTCGAAATTACTGGAATTTTTACTGCAACTACAACAATGAAGAGAAGCTTGTTCAATGGCTAAGAAAAGATGCTGGTAAGAAGGCCAGGCGAAGGAGTTTTTAAGGTCGCTACTGTTGGAATGGATAGAAACGATATCTAATGACCGATCATTACAGAAAAATGTGTCTCGCTCCAAATAATAATCATACAACTTGGTGTTCCAAAGCGTATTTTTGGAATAATTTACATACCAAGCAGAAATCAAAAATCTGTTTAGAAGTGATAGTTTACAACAGTGTATGGTACGAGCTGTTTGGATCGCGTTAAGCTAACGATAAAAAGGGTAATTTTGGACCAATTTAAAGGGATCGCGAAAGAGTACTTACTTAGATTTAAGATGCCAGGTTTGTTTTTAGAACTGGTTGTGTAATGCATGCTGCGCTGATTGCCTTACCGCCAAGTTTCACGTTGGTATAACTTTTGGAATTTGTCCAAGTTTATTACTCAAAATACCATTCGAAAATCATTTTCCTAGATGAGTTTCATTTCTGTGTTAATGCCGAAATGCTGTTGCGTGCGGGTCATCGAAAATTAGCGTAAAGGGATAGAGATACTTGTAGAATAGGTAGGGGCTTGTTGTTTCGGTCGATTTTAAGGTGGACGTGAGAAGGTACTGGAGAAATAGTGGTTTAAACTATAACGGTGTAGAATGTTATTATGCAATGAGTGACTTGAATCTCGTGAGACAATACAACATCATCATCTGCAACTAGTGGTTATTTGACTACTACTACAACATTTACGGCAGATAATTGATTATTGATAAACACACTTTAAAATAAAAAGGAAGTCTTCTATCGTTAACTTCGGTTTCCACAAAAGAACTGCCATACAAGAACTTGAAGATATCTCGTCCATACAAGGACTTGAGTTTAATCATTCTGTTTGTATTGCAGCTATGTACATAAGTATGTATATGTATGTTTAAGCGGTCCGATATCGGCGATTCCGACAGATGAGATGTTTCTTTGGGAGAAAAGAACGTGCGAAAAATTTCGAGAACAATAGCTTAAAAACTCAGTATTTCGTGGCTAAATCAACTCAGCTCGTCATGCTGATCATTTATACTATACATACATATATTTAAATAAGGTCTTTCCTTTTGTTTAGGGCATAATAAACTCGTGGATTAGTTTTTTGTACTTTTATGCCCATACATGTCTACATAGAAACTCCACGATGAGCTTAACTCGTGCTTTCAGCTGTCATGTAATTAAAAATTCATCTGACAATCGAGTGAACAAAGTTATTGGCGTTTAATGGGCAACATAAGCATAACCAGTATTTAATTTGCTCAGGCTGGTACTTTAGGTATGCATTAAATTAACGCTTAAGCTAATTTGTGCCTAAGAACTCTGGACGCGGCGTGAAGTTAGTCATTGACCAGATGTTAGTTGTGAGGGGATGTAGCTCAGTGGTAGAGCGTTCGCTTTGCATGTGAAAGGCCCCGGGTTCGATCCCCGGCATCTCCAATTAATTTTTTTTTGTTTTGCAGTCTCTAATTTTTAGATAAATTTTTGTCTATTACTTCTCTTTTAATAATCTTTTTTAATTTTGTTAAAAATGTTATAGTGAATACAGTTTGGTAATAAACAATTATTTATAATATATATTATGTATTTTTATGTTCACTTAAATTTTTTGGTTATAATTGCAATCATTACTATCTTAATTCCCAAACATTAACAAAGCGAAAACCATTATTCTCAATGCAGCTACTTTCCGTCAATTCGTATTTGGCTAAACGTCTCATATGCTGCCGTCTGTTCGCTGTCAAGCCATGCCGTCCCGGATCACCAACAATTATCTGTTTTCCCGCTTTACGTAGACTCTGTAGCCAAGGCTGCAAGACGGCGGCAAACTCTTCGTCATAAAAAACATCACCCAATAAAATTAGGTCTTCCTTTACCAATTGCGACGTCGTTATTAAATTTTCCGTAGAAATATGTAAGTGTTCCAGGTCTACTCCATTCAGCTGGGCGTTCAGTACAACTGCACAGCTAGCCGCTAAAAAAGACGATACAAATAGAGATTAGGAGAAAGTGAGAGAGCGTGTATGTGTGTATAAATGTAGATTTAGACAATTTATAGATGTGAGGGGATGTAGCTCAGTGGTAGAGCGTTCGCTTTGCATGTGAAAGGCCCCGGGTTCGATCCCCGGCATCTCCAGTAATATTTTTGTTTTACATTTTAAAATTTTATGTACAAATTTCATATGAAATTGAAATGTTTTTTTACCTTCATCAATGTCATTTGCCACAACATATTTTGCTTGGTGCATCGGCGCAGCCACGGCGCTGGCCCCACAACCGCTGCCCACATCCAGCACCGATTTGCCAGCCACCAAGGAGGGATTATCCAGTACGTAACTGTTAAAATAGTAGACATTATGAAAGTAACTCCGTAGCTATGTAAAATTAACTTTGTGGCAAACCAACCGACTGATAGCCTGTCCACCAGGCCAGTAGAATGCCCAAAAGGGGTCGTCTTTGAACAAATTCGTGACTTTTACATTGGGTACTGGTTCATGAAAGAGCCGACATTCCGGTGTTATGAGATGGAGCGCTATCTCTGGTGTTAAATGATCACGTGATATTTTCGTTTCTTGAAGTATGACGCGTTCGATGTTCTTAAGATTTGCTCTAGAAATATATTACAATTAACATATAAAAATAATTATTATTATATAAGCTAATTATTCTAGCTGTTAGCATATTAGGGTCCATTTCAGCGAAGTTTTTTTATGGCCTTAGTCGAGTCGAATCTCCTTTTCAGGCGTAGGGAACATTTTTTAGTATAATGTATGCTAGATATAGTGATTTTCATTTATCCAGCAACCCTTAAGCGGAATATGTCGGTCACTGTATGAGTAGTAGTAGACGGTATTTTCAAAAGGATAGGGACGATTGCTGCCCCTAAACGACGCCAAATTTTTTCCGTTCTTTTGACGTTTCTCTTCAATAACGTTTGCCATTTTATCATGGAAAAATATTCGATTCAACAACGAGTCGAAATGATTAAAACTTACTACCGAAATTCGAAGTTAGTGGTCTCAACTTGAAGACCTGTCAGATCAACAATTGAGAGTCTAAAATGGTCCTGTGCCAGTGAGACAAAGAAGTGTCTGTAGTGTCGAGAATATTGCTGTCGCTAGCGCTTCAATTGAGGAAGACCCAAATCAGTCTTTCACACGTCGTTCTCGAGCGTTGAACATCTCTGTGACGTCATTGTGGTAAATTTCGCGAAAAGATCTTGGCCCACATACTTACATGATCAAATTAACGCAAGAACTGAAGCCTTTTGACTACCAGAATCGTCGTATGTTCATGAATTGGGCTGAGCAATAATTTGAAAATGATCCGAATTTTCATCAAAAAATAATCTTTTGCGATGAGGCTCATTTCTGGTTGAATGGTTTCGTCAATAAGCAAAATATGCGTTATTTGTCAAGCAGCAATGCACACGTACTCCATGAGTCACCATTGCATCCTGAAAAAATTACGATTTGGTGCGGTTTATGGGCTGTACTTTTTCCGTAATGATCAAGACCGTTCAATGATAACCGAATATTTTTGGCCTGAATTGGATGATATGGACATAGACAATATGTGGTTCCAACAGGACGGCGAGACAAGCCACACCGAATATCACAATCGAATTGAAAACCAAGCTTGGTGAACGTGTTGTTTCGCGAAATGCCCCATTCAATTGGCCGCCTCGGCCGTATCTATGGCATATGTCAACAAGCCAGTTATAGACGTGTAAATCCGCTAGAGAAACGTTCCGTGAGATTAATGGTGTTTTGGAAAATGGTACTCTGTCACTTCGAACTGCGGAGGAATGGCTTCGACGATTCCGAGCGGGTGAAAACGACACCACGGATAAGACAGCCGGCGGAAGACCTGTGACGACGAATACCGAACAAATCATGGAAAATATCGAGTTAGAATAGCATGTGACATCTCATGAATGGTCCCAAACTGTGGCCAAACTGGGATTGATGGCCAGGAAGGATTTGCTGTGCGTTTGGTTGGATTGGAAGGGAATCATCTACCATGAGCTGTTCTCATATGGCCAGACGCATAATTCTACCATCTACTGCGAACAACTGGACTGCTTGAAGCAGGCAATGGATCAGAAGCGTCCAGAATTGGCCAACAGGAAGGGAGTAGTGTTCCACCAGGACAACGCCAGATCACACACTTCGTTGATGACTCATCAGAAGCTACGGGAGCTCGGATTGGAGCTTTTATCGCATTCACCATATAGCTCGGACATAGCGCCAAGTGATTACCACCTGTTCCTGTCCATGGCGAACGCCCTTGTTGGTGTAAAGTTGAACTCAAAAAGGGGCTTGTGAAAAGTGGCTGTCCGAGTTCTTTGCAAATAAGGGGGACTTCTACGAGGGGTGTATTATGTAGTTGTCGTCTAGATGGAAACAGATTATCATACTTGAACTAAATCCGATCACTGTAACACTTTTTATAAAGCATTGAATAAAGAGCAAAAAAACAGAAAAAAAGAAAACAGAATAATATATTTATTTTTCTCTGGTTGAGGTAGGACTTTTTTATGGGTATTTGTTTCTAATATGGACTGTTCTTATTTTTTTGTTTGTATTTATGTACTTATCGCATTCGATGGAACGATGAGATGTACGACGACATTGACATAGTTCAGCGAATTAAAAGACAGCGGCTACGCTGGCTAGGTCATGTTGCCCGGATGGACGAAAACACTCCAGCTCTGAAAGTATTCGACGCTGTACCCGCCGGGGGAAGCAGAGGAAGAGGAAGACCTCCACTCCGTTGGAAGGACCAAGTGGAGAAGGACCTGGCTTCGCTCGGGATATCCAATTTGCACCACGTAGCGAAAAGAAGAAACGACTGGCGCGCTGTTGTTGACTCGGCTATAATCGCGTAAGCGGTGCCAACGCCAATTAAGAAGATGAAGAGATTTATGTACTCTAAAGGGCGACGTTTCCGTCTGGGTGTTACAAACTTCTTGGCAAATTTAATAAACCCTGTTCAGGGTGTAAACCATATTACGTGAAGAAGTTTAAAAAACCAATACGATGACCACGCAAAAGAATTAACTAATAATAATAGTAATGAGAGCTAAAAAAACCATAAATAAATAAAAATGGAAATTCAAAATTGAGCTTCCAGCTTATTGTTATACAAATTGTGAGTCTAAAAATAGACTGTCTAAGTAAAAATTAAACGCCATACGAGTTTATGTTTTTGTGAGCATTACGAATATGTTGTGGGATTGTGGAACCGGTATGCCAAGCACGTGCTCGAGCGGTTAACTGCGATCGATTGCTTTTCGCCAAAATATTGCGGTTCGTTAAATCTGTTTGTTTCGATTAAGTATAATTAATGTAGCGAGATATTTGTTGTAATAGTGAGATACATGTATGTAAATTAATTGTATTGATTGAAGTAACGAAAACAAAAACAATTTTTTCTTTTTGGATATTTTCCATTTTTTTTGGATTAAGTTTGTTTATTGCTTTTTTGGTTTATATGTACATATGTATTCTGTGCAAATATTTTTTGGCAGAATTTTACATAAAACCAAAACAAAATTTAAATAACAATGTAAATGAAATATAAAAAATAAGTTAACTTCAAAATAAAATAGAGATAATAATATAACAAATAATTGCTAATTCCTCGCATCGAAAAAAAAAACAAAATTCGGTGTTGCGCCGCTAATGTGACTTCCGCGTAAAAGCCCATTGAGTTTCGGCTTCGGTTTGTTGCGGAGCGGCTATTTGTTGCTACAGCAAAAGCGCACGCTTCGGCATGCCAGTATGCATGTAATCAAAATTAAACGAGCGCACATACGTTCACACATAAGAATATAAAAAAATATGATTATTTGTTTTGAATGCACATCTGTGTAAACTTCACGTCTAAATTAGCACCATTGACGTAGCCACATATGAATTAGGCAATAAACTTATGTATATACATACAAAGTCACAAGAATGGCATACTTTGAAACCAATTGCCAAAATATTCGTAAACACTTCAAAGAATGCAAAAATGTAGTTGTCAAATTTTATTTGTTTTGTTTGTTTGCCCCATTGTACGCACTCAATTGGTTCCATTAATTATTTTATTCATATAATTTTTTCTTTCCTCAAGCTTGGTGAATTCGTGAAGGCAAAAGAATTTCGTGCTTCGTTTAATAAGTACGCGAATTGTTGCCTGCTGCGCTTAAGTGAAGTAAAGTATAGTACATATAGTGCATAAGCTTTTTCAATACTTTTGTCTTTTACTAAGGTCAGAATTTACGTCAAATGCATTAACAGTAATTTGATGACAAAATATTTGTTTTTCAACATAGATCTATGACTGCTTAAATTGTTTTGTTTAGTTAAGAATAATATAATTTTAATGAAAAGAACTAAGGAAGGGCTAAGTTCGGGTTTAATCGAACATTTCATAGTCTTTCGACTTGCCAGAATCAAAATCAGGGAAAAACTTTCAGGAGCATAAATTTTGTTACTTATATGTAGTCTAAGGTAAGTTAATCGGGTTATCCATTTTATGCACAAAGATGCAACCATTTTTAGAAAAGCCCATTCTCCATTTGCCTATTTTTATTACGATAACTCACATATGTATTTGCCGAGCTTTAGCTATATGGGGGCAAAGGGAATTGTTGATCCGATTCCAGCCATTTTTGACATACAGGCATACTTTTATTAGAAAAGGATTCCGTTCGCATTTATATAATTGATCTCATCGATTGACCGATATTTTCGATCAAAAGTCGACTATAGGTACTGGGGCCAAAAAATAAGGTGACATTTGAATTTAAACTGCGCGCGTCGAAGGATTTGGAGAATTATTTTTTTTAAGATTGGTAGTACAGTCAGTCACATTTGTGTTAAATTTCATGTCAAAATATTCATTAGTGTTTGAGATACGTGTCGTTTTGTGAGCTGCTAAAAGTGAGCTTTTCGTTTTTTGCAATGTCGAAATTTGTTGAGCAAAGAATTTTCATTAAATTTTGTTTACGGAATCAATTTTCTGCTGCGGATACGTTGAGGATGTTTCAACAAATCAAAGATTTGGTGTTGAAAAACCGTCGATTAACAGTTAGAGACCTTGCTGATGAAGTTGGCATATCGAAAGGCTCAGCCAATACCATTTTGAAGGATGGTTTGGGCCTCAAGCACGTCAAATCTCGACTGGGACCGCAAACATTGAATTTTTTGGAAAAAAGGCGTCGCGTTGAAGTGTGTGAAACGATGCTTTTCGACTACCAGGTTGTCATGAAATGAATTATAACTGGCGATGAGACTTGGATCTATGCTTACGACCCCGAAACAACCGATCAATCGAGCGAATATCGTGCCAAAAGAGAGACGAGACCAAAAAAATCGCGCCAAAGTCGCTCAAAATCAAGGTCATGTTGACTGTTTTCTTCGATTATCGTGGTGTTGTGCATTATGAATTCCTTCCAAATGGTCAAACAGTCAACAAAGAATATTATTTGAATGTTATGCGTAGTTTGCGTAACGCTATCCGCCTAAAAAGGCCGGAATTGTGGAAAGACAATTCTTGGTTTTTACACCACGATAATGCACCATCCCATACTACCCTCGTAATTCGTGATTATTTCGCCAAAAACTCAACCCATATCGTTCCGCAACCACCGTATTCACCTGATCTGGCGCCGTGCGACTTCTGGCTGTTCGCCAAGCTCAAAAGACCGCTCCGGGGACACCGTTTTTATACGATAGAGGAGATTCAAGCCGCAGCGAAGACGGAACTGAAGGCCATCCCGGAAAGTGACTACAACCAGTGTTTCGAAGATTGGAAAATCCGTTGGCATAAGTGCATTGCATCGGGAGGGGATTACTTTGAAGGGGATGAAATTGATTTGGAAGAATAAGTAAATAATTTTCAAAATAAATACAATGTCACCTTATTGTTTGGGCAGTTGTCATGAAAATACCAAATTTGATTGCAATTTATACACAATTTCATCGAATAATAATGCTTAGTTCTTTCGCATTTCTTCATACAAACTTTTTCCAGCAGCTGAAGAAGTTTCCCGGTTTTTGTGCTTTGCAAGTTGCAAGAGTATAAAATGGTTGGTTATACCCGCATTTGGCACTTTCTTATTTGTTTAAGAATAGTTCTAAATTTTTAAGTACTTTTATACCATCAGAAAAGAAAAAGGCAGTGCAAAAAATCCAATTATTTTGAATTCCGATCATGATCCCAGCAAGTCATGATGTAACGGTGGATACACAATGTTAACCACCTAAGAGTACTCGGTACTAGTGACATCGGCGCTTTTACATAAATTTCTAGGACCCTCCAATAATAATATTCTTCACAAATAAAAAAAGTTTCTATGCAAGAATCTGATTTTGTTCGTTCAAGGTTGGTCTATATCCGTGGTTACAATAAATAAACAGCGTTTTGAAGAGAAAAGGATATGTTCAAAATTTGAGATCAATATCTCGAAAACTTAATGACTAGGACAGGAACTACTCATTTGTCAGAACCGCCGACAGGGGACTACTGTAGCATATAGCTTCCATACAAGCTGGACGATCAAAATCAAGTCCTTGTGTAAAAAACTTTTGTGTTTGTGAGGGGTATTACAGTGACAATACATTATAATATATCAATGTATTATATAAAATGTATAAAAAAAAATTCAATAATAATTCTAATTAATAAACAAATAATGAGGACACACATGTGCGAATGAAAATAACTTAAAAGTTTAAAAGCCTCCGAATGTGATAAATGACCTGATTGTGTACGGGTACATACGTACTTACTCATAAATCCGTAAATGTGTTAAAGCGAACTTAAGAATTGTAACATCTTAATATAAGTTTATTTTTAATACAATAAACAACTCGAAATACTTCAACTCCAATTAAGGTCTTTGGGGAAATCCATCAACTAAATATTGTGCCGCTTTAGTTCACACACACACACAGCGGCATTATTGGCAGGTATGACTGTACAACAACATTGTGCAAACATTTGCGGTTAAGTGCATAAACAACAACAATAAAAGTGAGCAAAAAAAACGTGTGACAAAGGAGCTGAAACTAGTTTCTTTGATCGATTGACGCAAGCGGAAAAGGGTAACGCCGCTTATAAGCGTGCAAAAGCCCATAAAGGCACCACAAAAGCCTAAAATCAGCGTTAAACTGGGAAAAAGACTCACTGAAAGAGCAAATGTGATTTATTTTCAATAAGTATTTACTATATACATACATACACATGTAAGTTTGCATTGTATATGCCGGCATTTATTTAGAGACAATGTATACAAAACTTTCAAGGTCGCTTATGGCATACCACGATAAATAGTTTAGCAGCTTAACAGTGTGCTGATTGCGCCTACATGGAGGTGATATTAGTGAAAACCAACAAAACTCAGCGGCAGTGCTTGAACTACCATGTCGGTGTCGGGAAATCTGCCAATTACAAGTTTTAAAAGCGATTTAATATACATATGTACATAATTATATATTATATTTGAGATCCAATGCCGGGAAATTCCGTAAGTGCTTAGCTTTAATGAAAATCGAATGTGAAACTCCATTAAAGTTGCCAAGCAACATTGTTGAACGAAATATACTCCATTAACACACTTTGTAGACTCTTGAGTTGACGAACTAGTTTGGTAGTAAATGGTAAAGGAAAAATTAGAAAAAATGGTATTTCCAAGTGAGCTCAATCAAATAATTTAATTAGCATTCACTTTTTCGTTTTATTGGCGATCGAAGCAGCTAAAATGATAGTTTCAACTTCAATGAAAAAAATTTAGATTCCAAAAATCTATTTAAACATAAAGTGTGATCCATTTCGAGGCTCCCTATTTTTTGTAAAGAAAAAACACAGAAACTTCAAATTTAATGGGGTTGTAATTCAAAAGAACATTCTTTGGCATTTATTGTTTGAAGATAATCTCTTTCAAACATTGGCCGCAGCTACGTCTCAGGTTGCCAAACCGTTGACTCTAACTTTCCACGACTCGTTCGAGCATTTCGGCTGGTAACTAGTTGTTTATATGTATATTCATTGAGCCATAAATAGGCCTCATCGCTGAAGAAAATTTGGCTCGAAAACATCGAATGTTCTTGTAACTTTTAAAGAGCCTGTAGAGTAAAACGATGTCGCTTGGGAAGGTCTAGCGGCTTCAGTTCTTACACTGAACGATTTGTAAACGTTGTTCAAGCGTAAGTCTTTCCATGAAGAAATGCCAAACAATATTGAACAAAAATAACATGAGAGCTTGACACGACTCACGCGTGATCTGTCAAAATAATGCTATTAAAAAAATTACTTCCACTTGGATCACCCGTTATTCGTTTTTTAAGTAAGGCTGTATGAGATTTTCATATGTTTTTTATTACATACCATTCATGAAAATTCTATAAAGCCTTATATAAAAAGCCGAATATCTCGAGAAGTATTAATAATAGCGATTTTGACCTCGGACCTTTTTTGTAGCAAATAAAATTTCCTACAAGTTTGTCATGTACAATTTTTCTATAGCCCTTGTCATTTACGAGATATATACAAAAAAAATGCGAATTTTGTGGAAAAATCAGGTTTAGAGCCCCGTACTACCTCGCCGGTGTGAGTTACACCTTTGTTGCATGGGGCACTTTTGTAGAGTGAACAATTCTGAGTAATAAGCGTCTAAAGTCAAAGCGATGTCATAAAATACCTCTGATCTGTAGGAATTTTAAGATAAAAAATCACGATTGTAGTGTATTTTCAATGGAAAATTTTTACATGCCTTGGTCCAGTTCTTAATATTAATATTAAGGGCTAAAATTTTCAGGAAATTTTTTTAGGGTATTTCCAAGAAAATTTTGTGACGGGATCGAAAAAAAATTAATAGTTCAAAAAAAAGAAAAAAAAAACACTCCAATGTACATAGATATACATCTTGGTCGACTCTCATTTCCCAGAGTGTGATTTTTAAACAGAAATTTTATGTGATAATGATTTTTTTTTAAGTTTTAAATAAACGTATTAGACACATATATCTTTAATTACAATAATAATTGGATAAAATAACAAATAAGAAAGGGCTAAGTACGGGTGAGACCGAACATTTTGCACTCTACCAGAGAAATAGCTTCAGGTGCAAAGGTTTGTAAGTTATATGAGGTCTTAGCAAGTTTTCAAACGATTTTTGCCGATATATGCGGTATAAAGTCAACTGAAAGTTCGAAAATCTTTCTCTTAGGACCGATGGACCAATATTTTCGAAAAAAATGAAACCGCAATTGGAATTTTCATATCTAAAATACCATATTGTTTACATTCAATTAAGTTGTAAAGTTATATGCCAGCAAATAAATATATATTTATGTATGTTGCATATATACATATGTATGTTTCCGAGCACTGACGTTTAATCTTGCAATCAATTCATTGAGTTGTTTGGAAACTCATAAGGCTGTCTACAATGGTGTGTTTAATTGGTATTACTAACACTACGGCTATTTATTTTAGAATAATAATTAAGCTCAGTGAAATACGAAAAAACCCCAAAGACATTAAGCTAATTTGTAAATCTAAGTTGAAATGAAACTGGTTTCCTACGTAAGCAGGAGACAATGTTATGAAAACAAAACTAAAAAAGTAATGATAATAAAAAAAAATAAAAAAAAAACAAAAAAAAAATATAAAAACGAAAATAAAAACAAAGAAAAAATAAAAAAAAAACACAACTGAAATTTTAATATAACATCTATAGTGAAAAACCAAAAAGAGAACTGCGTAAAGTTCAAAGAAGAGTTGGGTTTTATTATTTGAGCAAAAATTGTCTTTATACACAATTAGGGCTATTCAGTTATGGAGCAAATAATATTTTTTTGATTGCTTACTCCGAATTTCCCAAATCGCCAATCGCCATGAGGATATGTTAATTAAATGAAATAAAGTTTAATGACTGACCATCAACACTAAAATAAAGGTTACGCGCTTTAAATTTGTGTAGTGATTGGCCCATGTCCGTCTTAAACATTTCTGTGTAATTTTTGAAGTTTTACATATGCATATCTACAAATGTATGTACAAATCTAAAGTCCAAACACACGCGAATTTTTGAATGTGTGTATATATTTATTGGTGAAGAAGTGAAGATTAAATAATTCAGATGACTTTATGCTAAAATAACAATATGCATGAAATATGTTGTTTTTCCACACCTGAGACCAGGAAAAACAAAAAAAAAAAATAGTAAAAACAAGAAAAAACGTTAACATCGGTGCAGGTGCATTTCTTTTAGTAACTATGTGTCCAGTTTGTATGGAAACTATATGCTATAGTAATCCGATCTGAACAATTTTTTCGGAGATTATGTTATTAAATTCGTGAAGACACCACGTCAAATGCGAAAGTTTTCCATACAAGCCCCAGATTCCGATCGTTCAGTTTGTATGGCAGCTATATGTTATAGTGGTCCGATATCGGCAGTTCCGATAAATGAGCAGCTTCTTGAAGAGAAAATGACGTTTGCAAAATTTCAAAACGATATCTTGAAAACTGAGGGACTAGTTCGTATATATACAGACAGACAGACGGACGTGGCTAAATCAGCTCAGCTCAACATACTGATCTCTTATATATGTGGCAACACCATGATCTATTACTTTTAAAATGCAACCGTATGCTATCCTGATGTTGCCTTTAATCGTATCGTCGCTTTACACTGACATTCGTTATTGAAAAGGCAAGACATCAACCACTGCAACTTTAAGTTTATGCCTTCTTCTGAAAAAACCCGTCAACGAGTGAGGATCACTACATTGTAAAAGCCTTTAATTCACTACATTGTAAAAGCCTTTAATTGGTGACCCCGACGTGATCTAGGACCAGAGGTAATTCAGCGCCCAGATTAATCCGGTGTTCAACGTAATCTATCACCTGAACGCCTTAGTTCATCCAGTACTCCAGTGCTCAACGCGATCGCGATCCTGTGCCATCTTCGTTTTTCATCACGTGCACGTGCAAAGGCGTGAACAGTGCATCTTAGATCATCGATTTCCCGGATTCCAGTGACATGATGAATGATAGCATGGCCGTTTCAGGTGGAAGCAGCGGTGTCGAGCATATTTCAACCCAAAACGTTTCGCCCAGAGTTCCGCTGCCCTCGATGTCAGAGGATAACATCGAGGCATATTTTTATTCGCTAGGTTTCTGGTTTGAAGCCTCGCGAGTTTTTGACGATTCAGTGAGATTTAACATTGTGTTAGCAAGTGTGCCTCCGGCAAAACTAATTGAAATGCGCACTATTATCGACGACACGCCTCTTACGGATAAATACGGGTATATTCGGCGGAAAATTATTGATATTGTTACCGAAAGCCAGCAGCGCCGTCTCCAACGGGTTTTAAAGGAGCTACCGCTGGGCGATCGTAGACCCAGCGAGTTGTACCACGAGATGCGACGCACTGCTGGACCCGCACTCAGCGAGAGCATTCTGCACGACCTGTGGGTTAGTCGTTTACCGCCGTACGCCCAGGCGGCCATTATCGCGACAAACGCTCCTATCGGTGAGAAGATAAAAATCGCGGATTCCATCTCAGAGTGCTTAGAGATGAAAGTTGGTAACCAGATTTGCGAGGTTAGCACCGAACCGTCGTTTCCAGATGAGTGGTCGAATCTTCGAGCTGAAGTCGCCGCTTTAACAAAGCAAGTCAATCAATTCATGCGCAACAGCCGCACACAACAGCGCTCTAGATCTTCAAGTGCCTCACGCAGCAGAAGAGGCACTCCCAATGTATCGTGCTTGTGCTGGTACCATACGAAATTCGGAGCAAATGCCACAAAGTGTCGACAGCCGTGCACATTCACACAGTCACCGCCTCAAAACGTCGAGTAGGTGGGCGGAGCTAATCCAGTATCAGGGCTCGGCAAATACCCTGATATACAAAGGAGCTATCGACTCTGCATCTACGATACATCAGCAAAAATGAAATTTCTCATAGACTCAGGTGCAGATGTCTCTGTCATACCCAAGTCAACAAAATTAGCTCATGCTCACCCATCATCAACACTCCTGTTTGCCGCGAATGGCTCCACCGTATCCAGTTACGGTGAAGTCATGCTTAAACTTAATCTTAACCTTCGGAGGGAATTCCTCTGGAATTTTATTGTCGCAGACGTATCGCAAGCCATTCTTGGTGCCGATTTTCTTGGGTACTATGGCTTGATTGTCGATTTGCAGGGCCAGCGTCTTGTCGATCGCACAACATCGCTTAAATCACAGTGTATAGTAACACAAGGTCAATTTTCGAAAATCTCAACAATCAACGCTTCGCAAAAATTCTCAGGTATTCTGAAGGAATTTTTAGAACTCACGTGTCCACCAGCGCCAGGCAGTCGAACAGACGCTTCCATAGTTCATCAAATCACTACCACCGGTCAACCTGTTTCTGCCAGGCCACGACGTCTATCACCGGAGAAGCTCGCCGCTGCACGCGCCGAGTTCGAATTATTAATCAACCTCGGCATTTGTCGCCCTTCAAAAAGTAGCTGGGCGAGCCCGCTCCACCTCGTCCGGAAAGCTGACGGATCATGGAGACCCTGCGGCGACTATAGGGCATTAAACGCTATCACCATTCCAGACCGCTATCCGCTACCATTTCTGCAAGATTTCTCAACGGTCTTAGCAGGTAAGACAATCTTTTCTAAGATTGATCTGCAAAAAGCCTTCCACCAGGTGCCAATACACCCTGATGACATCTGTAAAACAGCAATTACGACACCTTTCGGGTTATTTGAATTTACCCATATGACCTTTGGTTTGCGGAACGCCGCACAAACCTTTCAGCGACTAATCAATGAGGTGTTTAGAGGATTGGACTTCGCATTTACGTATTTAGACGACGTTTGTATCGCATCCAAATCAACTGAAGAGCACCAGGAACATCTCCGAATGGCGTTTCGTCGATTACAAAATTACAAATTAAAGATTAATGTTTCTAAATCACAGTTTGGCGTTACGGAATTGGAGTTCCTTGGTCATTCGATCACCAAGGATGGTATAAGCCCGCTCCGCAGCCGCGTCGAAGCGATAACGCATTTTAAGCTACCTACTGTAGCAAAGGAGCTTAAACGTTTTCTCGCCACACTTAACTTCTATCGCAGATTTTTGCCCAATGCGTTACAGCATCAAAGCTCTGTTTTTGCGATGGTGCCCGGCAACAAGAAAAACGATAATCGCAAACTCATTTGGACAGAAGACGCCGTACGCCATTTTGAGGCCTGCAAAAACCAACTTGCGAACTGTGCTGTTCTAGCACACCCTCTACCCAACGCAGAGCTATCGCTTTGGGTAGACGCATCCGACTTCGCAGCTGGGGCAGTTTTAAATCAAGTAGTCAACGGGGACCTCCAACCTCTTGGATTTTTTTCGCGAAAATTCTCTCCAGCAGAAACACGCTACAGTACCTACGATCGCGAACTCACCGCACTCTACTTGTCTATGCGCTACTTTCGTTACATGGTGGAAGGTCGACTCTGCCATGTGTATACCGACCACAAGCCGCTTACTTTCGCGTTTCGTCAGCAGTTACACAAAGCATCAGATCGCCAAGTCAGACAGTTGGACTTCATTTCTCAAATCACAACTGATATTCGGCATGTTAAAGGGGAAGAGAATGTCGCAGCCGATCTACTTTCGCGGATACAGTCAATCACGGCTGCTACTATCAATTACGATGCACTTGCGGATGATCAACAAAAAGATAACGAATTGCAGTCATACTTATCCGGTAAAGTTCATCATTCACTAAAACTTAAAAGTTTTCCATTACCTTTCAGCACCAAGAAAGTGGTTTGTGATGTGTCTACAGGTCGATTTCGCCCCTTTGTAACATCGAAATTTCGTCAAGTATTTCTGCAATCTACGCACAACCTATCACACCCTGGCACACGAGCCACCGTCAGGCTCATGGTGGAGCGATTTGTGTGGCCAGGAATTCAACGTGATAGCAGGGCTTATGCAAAAACTTGCTTACAATGTCAGCGAAACAAGGTCATCCGACACAATTCGAGTATTCTGCAACGTCGAAGCATGCCCAACCAACGTTTTGGACACTTGCACATCGACATCGTTGGACCGTTTCCACTGTCGGAGGGCAACAGGTACTGCCTAACTGTGATCGACCGCTTTACCCGATGGCCAGAGGCATTCCCTGTTCCGAACATGACAGCACCGATCGTGGCTAAGGCTTTGCTAAACGGCTGGATCGCACGCTTTGGAGTGCCTTCGGATATTACGTCGGACCTCGGCCGACAATTTGAGAGCGCCCTGTTTCAGCAGCTACTCCAATGGCTCGGCGTGTCGCACTTGAGGACAACACCGTACCACCCACAAGGTAACGGACTTGTAGAACGGTGGCATCGAACACTTAAATCTGCCATACTCTGCCACAAGGTAGACCAATGGACAACATATCTGCCGCTTATCCTACTAGGTCTTCGCTCTGCCTTCAAAGTCGACATTGGCTGTACGCCCGCAGAGCTGGTGTATGGTACACCGCTACGACTTCCTTCGGACTTCTTCATCGAACAGCGTGGACCAGCCAACGAATCAGAAACCGTGCGAGAGTTACGGCGCATTATGCAGGATATTCGCCCTGTAGATACAGCCTGGCACACTACAAAGACACCATTTGTTCACAGTGGCCTCAAGACATGCGAGCACGACTTCATTCGAGATGATTCTGTTAAACCATCGTTGTCACCACCGTACCGAGGTCCATACAAGGTCGTCCAGCGCACACCGAAATATTTCATAGTTGAGGTTAACGCAGGCAAAACCAAAGTTTCTGTTGACCGCTTGAAGCCAGCTTTCATCACACCTCCAACGACTCACTAGGAGGGGAGTACTGTGGCAACACCATGATCTATTACTTTTAAAATGCAACCGTATGCTATCCTGATGTTGCCTTTAATCGTATCGTCGCTTTACACTGACATTCGTTATTGAAAAGGCAAGGCATCAACCACTGCAACTTTAAGTTTATGCCTTCTTCTGAAAAAACCCGTCAACGAGTAAGGATCACTACATTGTAAAAGCCTTTAATTCACTACATTGTAAAAGCCTTTATATATATACTTTATAGGGTCTCCGCCGCTTCCTTCTGGGTGTTACAAACATCGTGACAAACTTAGTATACCCTGTTCAGGGAATAAAAAGGTGGGCTGCGTAGAGGGTGATGTATTTTTTGAGAAACTTTTTTCATAGCAGAAACAGGTTAATGATAGTTCGCACCTCAGAGAAATTCACCCCGGCGGTCTGTAGTCATGCCTATGGTCTAAGCACTTGAAGGTGCTTGTCGAAATAGGATGTTCAATTCACTAAAAGATCAAAACATTTTTTATTATCTTCAATGAAACGTCAAAAACCTTTAGTGATATATATATACATACATACATATTGGGTATTCGAAAAAGTCTAGTGCTTCTAATCAAACTTTAACTTATTTTTTTACATTTATAATGAACTTTAATGAATCAAATATGTACAATTTTGGGCGATCACTTTTTGCCATTTTTTCCCTCTAGAGACGTTATTCCATCAGTGAAAACTTTTCTGATTTCTTGTCGGAAAACTGCGACCAGTAATTATTTCAGGCTTCTCTTGAAGCCAACTTTACTCCACTAATGAAGTTCTGCATTGACCGAAACAAATGGTAGTCCGATAGTGCAAGGTCAGGGCTATATAGTGGATGCTTCAAAACTTCCCAGTCAAGCTCTCTAAGTTTTTGCCGAGTCATCAAAGATGTGTGTGGTCTAACGTTGTCCTGATGGAAGATGAAACCCTTTCTGTTGATCAGTTCTGGCCGTTTCTTTCGTTTGCTTGCTTCAATCTCATCAGTTGTAGACAGTAAAATGTAGATTCAAACGATCGACCAGGCTGGAGCAGCGCATAGTGGATGATTCCTTTCCAATCCCATCAAACCTTAAGGGATCAATCGAGGTGTCAATCCTGCTTTTGCGACCATTTGTTGAACTTCACTACGCTTCTACCATGACCTTTTTCGCACATTATTGTCGCATTTGAACCACTTTTCGTCTTCTGTTACCATCGACCAGAGCAAGGTGCGTCTTTCACATCGAAATTTCCAGAATGGCAGCGCGTGAACCATTGTGGTATTACACGAACTGATACAGCATCGTCTTCGTAAAGTTCACAAATTTCATTGGTATTCTTCCCTTTTTATCCAAAAATTTCAAAATATAGCGAATTTCTTAATTATTTTCACTAATTTTTCAACAGCTGTAGCTTTTTTCAACTTCCCCGAATTTAATTTTTAATTTTGGTTAAATGAAGCATAAAATCTCACTTTTCCAACACTATTTGGAATGACATAAATTAATTAGTAGCATTGGAGATATACGAAAAGACTACCCTATATATTCACATGTATATTCATTGTTGTGAGTACTCAGAATAAGAAGGCCTTAATTGGCATACACTGGAGTGGTCTGAGTAAATCAAACTCTACTAAAAAATCTAGTTTGTCTACTGTACACTTTTTATCTCAGTTCTCTCTGGAAGGGAAGGCAATATCCTCCATAATATTAATTTAATTCTAGAAGATTGAGAGAAGCCGAGGCATTCGGTAGAAACGGGAAATTGCTCTCAGTTCCAGAATAATATTACTATTGTGTCTTCCTATTGCTATTTCACAACTTCGAAAGCACTCTTTATAAATACATATTTGTATGTTCACTTATAAAAATACGCATATACATCATACATACATACATATGTACATATGTATGTACATCCACAAAATTTGTTAGAAACCTCCCACAAAGTGCTTACGCCTGCGCACGCACGCAAGACCAACCGAGTGGCTGCATTTCAGCGCCATTGGTTAATTGCCTGTTGCTAAGTTGCATTAGTCGCGCGCTACTTTGATCAAACGTTCGCCGTGTGCAGCACGTGATTTGACAAACGTCAACGCGTAGGCCGAAATAGCAAAATAACAACAAAAACAACAACAATGTAAAGTACCGAAAGTAGACTTTGAATTTAAATGTTTTTAAGCTTTTTTAAATTTGGTGTTTTATTATTGTTTTTATTTTTTTACAAACGGTTCCGCCAAACTTCCAGCACGCTTGTTTGCTGCACATATTTGTAAACCGTGTGTGTATATTTGCGTGTTTCCGTGCGCGAGACCAGCAAGTTCAAGTGCGTCCAAGACTTTGTGGTCAACTGCTTTCAAGCTGGTTGTAGTTGTTATTGTTGGTATCTGTGCACGAACGTCTTCAATGCGCAGAAGCAACGGCAAAACCAGACAACTACAAAAATGCCAGACATTCCACATGCATATTCACACGAACACATTCGGCAATACTCGCGCTCAAATACAGCGACCACTGTGGCATGCAAATTCATAAGTGTGAATCATTTGAGCTCAAGCACGGGCGCGACCTTAATTTTTCGGAAGCCCAAATGACTATGTATGGGTATTTTTAAAGCTGCGGTGGTCGGGTTAGGCCATTTTTCATATTTCTATTTTGTGATTTTTGACGATAATGTTTGTACAAGAGTTGAAGTGTTGAATAGGGGAGTCTTCATCTTTTTTTTTTGATAAAAGTTAAAGTTCATGATGATATTGCAGATTTTACACATAACTGGTAGATATTGTCATCATCGACACCTTGAAGCCGGCATGTGAGATTAATGCCAAAATCTTTGAACTCTCCATGGTGTTTCAAATACATATCTACATATGTATGTATAAGGATGCAGAGACAATGCATCGACAACGTCATTTATTAATGATTGATTAGTTTAAAATGGCAGTGACGTAGTCAGGTTGAGCTTGGGTTATATCCAAATAAGAAAGGTACTTTTTTACTCTATGAAATTCCCCTTTCGAAGGCACTTTTTTAATGCTTTTCTATTTTTTTGTTAATTTTTGTTTGATATTACCTTGAATTGCCCTGCAGAAACAGCAATTTGAAAGCTAAAATTTGAATACTATTAGTGGGTAATACCACCGTACAGGTTATACTACCTTCAACTTAACTTGGTATTCCAAGAAAAGCCGCTTTATAGCTCACTATGTACGCTTTTAGATATCTAACACATTTCGGTAGATAATTTCCTGCTTTGAAAAATTGTCAAAATCTTACTCAAATTATAATCTATTCTGCTTTAAGTATCTGATTTTGATAAGGGAAGTGGTTCCTAAGACTAAAGTAGTTTTTCGGTCAATTAGGGTGACCAATGAAGGAATTTTATCCAAAAGCGAAACTTTTTTGATGTAACATTAATTCAGAAATAATATCTTCTTTATTGTCGTAGACATCGCTTATGCAGTTATAGCCAAGTTTACAACAGCGCGGCAGTCGTTCTTCCTTTTCGTTGTTTGGCGCCAATTGGATACCTCATTCATCGTTCTCCCGCAGGTGGTCTTTCCAACGCCGTCGTATTTCTCATACTGCTCATCGTTCTATCGATACGACATCATGAAAACTCATAACCCCGACTCATCAGATGTTTTCATCATCCATGCCTTTGCATTTTAAAGGAGGACGGGGATGATGACTGATTTATAGAGTTTGGTCTTTCATCGTCGAGAGAGGACTATACTTCTCAATTGCCTACTCAGTACGAAGTAGCATCTATTGGCAAGAGTTATTCTGCGTTAGATTTCAAGGCTGAAGTTGTTGTTGCTGTTATTACTGGTTCCAAAATAGACGAAATTATATACAACTTCGAAGTTATCAACAGTGACGTGGGAGCCAAGCCCTGAGTGCGACCACTATTTGTTTGATGACAGAAGATATTTCGTCTTGCCCTCGTTCACAACCAGACCCATTTGCTTAATTCCTTATCCAGTTTGGAGAAAGCTGAACTGATATATACTCTAGAAAATATTTCCACAATTTTATCAAGATTATTCACACCTTGATCGATATGTTTTATATGTGGCCTGGTATAATTCGAGGATAAACTTCAACAATTTTGGGCACAAAGGTTTGCAAGCTATCATGTGTTGATAAAATATTGGATTTTGAAAGGAAAAATACAATTGAAGCATCAACTTGGTTTCATGACAAGTTCCCGGGCGTTGTCTCAAAAAACCAACCATCAAGGATTGGTATGCTAAGGTTAGAATTGGTAAAATGAGCACTGAAGACGGTGGACGCAGAAGACGCCCAAAAGAGGTTGTAACCGACGAAAAAAGTCCACAAAATACTTTTGGTTAACCGTAAAGTGAAGTTGTTGGATATAGCAGGTACACTAGAGATATCAACTGAATGAGTTCATCACATTATTTACGAATATTTGGGTATAAGAAAGCTCTGTGTAGAGTGAGTTCCGCGCGTACTCATTTAGGAACAAAAATAACGACGAGTTGATTCGGAGCAGTGTTTGGAGATGTTCAAGTGTAATAAGCCTGAGTTTTTGCGTCGTAATGTGACAATAGATGAAACATGGCTCCATCATTGCACTCCGAAGTCCAAACGACTGCCATTCATGAAAAATTTTTTGTTACTAATCAAAAAAAAAAAAAAAAAAAAAAAAAAAAAAAACACCAACGCCTTTGAAGGAAAAGAAGCATCATTCAAGACAATGTATGTGAATTGGGCTTCGCTGCTCCCAGCGATTATTTCTTATTCTCAGATCTCAAAAGATTTCTCGCTGGTAAGAAATTTTCGTCGAATAAAGATGTGATCGCCGACAGTGAGGTCTATTTTGGAGCAAAGGCAAAAATGGTACCTAACATGGTACCGAAAAATTGGACGGTCGCTACAATCTGTCCTATCACCCTTGAAAGGAATGAAACAACGAATCTTGCCAAAAAAAAAAGTGTTTGACTATGGTAGGCCGGAACTTTTCAATTCACATGCTTTGCATACTGAAATTGATCCAGCGCACAACCGTGGGGAGGGATGCTTCGCTTTATCATTTTAACTCGCCTTCAAAGGGATGTTTTATGGCTACCTAAAGGAAACTTGGTCCAAGACTGGAAGATACATATGAAGTGAATAAAGATACATCGGCTACGCTGGCTAGGTCATGTCGTCCGAATGAATGAAAGCACTCCAGCTCTGAGAGTATTCGACGCAGTTCACACCGGGGGAAGCAGAGTAAAAGGAAGACCTCCACTCTGATGAAAATACTAGGTGGAAAAGGACCTGGCTTCGCTTGGAATCTCCAATTAGCGTCACGTAGCAAAAAAGAACAATGACTGGCGCGCTGTTGAAACTCGGATATAACGGCGTAAGAAAGTGTAACGGTAAGACGGTGTTTACCCCAATAAAGAAGATTAAAAACATGTAGCTTCTGTGGGAAAAATTGGTTGGTGTTGGAAAGAATTGAGGCCATAATACTTCCGCCGTTGTATTGCAAAATAATTTGAATAAAATATTATGGAGGTTACTTGTCAATTTGTAACACTCTTAGTAATCTTTTTGCAAGATAAACGAAATCGAAAGCAACTTTTTTGCAGACAATGGATAATGAAAGCAATAGTAAAACAAAAATTTCTGTTTTCTGCATGCGCCTCTCACGTTCAATATCACACATGTCGGCTTAATGACTCGATAGCTGCTCAATGTATGTACATACAAATGTGCGCGATGTGCTTGCAGCCGTGGTGCGTGATCGCCAAAACGCATGCCAATAAAGTTATCACTGGATTACTACGTGAAGCCACTCAACTATACCAGCTAATGGGGTTATAAATATAGCCAAGAGACACAATAAATGCGCTAATTAGCATTTTGTGACTTTTTATAATTTTGTATATTTCATTTAAGCGTCAAAACATGCTAAGCTCTTTTGCGCCGGCCAGCTGTGGTTGGACTTTGCACCTGTAAAATTTGAATTTGAGTTTTTTTTCACTTCGGTTTCATGAATGAATGGGTGAGCATTTGAAGCACGGAGAGTGTGTGAGTGAGTGAGTAATGAAGCAAATGAGCGATGGCGCCAGCTGTGATTATAAAGTTAACACAGAAGCTGAAAGAGGTAAACGCGTTTTACGCGCTTAGTAACAACGGTATTGTGAGTTTCAGTGGCGAATGCGAACGTTTGATTTTTTGTTATAGTATTTCTAAAGGCTGAAATTCGTCTGCGAGCACATACTCACGCGCAGCTTTGAAATATTTTTGGATATTTCTGAGGAATTCCTATAAACGAATCATCGCACGCATGCCTAATTTTGTATGCTTGTATGTATGTAGGTATGTTTGTATGCATGAAATTATTTGTTAATCTTGTGAAATTGATTCATCAAACGCGCCATGCTGGTCAATGCTCCGTTTAGGGGCATTCCTTCAATTCAGTTACGAACGCCTTCAAAGAATATACAAACACCGCTGGCTTGGGCTTAGCGAAAATAAATTTATTTGTGCTAAATTTTAGCAACCTAAAATGAATAAATACATACATTCGCGAAACTTTCCACAAACTTTTCTTTGACGTAATTTTCCCCAGCGCGCTTACACAAGCTAATATATACAAATACACACACATACATATGTACATGTACAAGTCAAGCTCTGGCTGAAGGGAAACATGTCGCAAGGCACTCCGTTGCATATAGCGCGCTCGTCTGGCGACTGATTGGCGTCGAATTCAATTTAGCATGTATTAAATTTAATTCAATTTAGGTATTTCTTAATACCAAAAAAAAAAAAGAACGAAACTGCGCCGGCGCGCAACCGGTTTGCGCAAATCCTGTTTCGAAATCTCATCATTGCAACACGAGAAATGCCGCAACACTGATAGGCAGCGGGCGATGGATCGCCAGCGGGACGCGCCACTATGTGTCAGAACGCAAACATGTAACCCTTTTAGGTATGAGCAACAGCGGCAAGCGTGTTCTTGGCATTTCCATGCCATGGCGAGGAAAGTATGTATGTGCATATGCATGCATGTTGTTGCGGAAATTTGTCTGTTTGTAAATACCACAAGGCCTGTGTGTCTCGATGTCACCAGAAATGGAATTTAAATTGCGGACTTGAGTTGGCCGAACTGTGGGCAACTAAATCTGAGTCGAGCCGAGTTATATACATACACATACAGATGTGTATACATATATAAAAGCATTCTGAGCAGCCTAGAAGGTCTTCTGTGCATATATTTGTATCTTCTTATGAGTGCATATGCATTGCAATGTCCTATGATAAGACCCGATATTGCCACATGAGCCACGTATTAAAATAATTGTTGGCGTTGAGTGTAGGAAGCGTGGAATTCTCACGTAGGCACCATTTTCGTAAGAATATGTGGTGGAAAAAACGGAAGTCACTATGCACATAGCAATTTCGAACAATGCAAAGCTGAGCTACTGTAGGAAGCGGGTTTTCAATAAAAAAATAAACAAAAGTATTTATTAAATGCTAAATTGCTGGTTCCATCTTTTAACTTATCAACTTAAGAAGTGTTTTCAGCACAGCAATTTTATGAAGCCAATAAGAAATAGACAAGTATTGGCTATATTTTGAAGAGTTTGAAGATAGTGAACCCTGTTATCCACACGACATACTTTAAGATTGAGAAAAAAGGAAACCTTTAGGAGTTCGTTGATGACGCACTTAGGTCTTTGGGAGATTCATTGCAAAACTAATGAAACTAAAATCCACTCACCCTCACTGAGCAACCCTGTACTCTTGATGAATTTCGTCTATATAAAAAGTTTTATATGCGCAACTTCCAAATCATCGGCTAGAAACTTACGATCGGTAGTTGTGATTCCTTTCCCAAACAAAGCCGTGCATTCGCATAAAGCATCCTCTAAAGTCTCATCTTCTTCTACAACTTGGCACTTCTACTAGAGTTCTTATGTCATCACTTTGAATTTTAATAGTCGGCATGTGTGTCCTAAATTCCATTCATATCACGTTTTTCTGCTTGTTGAGTAAGGTCGGGTTCAAATATCTACAAGTAAACATAAGTTGGAGCCATGTGTAGAAGTTCACGCAACTGAAGAGAGTTTTTTGAGTGCCATTCACTTGGCAGTGACCAGAAATGATTCGTTTGCATATGACTTATTGGATTTTCGGTTTCAAACCAAGTATCCTTTGGGTAGCCAAAAAAACATCCGTTTAAAGGCGAGCAAAAGTGAGAAGGCGAAACATTCCTCACCAGTAATGTGCGCTGGGTTTGGGATCCGTCACGTAAAGAATAATCCTCAATGAAAACATCCTCGAATGAAAGAACTAAAGCAAAACTAATAGGCTATGTAAACTGACGTTGAGCAATACCAAAAGCTCAGTTAAGATCGGAAAGGACCTCACCAAACCGATACCAAACGAAATTTCAGACCAAGCGACTTCCTGTCGAGCGCCTTCTTCAATCTACTCCTGGATAAAATAATTCGAGCTGCAGATCTGAATATAGAAGGTACAATTTTCTATAAGAGTGTATGTATATTGATATCATTGGTCTTAACGATCGCAATGTTAGTTCTATTTTCTTCAGATTGGACAAAGAAACGAGGCAAATGGTTCTGGTAGTGAACGAGAGCAAGACGAAATATTTTCTGTTATCAAACAGACAATTGTTGAGTTCGCGACTTGGTTCCCACGTCAATGTCGACAGTCATAACTTCGAAGTCGTAAATAATTTCGTCTATCTTGGAACCAGAATTGACACCAATAACAACATATGTCTCGAAATCCAACGCAGAATAACTCTTGCCAACTGAGCAGCAATTAAGAAGTAAAGTCTTTTTCTATAAGTCACTCCTCATTCCCGTCGTGGTATATGGTGCTGAGGCATGAATGACGACAACATCTGATCAGAGGGGTTGTCTTCACCAAGACTCAGTTATAGGTACTTATTCATAACATTTTTGTCTATTAAATATACAAGTAAGCAAAGGCCTCTTTTTCGAAATCTAAATATAGGATGGGACCTGCTCTGCCTAGTTCATTTGCTTCACAATTGCCAGGAATATCACTATGCCCTGGAACCCAATACAGGTTAATGGCGAAATAAAACGTTAAATCCACATAGAGATTAAGACATTCTTTCATTATCTTCAATGAAACCATAAGCGACTTCAGTGCTTCCAAAGCCACTTAGATATCTGTATTTATTAAAATATTCTCCTTGTCAGAACAAGAAGGGTTTCTTTAACTGCTGTGATATCCGCTTGAAAGACACTGTAGAGATCTGGTAGTCGGAAAACGATTCTGGTATCTAATTTTGCTGAAAAGACTCTATTATCTAGTTTGGACAGATCCCTAATACCTATGTCCCTGTCCATCTTACCCTATCCAATGCTGATTTCTGTTTTCTAACGTTATTAATTTGGCGCAGAAAACTTTGTGAGGACGGAATAAGCACTCGGATTTCAATTTAGGATCTTTATAACTTCAGTACCTTTCTCTAGTAGGTATAAAGCTTATTTAATCGGAAGCGCCGAAGAAAAAACCAAGAAATGTAATAGCTTTGTACTACCGGTAATATACCCCGTACACCGATCCAACTCACCGACCCCGGTCACCGTAGGCAATGAAGTACATTCAAGTTAATTTCGGGTATATTTTTGCGATCACAAACGTCGATTCAAATACATCAGTCGTTTAGAGTTGGTGTTGATCATATTAGTCTCTCTTTCGTAGAAATGAATGAATGAATGAACATTAGGCGGATAACATCAAGCCATACTTCAAATTATTGCAACTGAGTCTTGATGCTTTCGAGGCTTATTTATAAAAGACGTGTTCGAAACTTCGATAATTTTGCTTTTAGCTACTCTGACAACACGGCGTAAAAAGAAACGATTAGGATATTCTTGTATATTCATTGGACTCGTTCAAATGCGTATTTTACAAATAAAAGAGAAGAGGCTATATCATAATGTCTGTGTAAAAAAGCGTTAACAATAATGATTACAATATCTTTAGTAAATTTGCAATGAATGGATAGTTATGCTAATATTTTAAACGCAACTGTGACTGAAATCCAAAAGAGCTAAATAAATATATGGAAAATTGCTTTTAATTTTGATTAAACTGGTCATAAATACAAATAAAAGATACAGAACTGTACAGAGTTGTTTTGAAGACGATCAATCTAAAGTGTCGAGATCAGCCTTGAGGTCATAAAAAAATCAATAAATTGCCCACCGTTTTTTCGGACCAATGCGGCATTAAAACTACGATAAACGCGGCGCATTGAATTACTAGGCGGATGACAACGTTTAACTGTAAGAAGAAATAAAACAAAAGATAGTACGAGTATTTATAAATGAGCAGGAGGCAATAAGGGAGTAGCACAGGAATTGGGCTAGCGGAAATTTAACGATATTTACAGTTTAAACTGCCAACAAGCCAATTACGTGCAGCTGCCACAAGGCGAAGAAAAAAGAGGCAATATATATACAATGTATATATATATATAATGTATATTATACATGTATGTATGTAGATATGTATATGGATATAGTATATATATCGTAATATGGTGGAGCGTAACGCCGATCCCTAAGAAGAGGGCAAACGGAAAGTGTCAAGTGTAAACTTGATATCGGTGACCTGGGGCAATGCGAAATTTATTACCAGCAACCGTTGCAAAGCGCAAGACAACGTGCGAATCGATCCTGCCCCGATCATTTGTTGGCCAGAGCTAAAAATAACACACTGATAAGCAGTTGGAAGAGTAATGGCAAGATGAAGCGTATAAAAAGCAACTCAAGGACACGCTAGAGCTGACAACGGCATTTCTGGTTTCTGGTTTTGCGAGCATAACCGCAATAGTAGCGGTCACCACAGGCGGTATCGTATTTCGGCGCATCAGCCGGACCAAGTTTAATTTAGTAAACTATTTTATGTTTTGTTTTGCTGTTTCAAGAATCCATTAAGAATACCCTAAGTACAGTTGTTCGCATTGAAAAGGGCCGAACGGACGCTGTGCGCAAATTCGTATAAATAGGCAGGAGTGGACAGTGTGAGACATCAGTTTTGTTTCGAGCGGCAGGCGACGTACTAGGCTACTTCCGGCAACTCCGTGTGGATTTACTTTGCGAACGTAGCAGTTGTGCGATACCTACAATTAATACTGACGGTTAGCAGGAGCCGATAGGCGCTTCCATAATACAGAGAAGCAACAGCGATGCGGTTATTTGTGGTTTCGGTGCTCAGCTTATTGGCGGCTAGCAGTGGCGCATATGCGGCCGCAATCGCCGGTTATCCATATCGTGCGGAGTTACTAGCTTACAGTCCAGCGCGTGGTGAATTCGCTGCAGTGAATGCATTAACACCGGACTATGCGCACTATATCAATCAACAGGCTGCGGCGCAAATATTCGGTTACAGATATCCAGAGCCGATTGAAAGCAGGCGAATCACTTATGAAGAATATTTGAATCAACTCGCCAAAGGTACACTGAAGGATGAGACCGAGCTTATAAAAAAGCGTGATGAACATTTTCGTTTATGGGCCGTACATGTGTACGATCAATATAGACAGGAACTGGAACGCCTAAAAGCTGCGGGTAAAGAGCCTACAACAGATATGTTAGCGAAAATCAACGCATTCGAGGTTGTACTAACAGCGCCGAAAAGTGACCAAAGTCAAGAAACTTCAATAATCAAGCAGCTGCGCGAGGAGCATTTACGCTTCTGGAATGAGTCAAGACGCAAAGCAATGATAGCTCTGCAACAGGAAGAGCAAGGCAAAGCGCAACAAATTACCGCTGGTGAACAAGCGGTGAAGTCAACAATTTATTCACCAGACGCAGGCGAAAAGTTATACCAAAATGCGCCAACACAGGCTGTATACTTAAGCGAAACAGCCGAGCAGAAGAAGGCGCGCGAAGAGCATTTGCGCATCTATCAGGAGCAAGTGCAGCGCGTGCAAGCTCTACAAGCGTCAGCTGGAAAGGCAAGCGACAGCAACGACGTACAAACATCGAAAGTGGCGCGCCTTGAACATACAGCAGAGCAAGGCGTACAGCAGCCGACACAGGGTGTGACAATAGTTGAGAATTTGAGTTACTTGCAGGAGACGCCAGAAGTACAACGCGCCAAGGCGGAGCATTTGCGCTTATGGAATGAGGCAAAATTGCGCGCAGAGAAGGAAGAGAAGGAGGAGAAGGAAGGCAAGAAATATGAAGACAAGCAGCTGCAAAGTCAAAGTGGTGTACAAAAACTCACACAAACGACCTCGGAAACTCAGAATCTCATACAATCGGACAATGCTTATTTCGAGCAGCAGAAACAATTGTCAGATGCGTTTAAAAGCGGTACGTTGAGCGGAGCCGTGCCGACCAACGAGCAAAAGCAAGAACAACCGCTTACACCTGTGCAGGACACGCCGGAAGTGAAACGCGCACGCGAAGAGCATTTACGCGAATTCGAGGAAACGTTAAACAAAGTATTCGTTGCACCTCTAACTAGTGAAAATGCACCTAAACTTGCAGCACAACAGCCTGTGTCCACGCAGACACTACAGCAAAGCGCGCCAGCAACCAACAGCGAACTGTTAACCACTGCAAAATCATCCCTGCAAACAGAGACTTATCAGAGTCAGCCGCAAGTGTATGGCGGCGTGCAAGAAACGGCAGAGGTGCAGCGCGCACGTGAAGAGCATCTCAAGCTGGTGAAGGAAGCAAATTTGAAAGCGAGTCTGACATCAAAAAAAACTGAAAACGTCCAAACTGAAACTGAAATAAAACCCTTATTGTATGACGCGTCAGCTGATAAAATCGCGGAGGAGCAATTCGCTGATGAAGAGGCGCGTTTACGCGTAGAGGAAGCGAAGCAGCGTGAAGCTGAACTTTTAGCCGAAACTGAGCGCTTAAGAGAAGAACAACGTCTACAAGCTGAAGAGCTACTGCGCTTGCAAGAAGATGAGCAACGCCGCCAAGAGCAGGAACGTTTGGATCAGTCGAATGAAAATAAGGAAGCTGTGCATTACGCTGAAAAACCACAATTACCTATCGCTGCACCCCCAAAGGAGACACTTGAGTCATTAATACAGGTACAATACCAGTCGGATCCGGCTGCCACCTATGACATACGCGATACAGAAAAATATGCAGCCAATCCATATTTACTACGTTACGCCGTACCGGGCGGTAATATCAAACAGATCGGCACGCCCATAGCGACTACTGCCTACTATATCGGCGCACAGAAACCCGCGCAACAACAGCAAGGCTACGCCAATCCCGGCGTTTACTATTTGCGCGACGCCAATGAGGGTTATCTCAAATTGGATAATCCCTACTTTCTACATTACATAACCAATCAACAGGGTGGTAAGGATACGCTAGCAACAGCTGATGCGGCGTCTCTAGCCTCCGCGCTAGCCGCCTTGCATCAGGCCCAAAAGATCGAACAGCCAATCGCTGCAACTTTCAGTCAGAAACCAATTGCACCGTCTGTTCCGATTGCTCCTGTTGCTCCCAGTGTACCCCTTACACCACTAGTGCCAGCAGCACCCATACTTCCAGTTGCACCGCTCGTGCCGAACGCCGACAATATGAAAATTGTCTACGGCAATGATGCCGCTTTGGCCGCTTTGGAGAAGGCGACACGTGAGCATTTCCGCGCGCACGAAATCGCCTTAGAGCAATTACGTTTAGCCAATCAGAAACAGTCGCCGTTGCAGAAAGATTGCTATTGAGCACTTGAAATGTGTTACTTAAACTTCTTCATAACCTGAGAGTTTATTTAGCGTTTATAAAAATGATATACTTTTGCATTGAGTTCTCTCCTGTAGGTATTGTAAGTTGTAATTTTTACTTTGTATTTTGTAATTTAAAAAGCAACTATTGGAAAACAATAAAAAAAGAGTTCCATGGAATATACTATTTGATTTCGGCGACTTTATTTAGTCTCGAGGTCCACCCACAACCACAAGGATCATATGGATGCCTTACTAAAGTGGTGTAAATGATTGCTATTGTTGAGTTATTCACCTGATTATGCCAGTTTATTTTATTTATACTATAAACTTTTTCAACTCGGTGCTCTTTAAGATTAGGACAGCTATAGTGATTTTATTAGATTGTCAAAAAAGTCTTGCGGTATTTTCGCTAGTTGGCGCTGAAAGCACGTTGTTTATTCGTCGCATCGGGTCATGCTATACCTTTTTGGAAAGCTCACTTCACGCGCTAACACGTGTTTGATTGGTTGTCGTTTCTTTTAAGTCGTTCGTGAGTTATAGCGTCACAAACATGGAGCAAAATAAAGAGAAAATACGGCATATTTTACAGTACTACTATGATAAAAATGCATCTCAAGCCGCAAAAATGCATCTCAAGCCGCCAATAAAATTTGTGCAGTTTATGGGCCCTATACAGTTTCTATTTCCCCCGCATAACGATGGTTTCAACGTTTTCGTTGTGGTGTAGAGGTGGTCGAAGATGCGCCACGCTCCGGAAGGCCTGTCGTCGAAAATTGCGATAAAATCGTTGAATTGGTCGAAAGAGACCGGCATAGTAGTCATCAAACCGTTATAAACCATTTGAAGAAGCTTGGAGTCACTAAGAAGCTCGATGTATGGATGCCACACGAATTGATTCAATAAAAATACCGCAAGACTTTTCTGACAACAGCTGCTTGGGTAGAAAAGGATGTGTGAAAAATTACGGCGGTGAAACAAATTACGTTTAAGAACATATACTACTGTGCCCAAAAAATAAGCTGACATTGTATTTATTTTGAAAATTCTTTATTTATTCTTCCAAATCAATTTCATCCCCTTTAAAGTAATCCCCTCCCGATGCAATGCACTTATGCCAACGGATTTTTCAATCTTCGAAACACTGGTTGTAATCACTTTCCGGGATGGCCTTCAGTTCCGTCTTCGCTGCGGCTTGAATCTCCTCTATCGTATAAAAACGGTGTCCCCGGAGCGGTCTTTTGAGCTTGGTGAACAGCCAAAAGTCGCACGGCGCCAGATCAGGTGAATACGGTGGTTGCGGAACGATATGGAGTTTTTGGCGAAATGATCACGAATTACGAGGGCAGTATGGGACGGTGCATTATCGTGGTGTAAAAACCAAGAATTGTCTTTCCACAATTCCGGCCTTTTTAGGCGGATAGCGTTACGCAAACGACGCATAACGTTCAAATAATATTCCTTGTTGACTGTTTCATGGGTTGAAAGGAATTCATAATGCACAACACCACGATAATCGAAGAAAACAGCCAACATGACCTTGATTTTTGAGCGACTTTAGCGCGATTTTTTTGGTCTCGGCGCTCTTTTGGCACGATATTCGCTCGATTGATCGGTTGTTTCGGGGTCGTAAGCATAGATCCAAGTCTCATCGCCAGTTATAATGCATTTCATGACACCCTGGTAGTCGGAAAGCATCATTTCACACACTTCAACGCGACGCCTTTTTTCCAAGAAATTCAATGTTTTCAGTATCAGTCGAGATTTGACGCGCTTGAGGCCCAAAACATCCTTCAAAATGGTATTAGCCAACTTCATCAGCAAGGTCTCTAATAGTTAATCGATGGGTTTTCAACACCAAATCTTTGATTTGTTGAACGTTAGCTTCGTCGGTTGAGGTTGATGGTCGCCCTGGACGCTCTTCGTCTTCGACACGTTCACGGCCGGCTTGGAACTCCCTATACCACTTGTAAACATTTTTTTTAGACATAGCCTCATCACCAAAGGCTTTCTGCACCATCCTCAACGTATCCGCAGTAGAAAATTGATTCCGTAAACAAAATTTAATGCAAATTCTTTGCTCAACAAATTTCGACATCGCAAAAAACGAAAAACTCACTTTTAGCAGCTCACAAAACGACACGTATCTCAAACACTAATGAATACTTTGACATGAAATTTGACATAAATGTGACTGACAGTACTATCAACCTAAAAAAAAATAATTCTCCAAATCCTTCAACGCGCGCAGTTTAAATTCAAATGTCACCTAATTTTTTGGACACAGTAGTATATGTACATATATGCAATCCTACATTTATCTCGATTAGTTTTAGAAAGAGTAGGAGAACAAAACTCTGTAGCAATATGTTGTGAAAGTATAAAAATATTTACGAAGACGTGAAATATGCTGATTTATTAAAAGGGAGTGGTATGACTTTTAAATATACCTAAAATGTAGAAACCGAAAAATTAAAGGTGCGCTAAATCCACTTTTACTCTAACCTGTAATTCAGGTAACGGTGCAACTGTGCGATAAAATTTGCATTGAGACCTACTGTAAAATATGCCAGAATAGCGGTATTACTACATATATCAAACAAATCTACATACAGGTGCCCCTGGAGCGAGTGTCTTGCAAGTGAGCGATTATCACAAAATCCATAAGAATTGCAAATAAAATCTTGTTAACGGCATAGAAATGAAAAAAATTGCAAAAAAAATGTTAAAATGTAAATTTTTGCAAGAATAACAACGCGATGAATGTAAACAAAACAACGCACGGAAATTATGCGGATAAATGAAAAACACCTGAACGGCGCCATTACAACGCTTCCATAGTGTGTATGATTGATTGTTTGGCGATCAGTTGACCGTTATTTATTAGCATAGAGCTACTTCAACTGCCTCCCACCACGGCAAGAGTTTTTCGCCAGTTACTAGGCGTATGTTGCTGCGCAGAAAGTCGTATGGAAATTTCATAAGTACCGCAATAGAGGTATTTAGGCCATAACAGTATATTAGTTGAGTATACATTAATCAAATAACACACTTATATAGATTATGCATGTATTTATACATACTATATATAGTAAACAGCCTCGCGACAGGTTGGTGAGTGCGGCTGAGTGAATATAATTGTTTTTATCGGCATGGTTTGAAGCCGCGTGACGTTTATGGGCAGTAGCTGCTCTCATCCGTTATCTACGCAAGCACTGATCGCAGATATTCAGATGCTCGTATGTGTGGTAGACACACATGCAGATACAATTAAATCATATGCTCTGAGTACGGCTGCCGCTGTTGCCAAGTTCATTTCACTTTTCGCGCGGCCGCGTGTTGAAATTAGCATTTTTCTAGATTTTTTAAATATTATACACATTGGAAAAGACCACACGCTTCATTACACATTTACGCACATGCATAGATACATTTGAAAACCATACGATTTTATTTCTAGCGCAGACATTTATCAGCATTTTATGCAACCACCAGATTATTCACACCTTTTTGTTTATATTTATTTTTTTTTTTTTAATTTTCGCTGTTGAACCAATTTATGACCTACCCCAAGCCAATTTAGGAAACTACTTAACAATTATCAGTTTCCAAGCACTCTAAATTTGGCCAAAAAAAATTAGTTACTCAGCACTTCTATGGATTTAATGCGTGGAAATTGCGTATAAATCGACGCAAAACGTTCGAGATAAGATAAGATAAGGCAAAGTAGAAAGCTACCGAGGTTAATATATTTTTAGCTTGTGGCAATTGTGCAGACACATAATTTGACTACCGAAAATTCGCATGAATTTGACCATAAAATAAAATAAACGTGTATAAGAAGAATAAGAATATACATATAATTCTCAGTATAAATGCTTTATTACATATAAAGGGTATTTTTTCAGAGGAATGGGAACTGCTATATTGATAGCTTTCAAACCACTTGTCAAAGTAGAGACACGCGCTTGTCATTTAGGTTCAGTGTACTTCGGTAAACTCGCATATTCTACTTCAAACTTAAGATGAGTCAAATTTCAGGGTTCATATAGTAAATCATCAAATTTTCATATTGCGACTTTTCTAAATAGACATCCTTGGCTTTTTTGTATCCACAAAAAGATTGCTAAAACCTGAATTTGGAATCAATGTTAGGGTAAATGTCGGGATTTATTATTTTTCCACGTCAATATCAATAATGTAAGTGTTAAATGTTTTCAGCAGTACGGTCCGATAAGCCGGCTCTTTAAGGGGCTATACCAGTGAGACACTTTCAAAAAAAATTTTTTTTATTTGCTTTTTCGATAGAATTTATTTCCGTAAATATCCTGTGAAATCGGGAAGGTCGTATCTTGAATAGTTTTCGGATGGCAGCGTTCTGAAGAGTGACCGCTCGGAGGTGCAAACATATATACATATGTAAGTGAAACTTTAAACGCGTTATTCTCGAAACGATATTTTCTAAAATTGCTGACATCATCACTCAATCAGAAATTGACCGATCGACTTCAAATTAAAACTGAGTATTTTTGAATACATTTACTATACAATGAATCTTTTTGATTGATTGAAAATTGTCAATTTCGCATTAAAAAACCATTTTTTCCTAAAAAAAACGCTTTTTTTTTTCAAAATTACGCCATTTTGGTAAAAATACTAGTTCATTGAATAGAAAATATCTTTAAGTTTAATAAACTTTTCAAATTTTTTTGTTTCAGCAAGGCATTCGGCCGGAATCATGGCAGCAGTTGGGGCACTTTTTTTTGGCACTCCGAAGACTATAACTCTGTTATTTTTCAACATCTTTCTAAAAAAAAATCTTAAAATATAGCTGAAAATATACCTTATTACGTTCAAAGAAGTTCGAAATATACAATCGCCTAATCATAATATCACATAATAATCACTGGTATAGCCACTTCAACGGATGAACTTCTGAAGACCGAATCATATCCAGAAAAGGTCCTGTGACTACTTTTTATGTGAATGATCTGTGCTGATAAACCAGTTACGACGGAGGCCAGTCATTATTCAGCGCTTTATTGGCGGGACAAATTTTTGACTTATATTTAGCATAGTTCCCAAAATGTGCTTTAATTTAATTTCAAAAAATTTATAAGGCATTTAAATATATCAAAAGTGTGATAAATGTGAAGCGAAAAAAGGAAAACTGGCAAATGATACGAAAACTTGTTATGCAGGTTGTTAGTACAAAAAAAAATTACGAGTTCGTAGATGGGTGAAATCGGACTACTGCCACGCACACCGGACGCCATTAAACGAAAACCTACATATATTGTGCAATAAGTATAGGGTTTGTCCGGAAAATAATAGGCGCTCCTAGCTAACGAACGAGCAGTTCGAGCACCTGGAGAGTTAGGGCAAACATTTTCGTGCGACGTGCTTTTGTGAATGGTGCAAGCCGAAAGCGTTCGCAGCGATTAAATTTGTGTGAAACTCGGTAAATCTGCGATAGTGACGATTGATATGATCAAGCAGGCTTACTACAGAGGGGATCCAAGCAGCATGCACTTCGGCTCTCAAGAGTATTCCGGAGAATGCCTTCCGTGAAGCCTTCAATGCTTGGAAATCGTGCTGACAGCGCTGCATCTGCGCAGAAGAAGCCTATTTGGAAAGTTTTTAAAGAATTGTAACGATTGGTTCAATAAATTTTTTTAAATCGACTCAGTCCTATTACTTTTCGGACAAACCCTGTAAGCACTAAATTAAGATATAAAACTGTACTTTGGCACAGGGGACCGCAGTAGCAAAGAGCCCCTGTAGGTCAATTTTTGTTTTTTTAAGTGGGAATGGCCCCGCCCTCTAATTAGTTCAGTGTACATATCTTATAAATTACTAAAGGTACAATAACTAAATTTATTAAGCGCTAATTTATGATAACTCCTACCGACTGAGTGAAAATGGATGAAATCAGAAGGTAACCCCGCTCACTCCACATATAACGTTGGTGTTAAAAACTACTAAAAGCGCAATAAACCAACCGAGACATAAAGTTTTATACTCGAGATGGTAAGAGAACGCTTTATGGGACCACTTTTTGGTGAAATCCCATATCTCGGGACCCACCCAACCGCACTTATAATTATTTTAAAGTATGCCACTTCATGGCAAAATTTCCCAAACCTCTCCAAACTGATGAAGGCCCCTAATACCGGAAATGTGAACTCCAGTATTTGTTATTGACTTTTGACGGAAAATATCGGTCAATATTTGAGTTATCTCAATGAAAATGTGTCTAAAATAAATAAAATTGGGCGAAAACTCGACATACCCCATATAACTGATATCAGCATTTTCGAACTTTCGGTTGCCTCTACTTCATGTGATTGGTTGACCTTAATGAAACCCAGGGAACATTTGTTTAGTATAAGGCATGATAATAGTTAATAAAATCAGGTTGATACTACCACAACTCCCATATAACATGTATGTATAATGATTTTCGTTTTTTTAAAGAATCTTGTGCCAAATATGTGGGTCAATTTATGAGTTGTATAAATGTACATTTTACACCTTTAGGTATTTTCCTGACTTTGATCCCTGCAAGTTGCTAGAGTGTAGAATGTTCGGTTGGAACCGAAGTTGGTCCCTGCTTACTTGTTTTTTTTTTTAGATTCGTCACTAATGCTCATCACTAGTACTTTTTGTTGAGTACGTAATTAAATTTATGTAACGGCTGAAAGTTTCTGAGTTATATAGTGTGAACCAGTCAGATGGTCAAAAATTATGACGGATACATAGAACATACCATAAATAAATCCTTATTAATAATTTAATGGAGTATTATTCATAGAATTATTATGTATATCATGTACCTTCTGCATATTTTTCCTTTCTTGTGAACTTTGGAGTGTAATTAATTAAACAGATATACTATATGTAAAGGGTGTTTAATTTCGAGGTCCCCTACTTTTTTAAATGAAGAACCGAGAAACTTCAAATTTACTAACGAATGTTTATTATGGAAAGAACATTCATTGGCATTTATTTTTTTTTAATTTCAAATGTTGGGCGCGGCAGCGTTTTAAATGATCCATCCGTTGAGTCTAATTTTCGAAGACTTGTTCGAGCATTTCGCCTGGTAACTGGCGAATGACACGCTCCAAGGCCTGAATCGAAGCGGGATTGTCCGCGTACACTTTACATATCCCCACAGGAAAGAGTCTAATAGTGTGATATCACACGATCTTAGTGAGAACTGGCGCCGTCTTGTTAAAATCAAATGTCGACGAGATCATGAGCTTCAATTTCAGGCATTCAATGGACGATGACGGTTTCGTTCTCATTGGGATCATTTTTGAAGTAATATAAACCGATGATTCCACCGGCCCACAAACCCCACTAAATTGTTGTTTTGCGGCAATTTTTCTTGCTTACATATCTATTGAGCCAGAAATGCTGAGCAAAATATGGCTAGAAAACGTTGTATCTTCTTGGAACTTTTCAAAAGCTAACTTCACTTGTGATGATCGAGCGGCTTTAGTTTCTGCCGGAACTGCATTTTGTACGCTTTCAATTTAAGATCTCGACATAAAATGCGATTATGTTGACCATAAATTGAGTGAAGCGCTCAAAACGCATTATTTACAGAACGTGAATTTTCGTATTAAAGTTGAAAGATTTGTAAACGTTGCTCAGGCGTAAGTCTTTCCATGATGAAATGCTAAATAATGCTGAACAAAAATATCATGACGTGATCTGTTAAAAAAGGGTATTGAAAAAATACCTTTAAGAATCACCCGTTATAAGGAACCCACACACATTCACATTTCATGTTATATTATGTTTATGTTTCATTTATGATTCAATAACTTTCACGTGATAGGTTTTTCTAGCGGTGACCATAAGTCAAATCGCCAGGAGTATTTTCTGATTAAAATATGAATTATTTTTTCCTACTTGTAGGTATGTATTTAAGAAAGCTTGCCACACATATTTCCAATTTTTGATAAACATACATAATATCTTAGCAGAGATTACACATTTCCATTGTATATCTAAGTGAATCATTGTTGGCGCATTATTCACGACGGCACCTTTGAGTAAGGTGAGAAAGTTTTCCTATTACGTGGGGTAGCATTATTCACTCTATAAATAATAAATATTAAAGCAAACCAAAGATAACAGAAGTGTCATAACATGTGACTAAGATGGAGGCTGATCTAAATAAATTTATACAAAATCGTATAGCAGTCAAAGCGTTAGGTCGGTTTAGCGCCCTCAGACAGAAATAGCTTGAAGAATTTGTTCTAAGAGCATTTCAATTATTTATTAAAAATTTTATTATTGACCGAAAAATTTCGCATTATATTGTTTATAAAAAAATTTCAGTCTGGAATATTTTAGAATGATTTGTTCCATATTTCGATAGTCTTGATATTCAAAAATCTCTGAAAGAATCTTGCACTTAGCCTTAGTTGTGGTTCTCACATTGTCCAATTATTAAAAATCTTGTCGGATGCAACTTGTCACGGTTGTATAGAGCAGGTAAGGTAGAAACATTCAGACACTTTTGTCTCCATTTTCCTGCCTTCGCAAGACTGATGTTGAAACAGCTCGGCAGTGACATTAGCTGTCACAATTAGTAATAGGATAATTTGTAATAAGTTCAAAGCGCTTTGTTGATTTGTTAAGGCTTTACCTGACCTATTTTATAGGAGCTTTAGGCAGCAGAACGGACCGTCGTGAAATCCCTGTTTGGATCAATCAAACGTCATAACCTCCCCAAAAGATTTTTCAAAATTCAATTTACTTTTATTAACGTTTTAGGGTCGTGGCAATTATACCTACATACATACTTGAGCATAACAAAGCGAGTCGAAGTAACGGTCGGGTATCTCAAGTTCTTATCAGTCGATTTCCATAAAGTTTTTCATGAACTTCGAAAGCGTTTATTCACCGGTAGTACATCGTCCACAGTTCATCCTGAGCAAACACTTCGATCGTCAGCAAATAACGATATCACCGTTCACAACAGATATCGGCAGATCGGCCAGTTTTTCACATATGTATTACTCGTATCATGCCAAATTTAATCTCAGATGTTGACTACTTACATAACTCTTCACTAAACTACAAAGCGACCTGGGATCATATTGCACCTTCATCTCTGACATAAAAGACAAACTGTTCACCTTTCATTGATTTTACTACTGACTTGCTAAACTATTTTAGCTCATAGTCATTAATTAGATTAAGGGCTTAGGGGTAGTCAGAATTTTCAAAAAATTATTATTTTTTTTACAGTTTCGTTAAGTGTATTGTCTTAAAAATATTCCCTGAAATTTTCACGTTAATCCGATAATTAGTGTTTGAGTTATTCGACAAATAACAAAGAGAGCTCGGGCACTTCAAAGCTCTAGTATGAAACTTTAAACGCGGTTTCTCAAAACTATGTTTTTTGAACTGGTGACAACTGTAACTCGAAAACCGCTCAGAAGATTTTAATGAAGTTTATACAGCTTTTAGAATACACAATAAACTCGGGCTTGATCGAAGGATTTTTATTTTTTCGAAAATTTCAATTTGGAAAAAAATTTCCTGAGGTCGCAGGAATATCAATTTATAAAACTAATTTTTTTTTTGTCCGATTGATTTTAGAAGAATATCCAAGAACTTATGGTTGTCACCGCAAGTACCTTTTTTTGGAACTGGGTCAACACAAAAAACTATAACTTTGGAAATACAATTTTTTTTTTGAAATTTTCGTGACTTCGATTTAAAAGCAAAAAAAAAAAAAAATACTGAAAATTCTCACTTTTTCGTGCCTCTGACTACACCTTAAAACAAATTTTTTTTAATACCACTATACTTATTTTATATTCAAATGTACATTGCCCATTGTCATTAGCAAAAGTTGGAAGTTTCTATTTTGTAATATTAGAAAAAGAAAATCCTTTTAATAGATTTTTTCCCCCGAATTTGTCTTGTTTTATTTGTCAGGTGATCAGCAGGTTAAAAATCGCGGCGGCAAGAACCTTAAATTGTTCTTTACGCCAAATAAACTTTATAGATTTTGTAAAAATCTCTAATTGGTCTCTTAGAGTGTTTACAAAGATTTTCTTAACCACGTCAGCATTTCTAATAAATATTAACAATACACTATAAAACAATTTTCACCCAAATTTATTTATATTCATGCTTCCAGTTATTGCGTACTATATTCTAATTTCACCTATATATGTATGTACATATATGCACCTACTAAATAACCTTATAAGCACCTGTTCAGCTGACTCCAGGGCGTATGCGCAAAATAAATTGCATAAGCAATCTGTGAAATTCGTTTATTTTGCTTATCTCCATGGCAAAATCGGATAATTGCGTTGCGAGCTGCAGAGTATTCATTTATTATAACAGTTCTATTTTGATATTACAAACACAGACAATTTTTTTTCGATTTTCTCTTCTTCTATTTATAACACATAGTTAATACGGTAGTAGCAATGGCTGATGCAAATTTACACACCAATTTGTTCAGCGCCCCCAGCTTAGCTGCTGGCTTATCAAAATGGGTTAGCACACACACATATGAGCACGCTTGGATATCCTCCAATAATTGGTGAATCCGTTGTAATTGTTTGACATTAATTAATTTCTACATTCGTTGACATGTTGCATACTTGAGCTGTCTAGACCGCAATGAAACATGTATGAGTGAGTCAATGACATTGGAAATATTCCTAAATTTGTTATAATCGCAATGTATTCGGAGTGTTATCGCCAACATTAGTAAGCGCGGAATTTGAATGCATTTGTGGAAAAACACTACCAAACCCATCGAGCATGCGAGTAGTGTGTGATCTTAATGGACCAAAAGTGAGTACATAAAAACCCTACATTTATTGCGGAGTTTCAGGCGCTTATGCCATTAGTGCTAGACCTATGTACATATGTATGTACATATATGCAAGTATACATTATGTGTAAACATACGAGAGTCCATTAAAGTAGATTACTGTCATAATAGTTGGGTTTTCCACTAAAAATAAACCCAATTGAATTAAGGTGTCGGAAAACTTGGTACTAACTGTTATCTAAGCAGTTATTAGTTGCAACATGATGCAGTAGTTCTTGGGATAATAATTGAGTAACTGGCTGGTGTATGGCAGCTATATTTTATGGTAGTCCGATTTGAAAAACTTCTTCAGAAAATATACCGCTGCCTTGGTCATTAATTCATGCCAAATTTCGTGAAGATATCCTGTTTAATGATAAAGTTTTCCATACAAAAACATGCTTTGGATCTCCCAGTTTGTAAGGGCGTTATTCGCTAAAGTGGTCCGATATTGGCGGTGACGACAAGCAAGCAGTTTTTAGGAGAGAAAAGAAAATGTGCAAAATTGCAAATTGATAACTCTAGATCTGTGAGACCAGTTCAACTACATACAGGCCTATTGACTAAGTAACAAACGGGAATCCTAAATTGACTCCGCCTGTCACACGGATGATTTACATACATATGTACATACATTGTGACAAAAAAAGTCGCCGGAAATCGTAAATAAAAGTAAAAATATTTAATTATTCATCAATGTTTATTTTATCGCCTCCACAGTTATCCTTATCAGATGTAATAAACCAAAGATTGTTACAGTCCTCGAAAACACTTTTTATAAGCACTTTATGGGATGGAGTTTAGCTAGTTCAGCCAATTTTGTTTTATTTCTTCCATATACTGAAAAGGAGTTCCACGGAGCTGCAATCGTGGCTCGATACGATGGGGCATTATTATCGTGTAAAATCCATGAATTGTTCCTCCTAAGTCTGGCACACTACAGAGGTACGAGGTGTGTTCAAAAAGTATTGCGAATCGTAACTGACAGTTTTCTTCGATTGCAGGGGCGTGGTGCATCATGAGTTCTTGCCACAGGGAAGAACGGTCAATAAGGAATATTACCTGCAAGTTATGCGCAATTTGCGCGAAGCAATCCGCCAGAAACGCCCTGATTTGTGGAAGAACAAAAATTGGCTTTTGCACCACGATAATGCCCTTGCTCACACACATCGTTGCTTGTGCGCGTTTTTGGCCAAAAACAACACACTAATGATGCCGCAGCCACCGTATTCCCCAGATCTGGCCCCCTGTGACTTTTTTTTGTTCCCTAAACTGAAGAGGCCCATGAAAGGACGACGTTACGCTTCGCTTGACGAGATAAAGACGGCATCGAAGGAGGAGCTGAAGAAGATAAAAAAAAAATGATTTCTTGAAGTGCTTCGAAGATTGGAAAACCCGTTGGCACAAGTGTATAATATCTCATGGGGATTACTTTGAAGGGGACAAAATAGATATTCATGAATAAATAAATAATTTTTGAAAAAACACAAAATTCGCGATACTTTTTGAACACACTTCGTATACTGGCTTACATAAACAGCTGCTGTAAACAAACTCTCTCACAGATTCCGCTCATATTTGGCATAGTATGTGTAACTAAGGACAGTCCTAACAACTTAGCAAAATACATCTTTTTGAAATATCATTTATCCATAAGAGATAAGAATAAGAGTTCACGAAAGATCGCAGCAGCGACAGGGCAATGTTCTATTACGGTAGATACGAGTTTTGATATTCATACCTTAGACGTAACAATGGAAAATATTAATACCAAAACTTGTACGAAAAAGTAGTTTGTTCTTGAGTTGAGAGATTAAATATAGTATTACGTTTTTTCATTACAATCACCTTGAGCTTGTTTTGAAGTTCATTTTGCAAGTGATTGGAATTCAATGAAATACATGATGATTATAAAGTCAAAGAAAATCACAAAGGACAGTGATTTTTTTCTACGAGTTCGACGGTCCTGAGGGCCTGTTTTATGTACTTGATAGATGTGGGGTCTTCTACCCCAAAGAGATACCAACTTATACTGACATAATTTCTTTTGAGTGTGTAAACCAATAGCACTACAGTTATGTACAAGTTGCGTTCCAAGGTAAAAAAGACTTAAAAAAAGACAGAACAAATTTTTTCTTCGGCAAAATCAATTTAATTTATTCAAATTAGTCTCCTTTTGCTTCAATACAGCTTTTTGCACGGTCTAAAAGCATGTCGAACGAGTAACGATGAGACGACGCATTATCGAGCAACAAACGCCAACCTTCATCTTTGGTCGGGTGGAACAAATTCTTTGTGGAGAATACCCTTGGAATCATAAAAACAAATCAGCATTGTCTTCACTTTTGACTTCTCCTTGCGCGATTTTTTCGGTTTCGGTTCGTCCACATGTTGATCGTCATTTATGTCCTTCCGACCACTTTGAAAACATTGAAACCACTCGTGCACTCTGCTACGGCATAGCCAATCATCGCCATAAACTTGTTTCATCAATTGAAATGTTTCGGTAAAAGTTTTACCAATTTTAAAACAAAATTTAATGTTGTTTTGTTCGAAGCTCATTTTCGCACAGACAACACAAACATACTGACACTCAAAACGCAATAACTTCACTTCCAATCAATGAAGTGTCATGAAATTCTCACTGGACAATCGATAAAGATAGAAGATTCTAACGCACTAGTCAACTTATAGATGGCGCCACCAGGGGGCGCTAGATTCAAAAAGTCCTGCATACTTTGGAACGCACTTTGTATGTATAGTGAAAATAATACATCTGCTAAGTACTTTGACCTATTTTCTCTAAACCAGAATGTTCCGTAAATGTGGAACATCACAATATGTACCTTTTTTCGCACTTGAAATCTGTACTCGCAGCACCAAAGTACGTACGCTCGAGTGCATAAAAGGCATTTAGTAATACTTAATCGAGGATTTATCATTAGCACATGAGTAACGAAAGTGATGAAAGTGAAAGTCCCTACCATTGCACTTAGTACCATACATTAATATGTTTCCTCATAAGCAGGCATGACTGCAAATTTTCAAGGTGAACACAAAATTAGCAGAGAGAATATTCGCGTTTACTCACCCACTTGACCGGCGGCAGGGCGCGTGATCTCCAGCGTGACGTACGCGTCGCGACGCCCACAAATGCGACGGCAAAGAAGGCGATGGTGGAGCCGGATGCTTGCAGATCAGACGCCGTATCATTTTTGTTTGTATGTGTTAGAATATGTGTGTTCCAATTAATCGAGCTGTAAATAAAAGAATTTCACTTGAATTAACGCAAAGCAAAAAAATCAATGAACGCAGCGAAATGTACATAGTTGTACATTTGGGGCAAAGTCTCTTGTGGGTATATTTGGCTCAACTGATACTATTTGTAGAGGTGGTTAAAAATAATTTCGACGAAAATATAATTTGGTAGTCCACATGTGACAATCGATTCGACGTAAGTAGTGAACATTTTGACTTATAAACATACTTGTATATAAATACATAGTGGTGTGATTAATAGTCCACCAATTCGTGGAACTCTTCTGTACTTTGCCTGGCATTACTTCTATCTACTTTGCCTTATCTTATCGGCTGTTCTAAGATAATATGTGAATTGCTTCCGATTCTTGCGAAAACAAAAACAATACAAAATAGAAAGTAGTATATATGTATGTATTTATACATAGTATTAGAGCGGGTCGATTTGTAGGGAAAAGCAAAAGAACTTTGCGTCTAAAGTTTGTAAGTCAGTTTTAGAGATATTATAATGAAATTTAATGCACTGGTATATTTCCATGTCGATCGGTCAGATCCGTAATCCGTAGATCATTTCATGTAAGCTTGTGGCTTCAATGAAGTTTTTGCAGTCTCATATGGTGGTATTTGTTCCAAGAGCTAAATAGCATCGATGTTTAAAGCGATAGGTTACCCTTCAAAAATAACTTTCTATATTATAATTTGGTATCATAAATCGGATCAATCAGCTCTATTAAAATGTTTCTCAAAACTACATTTTCCAAATCTGACCTACCAGCCAGGCCAAAAATTTCATTATTTTTGGTAAATAACGACTTTTTTTCAAGAGTATCATAGATTTCCTCGAGTATTTTTTCAACAATTTTTTTCATATAAAAATTAAATACAATATTTTATTAGAATTTTTTATTTTTAACAACATACACTACTAACGAAAAAATTTTGAAATTTTTGGAAAACACGAGTTCTATTTAAAACCTTAACTTAGAACTTGGATGAAGGATAAACAACTGAAAATTGGATTTTTAGCAGACATTTTTACAAACAAATTAAAATTTCAGTCAAAATTTCACGGCACTTTTTTCAAATAGTTGTAATCGAATAAAAATCCTTCGTCCAAGTCTCTAAGAATGGTATCTCAAAGACCTGTGTAAAATTTCATTAAGATCGGTTGAGTAGTTCTCGAGAAATATTGCCAACCGACTGCAAAAGTTTTGCGAAAAATTCGTTTAAGGCGGTATTCTAGTCTAGAAATTAAAAAACAAACGAAATTGTTTTTTTTATCTTTTCAAAACTTAAGTATTCGAGAATATGTGTACAAGAGGATTTTTCAAAATTCAAATTATTTTCGGAGATATAGGCATTTTTCTGACCCGGCCTCCAAACTGGTTCGGCCGGAACGCGAAACTTTAAACGCGTTTTTCTCAAAACTGACTTTTTCGGAACGATACCCACGATTTCTCAGGTTCTACTAGACCGATTTACTTGAAATTTTTATAGAGTCTTCTTTATAGGCTTGTCTATGGTTGGAACTAGCCCCATCCCCAAATTTTAATTTTTATTATTTTTAAAAAATTCGAAACAGTCAGAAAGAGTGATCAAAAAAAAAACTTTTTTTTAGGCAGTCGCCATTTTGTGAAATTTTTTTTTTCCCCATTTTTTCCGTAGGTTCGGCCATTGCGACATTATTCTAGATTAATACTCTTTTTTTCTTTTTGGTTTCAGATAACTAGGAGGGTTGAAATCATGGGTATGGTCACGTGGAAATTTTTAGAGCGTCAGCTCATAATTTTTGAAACTTTTTACTTTTTTTTGTTTTTAATTTTTTTCTCTACTCTTCTAAAATTAACAAATAACTAATAAAAAATGGATAATAAAAATATTAATTGCCTTTTTTTTACGATACTTTAAAAATTACCTGAAATTCATGCTTCTAGACTAGAATACCCCCTTAAAGACGACGCCCTTACCCTTAGCCTAGCTAGCTTCGAGCGCACAAGTTCTCAAAACTGAATCTCCGAAACTGTTACTTGGATCAACTTGAAAATTTAGGACAATATTCTAGAGGTGTTGTAGAACTTAATAAGATAATAAAAATTCTGGAATTTTTGAAACCTGTAAACCCATGTAACATCTTAATTGATTTGGTTCCTAATTATGATTCGTTGAACATTTTCCGGATTCGCGATTTTATTGAAAAAAAATTAACCCGCTCTAATGTGTATGTATGGAGGCATGTATGTATGTATATATTATCACTTCTTGCTGGTGCTTCCCCTTATAGATCGCTTGTGAAATTCAAAATTTCTTTAAACGTTTTATTATATATAATATATACGCACCACACACGGCCACCGGCCTTCCTCTTAAAGAAATTTTTGCTTCTGATTAATTTATGTTTATTACATTATTTGCTTTTGTAATTGAGTTAATTTCAGAACAAATGTGGTGTGCTAATATAGTGGCTATATATTTTCGTTTGGTTGCTTGTTCCGGCGTTTTTAAGTGGGTGTTCCATAACACAACACCAAATATGTAACTGCATACATACATATATCTATATCGGAACCAACTTATCAGAATGGCTTTTTAGACTCTTATCTTTGTCACTCGTCCATCAAGTGTCGAGCAATTCTGCTATAAGTAGCTGTAAATTATATATTCAAATACACTCAATTTATTTGGCGGCGCTCTGTGTTTGCAGATTTTCATACTTCCTTGGAAGTGATAACCTAATTTATGAATATTTGTTTGTTTTCCACATAAGTAGGTATGTACTTAGTGCCAAGTGGAAGTGTGTACTTTAGAGTGACAATTTTTGAAATTAGCCTGCAATTTCTCCAGACAGCAAACTTAAAGCTATTTTTAGTACAAAATTGAACAAATTTAAATAAGCGTATTTCTAATTTTAACGGCTAAAATAACAACTTAAATATTTTCCTAAGAAGACAGTGTTTCGGACCAATTTTCTGTCAAAATATGAAGATGCGCATTTTTCAAGTACAAATATGTTTTGGTTCATTTAGCTGAAGTCTATTTATTTAAGCAGCTTCTCAGTTTAAATATTTTGAAGCGAAGTGTATATTAAATGAGTTTTCGAAAAAATATGCGAAAAAGAGGTGAAAAGGTAGGGAATGCGCAAATGTTTTAAAAATAAAAATTTAGTGAATCCATCTTTGGACTTTGGCTTTTTTCACTTAATATTTGGGTTCTATATTGTAGCCTCATAATTAATGAAGGGATTAAATAGCGACCTGCATTGGCTTTATTATTAATTGTGGTGTGACTTTAAAAGCTTATGCCATAAACCCTGAATTTAGCTTCAATAATTTTTTCTGGGTATTGGACAAACCCAACTTTTTTCCAGACATTAAATCATAAGTAAAAACGTAATTTTCTGTGTTTTGAAGTTATTTTGCATAATGAAATTATTTGCCTTCGAAGTTGGAAATTCGAAATTGAGCTTATTTGAAACATCAGTATTATTGTAGTATAGTTTTTTTTATTTTTCGAAGTTATAATTTTGACCTCTTATATGTATGTAGCATCGTTCATATAAGCCGGAGAGAAAAATATTATAATAAGGTTTGTTGTTACAGGGCAGACTCATTTTTATCGCATGTTCTTCAAAAGGTCAGAAGCTTATGTGTGAAAATACCATTCCTGTGAGGGAGTTTAAAGCTCTCTCTGTTGTTCGTTCCCAGCTAGCATGGTTTTAACTCCACCTCAGGTTCATCTAAAAAGTCTCCTAGCTAGGTGAACTCGTCTGCTGTTTTGTTGCCAAAAATTTTCCCGTATACGGGAACCCGAATCATGAACAAGTGGAGTGGAGTTGTCATGCCAGTGAGCTTAAAGCCTTCCTGCAATTGTTAACTGCACGAGAATTAATAAATAGTGTCGATAAGGGCAGCAATGCTGTCTATCCCTTCCCGTATATGGTTCCCTTCTGTATCCTTCCGTAGTTGTTCCATAGATCACCACAGGTCTTCTTTATACCTTATATTTTCGCTTGGAAGATGCTGGCTGAGTTTGATAGTCGGATACAGAGAGAGATTTTGACCTCATCGGATTACAAAACCGCTCCTACCACATAGCCCATTTTCATTACGTCAGTTTAGATAGAGATTGCATCATTCTTCACTTCTAAGTATATCTCTCGTCCATTCACAGCAAGAGGGTATCTTCACCCGGAAGTGACTACTGGAATATAACCTTGGAATAATACAAATATAATCTGATTTACTTAAGTTTAGCTGGTTCCTGATGGCGCTATGTCCACAATCTTTCCCGCTTCCACCTCCTAATCCCTTTATTCTTATTCTATAGACGTCTTGGATAGCTGATTCATCAGTCGTCCATGACTTAATCAGGGTTAAACCTGCCCCCTGTATTCCATTTAGTGTCCTGATTGTATATGATGAATAAACAAACTTTGTGGTCACGAATTTCCAGCGACAGAAAAGTGTAATCCAAATTCCGTAAAAATAAAGTGATTACCGATTACGATGAACGCAGTGAACGTCCTAAAGTGACTGTTTTATAAATACATATGCTTTATAAAACTGTAAAATGAAGCTAATCGAGATCCAATTTCAACGATGCAAAATTAGCGTGCTGGACTTGCTCTGTGCAAAGTAAACATCGCAAGAGCTCGCAATCGTGAAAATACGCCGTGTTAAAAATAAAATCAATGAAATAGACCGAATGGCTTACTCATCCGCTATAATCTTCGTATCTGCCTCATAGCGAATTTTTGCTGTTTCCAGAATGCTCGCTCGTCAGAAATCGCAAAGGACGAGGAATATTTCGAAGTAGAAGTTGATTTGTATTACAAAAATGTTATCAAATAATTGAAGATTGTTCTAATCAGTGTATCGCTCTCGGTGGCACCTAATTTTCATAATAAAATGAAATTTTGTCATAGTAATGTTAATTCTTTTAAACGATGCGAAATTTTCAGCTGGCATAATTGTATGTATGTACATATGTATGTAAGTATAATTGAACATACATGCATACATACATATGTACATAAGTATGTATGTAAGTACACGTACTTAAGAATTTTTCACAAGTATTTAGTATATGCACATGTCTACATAGAGGTACTATCAAAATACACTCATACATTTATACATAGTTACATATGTATGTATGTCATATGTGCTTAATACCAAGGTGCATTGCTAATCGTCTAATTCAATGTCACATGCCGAGGTGTTAATTCCATACAATAAAGAAATTTGCTGGCAACCACAAAAACAATATCAGCGACAAATGCCAGCTGGGCCACACACGTGAAAAAGAGGGCTTTGGCAGACACATGTGAATACTCGATGTGCTATAACTGCACATTTCAGCAACTCAAGTTCTCATTTCAAGTGATCAATGCATGTGTTCTCGCCGAAATGAGTTTCATGACCCAGCAATTAGCGCATTTATGAAATATTACGTACATACACTTATATGTATTTATGTACATAAGTATGTACATACATACATGTTGAATAAAATACAGAATTATTCAACTGTATAACGTGATTTATATTTTTGATTAATTTTGACACACAAAGAATGCGTGTGATTAATTTAAATGCAGATTAAATTATTTTTAGGATGAATTTTTAAAAGATTGAATTTTTGAATGAAAAATTTATTTGCATGACAATTACGAAAGAACCGATATTTAAAAACGTCAATATGAGAAAAAAAATTTATACACATACATACATACATATGTATGTACACACATTTCACAATTCACTTAAAAATGCATATGTATGTGTATGTATGGCTGTCTGAAAATGTGTCCAAAAGTATTTGCGTAAATATTGAAATGTGCAAAAAATTAAAAAAAGTGATTTGATTTATTAAATTTAAATAACAAAAAAAGGCTTAAAAGGCAATACAAAATTGTGTATAAAAATAAAATCGAAAAAATTAAACAAAAAATTGCATTTTTAAGTGATTTGTTGATAGTATTTTTTCAATTAAAATCAATTCAAAAACATATTTTCGATATTTTTATTTATTATTATTTTGTTTTGACTTATTTGCGGTCGCTTTTCGTATTGCTTTGCAAGAAAATCGCGTGACAGCAAACGTCACAGCACACGCCCCTTCTTCAATAGCGCACACGCGATCGGCAGCGTGACGTTTGCGCCGTTATTGCGGTTTTTTTTTTTGTTCTTGAAAGTTTGCCAATTGAAAGAAATAAACGTCAATTCAACATATGAAAGCTTGTCCCTTTTCGTCTACGCTGTTATTAAGTCATGGGAAATTTATTTCATGTAAACAAAAAATATTTTCAATTATTTATTTGTTGACGTGCCTCCTCAGAATACAACAACAATATGAAAGCAACAATTCTTTGCCATCATTTCAATATTAATATGAAGAGCATTGCACATTTGTTTACTGATTGATTAAAGGCACATACATATATTCAGACATACATACATACGTACGAGTATACCATATATTTAATAATAATGTAGACATATGTATGTATGTATGTACATAAAATATGTCAATCAAGACTGTCTGACTTTGCTCTACTCTCACTTTTTTTCTGACATTTAATGCCCTCATTTGTGTTTGCCTTCAATGCAATTTCTTTGACTTTGTGACAAATTTTCCCAGCTGATTTCGTAATTTTATTTAGAGAATAGCATCGCATTCATTCCATTGCCGTTGAAATGGGAAAATCTACCGATTCCCATTTCATGAGATTTACAGTTTTATGAATAGAAAGCATTGAGTACTTGCATAGCAAGAATTAATAAAAAAAATTAAAGACCAAAAACAAATTGAGAGCGAGTGCAAGCGTTGCATTGTGAAGAGCTTTTGAGAGCATGCATCGTTTTCAATTATTCGCTCTTGCAAAATTCTATTTCATTACAAATCGAGAGGCAAGCGTAAGATTTGCATGTAATTCACAGAATTTTCTGAAAAGGGCATCTACAAATGTGAAATGGTTTTTGTTTACATAGTGAAATTTTCGCAATATGGAAATACCCAAGATTTAGATTTATTATTATGTATACAAAAAGTTAACCTGAATTTCAATCTTCAGATAATAAACAATTGTTCGATGAATGCTTTAAATAATTATTTTTGTGGTTAGAAAAGACAAACAAATATTATTTTCGCATTTATTTCATTATCATATTTGTATATGACTGTAGGGTTTTTGAAAAAAACATTTTTTTTTTTTTTAATTTTTTCAAAGATCTGACTTTGACCTCACGATCGCATATGTATTTTTGTCTGAAAAATGTTATATATCGTTGATATATGTATGTAAGAGAAGGAATGATACCAGCCGAAATACGGTTAAATATGGAGATGCGAGTATCATGGTAAGTGTATGCTTTTTTTTTTGGCAACGTGTAGGAACCATTTATTGGATTAAGGAAAACATAACTGTTGAATTGTCAAAATACTCCAGAAAACCATGCAGCCGTATGGCAGTGAAGAAATAGAAATGCCGCTTGTTTGAACGTTCCAACAGCATAACGAACCCAAGCACACAAGTAAAGTTGCTCAAATGTGGTTTGTGGAAAGGAATGTCAAGGTAATGGAATGGCAGCCACAATCTCCTGACATCAACATCATAGAGAATTTGTGGACCGATGTCAAGGGGTCAGTAGCCCGATGTAAACCGAAATCGACCACGCAACTATTGGGGTCTATTTCCATCGAAAGATGCCAAAATCTTGTTAACTCATTGTCACGACGCTGTGCCAAAACTAACACTAACTCAGAAAACCTATATCCTAATATAATAATAATGGTACCACTTTTCTAGTTTACTTTATACCGAATAAATTGGTAAGTGTGTGAGAAAAATGCAATTATCAAATTTTACTTTAATGTACATAAATGGCGTTGGTCCGAATCTTGCTATAGGTTCCATGTACCCTATATGATTATATCCGTATTGTATTTGCCTTTATGTCGAAAATACTATAATGTTTATAATATAATCTGGTTGGGTGTTCGAAATGCTTGAAATCGCTGAAAGTCATCCTTTACCTCACAAACTACTGTGCCCAAAAAATAAGGTGACATTGTATTTATTTCGAAAATTCTTTGTTTATTCTTCCAAATCAATTTCATCCCCTTCAAAGTAATCCCTTCCCGATGCAATGCACTTATGCCAACGGATTTTCCAATCTTCGAAACCCTGGTTGTAATACTTTACGGGATGGCCTTCAGTTCCGTCTTCGCTGCGGCTTGAATCTCCTCTATCGTATAAAAACGGTGTCCCCGGAGCGGTCTTTTGAGCTTGGTGAACAGCCAGAAGTCGCACGGCGCAAGATCAGGTGGATATTGTGGTTGCGGAACGATATGGGTTGAGTTTTTGGCGAAATGATCACGAATTACGAGGGCAGTATGGGATGGTGCATTATCGTGGTGTAAAAACCAAGAATTGTCTTTCCACAATTCCGGCCTTTTTAGGCGGATAGCGTTACGCAAAAGACGCATAACGTTCAAATAATATTCCTTGTTGACTGTTTGACCGGTTGGAAGGAATTCATATTGCACAAGACCACGATAATCGAAGAAAACAGTCAACGTCTCTAATTGTTAATCGACGGTTTTTCAACACCAAGTCTTTGATTTGTTGAACGTGAGCCTCGTCGGTTGAGGTTGATGGTCGCCCTGGACGCTCTTCGTCTTCGACACGTTCACGGCCGGCTTGGAACTCACTATACCACTTGTAAAAATTTTTTTAGACATAGCCTCATCATCAAAGGCTTTCTGCACCATCCTCAACGTATCCGCAGCAGAAAATTGATTCCGTAAACAAAATTTACTGCACATTCTTTGCTCAACAAATTTCGACATCGAAAAAAACGAAAAACTCAGTTTTAGCAGCTCACAAAACCACACGTATCTCAAACACTAATGAATATTTTGACATGAAATTTTTCAAGAGCCCATAGAAAAAAGGATTCGTTTGGGAGGGGCGCGGAATCGCCTCTCCATATACGCTATAGTGATCCGATATCGACCGTTCGACAAATGTCGATAAATGGGCAGCATCTTGGTTAGAAAAGAGAGATGGAGAGATCAGATCGGTATCGTCAAAAATTGAGGACTAGATCGTATGTACATAGAAGGACAGACGGACTAACAAATAATGTATAATAAATATATTGCTAAATTTAAACAGTTAAAAAAAAACAACATTCGAACAACTATTTTTTCATATCTGTAATGTTGCTCATACGCCAGCGCATGCCAGGCATCGCGTAGATATCAAAGCCATAAAAATATTTTTAAAGTCTGGTTTTATTTACAAATCTTTGCATTTAAAAACAACATTAAAGAAAATATATAAAAATACAGGAAAAATATAAAAATCATAATCTTAAAGCTTCATTGCATAAAAAATGCGGAATTCGTGACAAACACAACTTATTTTGCACAACTTCTTACTGTTTATATTATTATTATTATTTTTATATAAACGCGTATGCAAAAATATTTGTTTATTGCTGGCTAAAATCTTCCTATCACAAACACAAAGCCACAACAGCAACGCAATTAAAAGTGAATACCTCATTTTTGGGCATTGTCGTTGCGGCGCTTATTTATGAGCTGGAAATGCTCCAACCGGCATTTTAATAACTTAGTATGTACTCGCATCTTCTCCACTGTTCGATTCTTACATATTGTATGTGTGGGTATGTGTACGGCGAATTGCTGCTGCTGCATGCAATTGTTGTTGTCTTATGACATATGAAGTGTCTGAAAAAGGTGCGATGCCCCTGAAAAAGTTGAAAAGTGCAAGCGGGTGGGCGGGTGAGACGGTTGTGCCTGCCTGCATTGATTATAAATAATATGAGAAATGCTTTTTAAGATTTTTAAAATAAATTAATGCTTCACCACAAAGCCCCTAACCAGTATTAACCGCCGCCCACTCCGTGGAACTAACTTTAACCGCCGCCTTTGTAAGTTGTTGTTGATGGTTTCGATATGCCGACCGGACCTTAAATATGTACATATGTATGTAAGTATGAACTTGTTACATGTCTTTGTTAAAAAAATATACACATGTATGTTTGTATAAAAAGCAGGTGTGTTAAAAATAACAAATCGTAAAGCAATTAGCCGTGATATTGGCCCCCGAGGCAATGCACTTACGTAAACAACCGTTAATGGGCGGCGCAAAAAGTGGGCAGTCGAGCAAGTTCGCTGCATAACGGTAGTATAGAGTATTGTTTGACCGAATTTGCGTCAGGATATATCGGGTTTATCACATAAAGTGTCGTGCTGTAGTGAAAAGTCTCGTGCGGAACTTAGGGAATTTCGGAGGATTTTTTAAAATTACTTATGGCACGCAGAAATAAGCCTTAAATTACGTAGTTTAGTGCATATTGTATAATACGACAAAGGAAATCAGTTTAATTTGAAATAAAAGGCAGATTTATTGACTCAGTTTATAACTGTATATTTGCAGATATATGTGTGTATATTAAATACTTTGAAAGCGCACTCAGGTTGCCCCCAAACAATGAATAATCAATATGGGCGTCTACTACTGGCTTCACACACAAACACAGCTACTTGCTCTGAAAATACGCGCTGGACACACGCCAACTTTCTTATCAGCAGTGACAGTGCGACGTCGCAATTCCTAACGCCATTATGTCGCACTTCAGCATTGTTACGTTTCGTATCATTAAGCCATATATAGACAAAGCGCCCTTCCTCCGCCTGAAACGCTTTCACCAACCAGCACAGACACGTTGTTATCAGCGACACGGCATAACACACAGATAGCATGAATTGCCAGATTCTTGTGAAATTACGAGCGGTATGGCGACTACTTTATATAAGTATGTATATACTTACGTACATAAATACATACATATATTCAACAGATAAAAGTTATACGTGGTAGAGATAACCGCTGGTAACTGAGTAAAACCTTGAACTAGTGAGATACTTGCCAATTAATAATTAGCAATGGAAATGCTTCAGAACATGCGCACTCGTGTGGGAATGATATGCATCTTTTATAGTTGCGACCAAAGGGAGTTAAAGAAACCTTAAGTTGGTTTAAGAGAACACTAATTTCGCTAACTCTTAAGACCTTGGTCACTAAACTCTTTTAATGCTCTTGGATAAGTGATAAGATCGATCAGGTAACTGACTGGAGTCAATAATTTTCCTCCCAAGGTGAATTAGCTAAGTCGATTTCGCCATGTCTGTCTGTCCGTCCATCTGTATATAGATATATATATATACATATTTATTTTTTCTGATAGAATCCAAAACTTTACACACGCACTTTTCAACTCAAGAGGATGCTTATTTGTCAGAACCACCGATAACAGATATAAATAGCTGCCTACAAACTTTTTTATTTGAGAAGATGTCTTCACGAAATTTGTTATGGATGATCGTTTAGGCATAGGTGCAATCTTCGAATAAATTGTTTAGATCGGATGTCTCTAGCATATAGCTGACATACAAAATCTCTGCACTTTTTAAGAGGGGTCTGGAAGAAAGGTCATGAGGGGAGTGTGAAGAGACAAACCAGATGTGAGCCGCTCTTTGAATAAATGCTTAACAATATGAGAGTTTATCCATAGGCTAAAACCCTTTCGAGCTTACGGATAAACTCTCATATTGTTACCTCTGTATAAGCCTGCGAATCTTCCTCCTTGAAAAAGTAAAGATTAAAGATAAAAATTTATGCGGAAATTCCGGCCTTCTCCACCTTCATACCTCTGTTTCTGTTGTAGCGGAATAAAACATTCCCGAAGTAATTTCGAGGAATAGTGTCGAGTTGACAGTCTTTGGCAAAGACTGGTATTTTTATCTGGCCAAATACTGGACCTATGTATATTTTCAGGTGCTGATAGTTCAATATGATGTGGACCTAATTCACATATTCTGGTTTTGCGATTAGGCATTCAACTCACTTAAGCTAAGTTATTTCATGAAGTTAATTTTCAACACGCTTTGAGATCTGAAATCTTCCTCAACAAAATATATTATTAAATTGTGTATTATTCCATTGTCTACTATCTGATCGAAGCTCGGGTCTTTCACTGTAAGATCTTTAGAAAAGTTTTGCAACAAAATTTGTTTGTGAAACTGAAAAACCTTATAGTATAGAGTGCCGGTTTTGATACATGGATGATTCTAGCAGACTTTTAAGCTCCCACTTTTGAAGACTAAATAAAGAGCGAATGTTATCGTCGGAAGTCAAATTCAGTCAAAATATTTTAGTATTCTAAAACAATGTCAATCGAGTTGTATGAAAAATTGACCTTCCATTGGCTAACTACTCTTTGACCCGAGTCAATGACCTGTAATGATAAAACAACTACGATTTAAAAATTGAATAGAGATAAGAAATAAAGAAGACTTAGAGATAAGTAAAGAAGACTTATAGATAAATAAGTGAAAAAGAACAAATAATATACATAAACCGATTTCGCAACTGAGTTTATTCTTCTGTTTTCTTTTATACATAGATTACATAACAGCAACACTTTATTCATGCTTGAATATCTCAAAGAAAAATACAAAATTATGTTACACGTAAAAACCCAAACAATTGATAAAGCTACACATGCTAATTATTTCAGAGAAAAATCGCAACAATATCACAAACGCAAAACGTGTTCAATCACGCTAAGCTCCAGCGTAGCTTTTAATGACATTTAATGTGAGAAACGCTGTTATCACTTCTCCAGAGTGTCATCCGTTTATTGCGCTCTATTTGCTCTTTTAATTACAAAACCTGAATACACCTACAGTTTGAGCGCCACAAAAAATGTCGAAGCAAATTGTGTCTGATTTCAATTTACTCAATTTGCCGGCAAAATCATCTCAGCAAACATTGGAACAGCTGGAGAAGGCAAATACATATGTAGTACGTTGTCTATGTATTGGGGGATTTTTTCATACCAGATTCGTATTCAATGGAAATATTCTGTAAAGGAAAGCTATAAACATAATATTGTGAAACTAACTGAACATGTTTGATTTCGATTTGGTTTTGTTTTATTTTGATTTTTACCTACTCACTTGTTCGTTGATTTTTTACACGAGTGGAAGGCATTAATTAATATTGTCGTCGAACTTGTAACGGCTTGACAGGTATTTTCAGCAGCATTTCAAGTATGAATGAATGCAGGTAGACAAGCAATGAAGATGTTTCATAATATTTAAAATTCAGTATTGATTGAGGACACAAAGTTCAATATCTAACATTGTGCGTGGAGTAGAGTTCGAGGTTTGAGAATCGGAAGTGGTGAATATATATATGTATGTATGTATGTATGTATGCTATTATTATATATCTATAGGGCTTAGAAACGAACATTTAAACATTTTCGAAACAATTTTTTATTGGCTACATATGTACATACTACTGTGCCCAAAATATAAATATAAATAAATGTACTTATTTTGAAAATTCTTTATTTATTCTTCGAAATCAATTTCATCCCCTTCAAAGTAATCCCCTCCCGATGCAATGCACTTATGCCAACGGATTTTCCAATCTTCGAAACACTGGTTGTAGTCACTTTTCGGGATGGCCTTCAGTTCCGCCTTCGCTGCGACTTGAATCTCCTCTATCGTATAAAAACGGTGTCCCCGGAGCGGTCTTTTGAGCTTGGTGAACAGCCAGAAGTCGCACGGCGCCAGATCAGGTGAATACGGTGGTTGCGGAACGATATGGGTTGAGTTTTTGCCGAAATGATCACGAATTACGAGGGCAGTATGGGATGGTGCATTATCGTGGTGTAAAAACCAAGAATTGTCTTTCCACAATTCCGACTTTTTAGGCGGATATCGTTACGCAAACGACGCATAACGTTCAAATAATCTTCCTTGTTGACTGTTTGACCGGTTGGAAGGAATTCATAATACACAACACCACGATAATCGAAAAAACAGTCAACATGACCTTGATTTTTGAGCGACTTTGGCACTATTTTTTTGGTCTCGGCTCTCTTTTGGCACGATTTTCGCTCGATTGATCGGTTGTTTCGGGGTCGTAAGCATAGATCCAAATCTCATCGCCAGTTATAATGCATTTCATGACAACCTGGTAGTCGGAAAACATCGTTTCACACACTTCAACGCGACGCCTTTTTTCCGAAAAATTCAATGTTTTCGGTACCAGTCGAGATTTGACGCGCTTGAGGCAAAAAAAATCCTTCAAAATGGTATTGGCTGAGCCTTTCGATATGCCAACTTCATCAGCAAGGTCTCTAATTGTTAATCGACGGTTTTTCAACATCAAATCTTTGATTTGTTGAACGTGAGCTTCGTCGGTTGAGGTTGATGGTCGCCCTGGACGCTCTTCGTCTTCGACACGTTCACGGCCGGCTTGGAACTCACTATACCACTTGTAAACATTTTTTCAGACATAGTCTCATCACCAAAGGCTTTCTACGCCATCCTCAACAATAAAACTGATTCCATAAACAAAATTTAATGCAAATTCTTTGCTCAACAAATTTCGACATCGCAAAAAACGAAAAACTCACTTTTAGCAGCTCACAAAACGACACGTATCTGAAACACTAATGAATATTTTGACCTGAAATTTGACATAAATGTGACTGACAGTACTACCAACTTAAAAAAGAAAATAATTCTCCAAATCCCTCGACGCGCGCAGTTTAAATTCAAATGTCTTATTTTTTGGACACAGTAGTACATACATATATCCTTCATATACATATCCTTATCTAGATAACGATGTGTCTTTGTAGGTATAGTGAAACTGTTGTGTGAATTGAGGGGTTAATAAACTTTAAAGCAATTAAGAATTGTCCAAAGCTAGCTATTTTACAGAAGTGATAAATAATTTCTGAATTTAGCTATGTACATATATTAAACGAAACACGTTCTTTATTCTTTGAAAATATTTTTTGGAACAAAAGTTCCTAATTTTTGCACCCTGAACAGGGTATATACATACATACATATGTACATACTTACATACACTAAGTTTGTCACGAATGTTACACACATTCTGCTGAGCTGAGCTGAACTGAGTCGATTTAGTTATGTCCGTCGGTAAATACGCGAACTAGTCCTTCTTTATGAGATATCGTTCTGAAATTTGCTCGTTTGTTTGCATTCAGTTGCCATACAAACTAATCGGTCAAAATCAACTGATTGTAGGGAAAATGTTTTGGCATGGATTGTTGCTCAGAGCCACGCTATTCTCACTGAAGATATTTTTCAGATCCGACTCCTATATCATAAGCAATCAAACTAACTGAACGTTCAAAATTAAGCTAAAGACCTTTATACACCCTTTTAATTTATAAGAAATTCACCTATGAGAGATATTATAGCTTCGGTGAAGCCGAAGTTAACACTTTCTCTTGTTGTACTCTTGCAACTTGTTGCTACAGACTACAATAATTTTGTTCACCTAACGGTTGTACTTATCAGCCAAAATTAAGCGAGATATATATAGGATTATACATGGTGGCACAAAAGTCAGAAGATGATCAGAAGATGCTATAAATTTTGCAATTGACCTCTAATGTCAGTTTTGTTTTGACATAAAATAAACAATTCCAGCTTTGGAAGACAACATTTCCGAAGAAATTCGGGCTATTCCGGCCGAAATGCTCGAAAAAGTTGCCCAAAATTGGACTTTCCGAATGGACCACCTAAGACGCAGCCGCGGTCAACATTTAAATGAAATTATCTTCAAAAAGTAAATGTCATGAACCAATCTAACGTTTCAAATAAAGAACCGATGAGATTTTGCAAATTTTATGCGTTTTTTTTTTTAAAAAAGTTATCAAGCTCTTAAAAAATCACCCTTTATATAGGATTATACAGGGTGGCGCAAAAGTCAGAAGATGATCAAAAGATGCTTTAAATTTTGCAATTGACCTTTAATGTCAGTTCTGTTTTGACATAAAATAAACAATGGTACGCTACACTGCGTGCCACAACCGATATGCTGTGTAATGCATTTCCCGGGCGCCTAATGAAGTCGTATGTCAACAAGCTTTAGACTCTTGCAGTTCTTAAAGATAATATCCGTCAAGAATGTGAGGATCTATCGCCGGAAGTTCTGGCCAAAGTGATGGATAATGCCATAAAAAGGGCTCAAATGACAATCTACTGTGGCGGCGGTCATTTACATGATAACGTATACTCGACTTGATGTAAAAAAAAAATTAAAAGACTAAATAAAAATAATCCACAAACATAATATAAGTTGTTTGTCATGTTTTAAAAAAGTTTTTCGTCTTCCGAAAAACATCGTAAGGTTATTTTTTCGCCACCTTTATATATTATGTATATATAAATGATCGGCGTGACGAGATTATATAAAATATTGCCACCTTTCCTGGTATTTCCAGGGCTTCGACTCCTGCAAGTTCCAAGAGTATGAAATGTTCGGTTGCACCCAAACGTAGCCTTTTCTTACATGTTTATTATTATTATTATTTATTATTATTTATTATTATTGCTAAGCGCGTATTTTTCAGTCCTATTTATTAGCATTAATTTAATCTAAAATTTTCACTTAAATATATGGGGGGTCGTGACTACAACCATATTCCGTAACGTTCCGTTAGTAGTAGAATTAAAGTTCAGCTTAGTAACTCTGAAGATGTAACAAATATTTATTATAACAATATTAAACGGGCACGTGTATAAAATAAACAATGAATTGTACATTTGTTTTTGTTTGGAAGTACTTGTATTTGTTTACTGCATTTTTAATTGCCTAGAGCAAATATCAAGAAGTTTTTCTAGTAGAACTTGAATACTTTGAACTTAGTGATATACCTATGTATGTACATATGTGATTAAGTTAACTTCGATTCGCTAAGCTTTGGAGAGTACAGTCAAAACAGCAAGGATAAATCCTGATCGTATAAGTATAATCAAATAGTCACCGCTTTTATACAACTTGATTGAGGACTCTTTAAACAGGAGTGTAAGAGAATGAGTGCTAAATTTAAGGTTAAGGTACATACTAACTTTCTCGACTGATACGAAAAATATGCCTTGGTGTAAATTAAATTTTGGAATCGAACCTAGATCCTGGGGAGTGGTGGCAAGCGCTTAAGGGAAACCATACATAACTCACTTATTGATTTTCCGCTTTTCCTACTTTTTTAATAGAATTTAAACGTTTCCGTATTTTCGTCGCCTTCAAAATAATCCAAAAGGACATTATCAAAACCTCCTTCAGCGAAATTCGTTTTATCTCTTCAATCGACTAAAAACGGGTTCCATTTTGATGATTGTTGACTTGTTTATATGTCAAATTCATAAAATCATGTCTCATCGGCAAAGAGACCTGTTTACGGGGTTTTTTGTTTTAATTCAGCTTTATCGAGACGAGTTGAGAAAGAACGCGTTTCATACTCAAAATATCCGAGGCAAGTCTATAACGATCTCTCGACCGTCTTTGAAGGCTTTGAACCACTCGTAGTGTCCGCACACGAAATTTGGATAGAAATACAAAATTTGAGACATATTCTTTGTTCGATATTTTCATCCATTTCTATTATTTCTTTTTATTTGTGAGATCTGTTTCGATTCGACTAACAATCATCCGGTTTTGCAAACAGCAGCGAAATAACGATGCCCGTCCAGAGTTAAACGTTTCCAACGGGAGGTATTTAAACTTCTACCTCATTTTTGGCTCGATCGTTCTCAGATAATCGGATCGATGATTGTCTCTGCCCATATAACATATTAAGAGCCTATACCAGTGTGACACTTTCAAAAAAATTGTTTTTTTTTGTTTTGCTTTTTCGATAGTTTGGATATGTGAAAACGGCAAGGTCGTATCTTGAATAGTTTTTGAATGGCAGCGTTCTAAACAGCGACCGCTCAGAGGTGCAAACATATATAAGTGAAATTTTAAACGCGTTTTTCTCGAAACATTTTTCAAAACTGCTGACATCATAACTCAACGAGAAATTGACCAATCGACTTCAAATTAAAATTGGGTATAGTTGAATACATTTTCTATACAAAGGACTACGATCTTTTTGATTGGTTGAAAATAGTCAATTTGGCATTAAAAAAACGACCATTTTTTCGTAAAAAAAAAACGATTTTTTTTTTAAAGAAAATACTGGATTGAATGTTTCAACGGCCATTCGACCGGAATTATGCCAGAAGTTGAGGCACTTTTTTTCGGCACTTTCGCAGACAGCACATAACTTCGTTATTTTTCAATATTTTTGGAGAAAAAAAAAATTAAAATAGCTAAAAATACACTTTATTATGTCCATAGAACGTCGAAACATTCAATCTAGTATTTTCTTTTAAAAAAATTCACGAAAATCGCCAAATTGTTCATGCGTCACACTGGTATAGCCCCTTAAACACGGAGTCTTCCAGAATGTAACGGCATCTCAACAATGGCTTTTGGATTATCAACTGCCCAAATGCGACAATTTTGTTTAAACGTGATGCAAAACCGATGTCTGTTTGCTCGCATTACTGACTCAGCTGGGCGTTATGTCGACCGAATATTGCACGCAGCGCGAGAGGCATATTGCTAATAATTATGCAGCATTTGCAAAGGTTGTTCCGGAACATATCTGTTTATTATGGAATAGCGAACCAAACTTGGTTTAAATCAAGTAAACGCTGACAAAAGGACATACTCTGAAAAAAGTATTTCCACATTAAAAACCGCACGTCTATAGAAACAGCTGTTCTATGTTCAGTTCATTTAACAATTTCTTTCACAGATTGTTCAAAATTTCTCGTGGTTCAAGTGTTCTACATCTCACTTAATTATTTGAATAGTCTTCTATGCTTAATTAAGAGTAAGGTATTTCTGTTTTTTCCGCAATATTTACTCCTACATATTTCACTAATATTTTTTAAAACAATATAGTTCGTTGTGTGCCTGTTCTTTTTCTGTAAAACTGTGTAAAACATCGACAGTATTGATTCGGACAAAACTTGTTAGAACTACTTTTAACTAACTATCATTGGTTGTTTTTGATTTAGGCGTGAAAATAAAATTTAAAACATAAATAATGACAAATTTTATTAACTGCTGATTAGAAAACTAATCACAGGTGCAAAATAACTAAAGTAATTTCTCACATTTTTCGTTATAATTATTTTTCTATTATAGAGCTTTCACATATCTGATTATTGAACGAACAAATAAATATAATCAGCTGTTTATCTCAATTTCAATTTGAGTGAAAACGCATACAACAAGCAATTAACAACTTTGCTTCAAAATGAAATGTCGACTCATTCTAATTCTTTTGTTTTGTAACAATTTATCACACATTGACAGTTTGCAAAAATTTTTAGAGCGAATATGAGAACTGCGATTGGAGAAATATTTGCAGTGTTACGAATCAATCAAACAAGTTGTATAAAACATTTAGACTAAAAACAAGTTTTGACAATAAAAAATATAAATCAAGATTTATGTAAGCGATCCAAGTAACGGTATTTTTTTCAACAGCCCTTTTTTGACAGATCAAGTCAAGTTATTTTTGTTCAGTACTATTTGGCATTTCAGCATGAAAAGACTTACGCGTGAACAGTATTTACAAATCGTTAAACTTTATTTTGAAAATTAATTCTGTAAAGAATGTGTTTCACGCGCTGTGCTCAACTTATGATCAACATAATCGGCCTACTGAGCGTACTATTCGTAACATCATCACCCATCTTGAGACCCAGCATTCATTATTAGATAATATTCGACCGAATAGACCTCGTCATGCAATGAAGAATATATAGCAGCCGTAGCTAAGACTGTACTTGAAGACAGTGGAGAGTCGATTCGGCGTCGTTCGCAGTAACTTGGAGTGACATATGGAACGACTTGAGGCATTTTACGTCGAGATCCTAAATTGAAATCGTATAAAATACAGCTTTTGCAAAAACTGAAATTACTCGACCTTTCCAAGCGACATCGCTTCGCTCTATGGGATCTTGGGAAGTTCCAAGAAGATCAATCAATGGATTAATTTAGACAACGCTTCGACTAACAGATAATTTCAAGTTTTGGGCCAATCGATTGGCTAGCAAGATCGTGTGGTATCACACCGTTAGACTTCTTCCTGTGCGGATATGTTAAGTCTAAGATCTATGCGGACAATTCCGCTTTGATTCATGCCTTGGAGTGAAACAACAACTGTGGAATTGGCCAGTTAACGGTCGAAATGATCGAACGAGTAATCGAAAATTGGACGCAACGGTTGGACCATCTGCAGCGTAGCCGCGAACAACATTTGAAAGAGATAATCTTCAAATAATAAATGCCGAAGAATGTTCTTTCGAATGACTATAAACCTCAAAAATAATCACCATTTTTAAGCTTAAATTTTTTTTAAATAATTATTAACTGATAAGCACATGTGTAATGTCCAGGGCCTTAGCGGAAGTTATGAGATCAGTTGAAGTGTTCTCACGTACTTGTATTGACTAAGAAGCATTATAACTATAATAATATGGCTAAATTGTGGTCAATAAAATCATTCAATTCAAAAATATATGTATATAAAACTTGTATTTCATTGTAACAACAAAATAATTGCTTCAGAAAGTGAATAACCAAGATAATATTCCATATAAAACAAAAAATTTAGAAATAAAAAAAAAATTGATAAAAAAATTATAATGGCTCAGAAACCATACGAAAACGAGTTCGTCTTAAACTAAACAAAAAAAAAAAAAAATAATAATTAAATAAAAAAATGTTAACTATGGCGCAACCGTATACCCTTCACAAATACAAAAAATTTCATACAAGCACTTGCTTTCTATCGGTCGGTTTCTACGGCTGTTATTACGTATATATGCTATAGTGGCCCAATCTGAACAATTTTTCAGAGATTTGACCGTTTCAGAGATTGACCGTTGCCTTGAACAATAACTCAGTCCTTATTTCGTGAAGACATCTCGTCTAATAAAATAATTTTTCATTCAAGTACAAGATTTTATTCGCTTAATTTGCATGATAGATATACTCGTATGCTGTAGTGATCTGATATCGGCGATACCAACAAATGAGCAGCTTCTTAGGGAACTTTGCCTAACCTATATATGGTCAAAAACCGGTCTCGAGCCAGCGATTTTTAATTAATTTTAAAAGATCAGAAAAATTGGGGAGGTATACAGTGAGCGTCAAAAATAAGTAAACAGCCATCCAATCAATATTAAAGTGTTTATTACCAAGCAGTTTTTAATACAATAATACAAAGTTTTATTATAGAATTCAAGGCATATATTATAAGAGTTTAACTTAGTATTAATAATAAACAAAAACTAAGCACAGCCAAAAATAATTAGCTTATACTAAAAATAGTCTCGTTTTTTCGCGTCAAAAAAAGTAAACAGTGGCAACAACCGTTGTCTGTTTTTAATACTTATTTCGGGGAACCGCCAAATTTCCTTTGGAAATCGTTACCATTTAAGAGAGTGAGTGTTGTAAAACATATTTTTTTTTATATCATTATTGTATTTTTTGAGGTTAAGTCGCTAAAATATCAAAGTATGTAATGGGTAAGCGAACAACCAATGAAACGGTTAAAAAATCATATTAGATTTGCATAAAAAAAAAGTAAATCTTTTCGGGAAATCCGAGAAATAGTTGGAAGACACTATTGCACAATAAAAAAAATTATTGATAAACATGTAAACATCAGACTGTTGAAAATTTTTAAGCACCGGGCCGACCGAAGCGCCTTACTTACACTGCAGCGCCATCAATAGTACGGGAAGTAAAAACAAATCCAGCTTCAAACGCTGTTCAAATATCAAAAGATATAGGGAAGATATCGGGTAAACCAGTAAATGCCAGTACAATCAGGAGAACGTTGCACAAAAGCGGTTTGCATGGACGAGTACTACGCCAAATGTCTTATGCATCAAAGGCGAATCAACAGATGAACTTGGAATTTGCAAAGAAGTATACAAATCAGGCTGAAAACTTCTGTGAAAACATTTTTTGTACGGACGAAAGCAAATTCGAAATATTTGAATCGACACAACCTCGTAAAATTTGGCGACTCAAAAATCAAGCCTTTAATGATAAGTGTGTTACCAACACCGTGAAGGACGGTGGAGGATCGGTTATGGTCTGGGGCTGTAAGGCAGCATCTGGTGTTCGGAATTTCGTTTTTATTGAGTCCACGTTTAACAAATTGGATTATATCAACATTTAAAAAAATAGCGTTACTCAAAGCATTGAAAAATTAGGCCTATCAGGAAACTGAATATTTCAACAGGATAACGATCCTAAACTCAAGTCCAAAATTGTTAGTGAGTGGCTATTATATCGAACACCAAAACTCGGGATAACTCTCCATAGACGACAGACATTAATCCAATAGAGCATCTGTGGGAGCACCTCGCCCGAAAAATCAGGCAGAAGGACATTTCAAGCAAGGACAACCTAAATAAGGCTTTGATTGAAGAATGGAGCAAAGAATTTACAAAAAATGTTGCAGAACATATGCCAAGAAGAGTAAGTGAGGTCTAGAAGTCCAAAGGAAAGTAAACAAAATACTGGAGTGAATATTAATTTACTTTATGTACATAGATTGTAACTGTTCAGTACTCTGTTTACTTTTTTTTGACGCGAAAAAACGAGACTATTTTTAGTATAAGCTAATTATTTTTGGCTGTGCTTAGTTTTGGTTTATTATTAATACTAAGTTAAACTCTTATAATATATGCCTTGAATTCTATAATAAAACTTTTTATTGTTGTATTAAAAACTGTGTTGTAATAAACACTTTAATATTGATTGGATGGCTGTTTACTTATTTTTGACGCTCACAGTATGTATACTATAGTCGTACGATCTGACCGATTCCGATAAAAAATCAATATAATATTAAAATGCACTTACATATTCGAATATCTCAAAACTGACGAACGAATTTTTATGATACTTAAAAATTTCTTAAAAATCCCTGGCTTGAAAATGTATTGGAAACATAGTCTCTTAGGCAAAGTTGTTCAGAAGGGTCGGTAGAACATTTCACGTATTCGAGATTTTTCCGTTTTTTGGCTCCATGTAAATCAACCCGCTCTAATTTGCATATATCGTCACCTGAAATGCAAAATAACGTAACAACATTTTCGGAAATTTACAGTGGCATGAATGAAACACGAAATAAAATGGAGTATGAGTGAAAAAAAATTTTAATATTGGTTTATATCTGACCGCAGAACCTGAAAATTTTGAACATATGCAATATTATGTATGTAATTTGAAGTGGTGAAGCGTAATCAATAAGACCCTCAATTTCGAATTTTTTGATGATACGTTATTTTGCATTTCAGGTGACGATATGTATATGGTGTTACAAACTTCGTAGCAAACTGAATATAACCTGTCCAAGGTAAAAAAAGAAGTAAAAGGCCGATAAATGAAACATTCAAATGTGAGACAAAGTGCATTTGCGAAGAATATTTGTTTACTCAAGCAAGCAGAAGAACATAATAAAACCCAAAAGCACGACAACAGTTGTGTAAAACTGTAAAAACAACAGATTTCGCAAAAAAATTAACAACAACAATGCTAAACGAAACCAGGGCAAGTCAAACGCCACAATCAAGGAGGGGCGTGTCACAAAGGTGATAAGAAATCAACCGCAGACAGTGAAGGCAAGCGAGTGGATAATTTGCGAATTATACGCGCCGTAAGCCGACGTGAACATAAACACACATACACATAGAGATTAATTGCAATAAAAAGCTTTATTTCTGGGGGATTTTAACATACTCGTATTTCCAAGATAATAAAATATTTGCGCGATTTGCATTTGCATGCACACACACATGCACCAACGTGCAGATATCAACGAATTTATCAACGTTTATGCCGGTGCAATGAACGCCGCAACGCTCACCGGGCAAAAGTTACTGGATCTGCTGCGCGGAGGTAATAAAGTAGAATGTCCTCAGCCGCAGCGGTCAATCGGTGCGAGTCTCGATTGAGAAGTCAACAATATTTTGTTTTTGCATTTTTTATAATTGTAATATTTGTATACATATGTATGTACGTATGTTTGTGGCTTCATAACCCACTTGTGTGTGTAATTTTTAATTGAGTCACGAGATAAGGTCAAGCTTGCGACGTAAGTAAGACACCGGCTATCGCGTGCTAGTCTCGTGTGGTTTTTCCCCACAACTTGGCAATAATTTCAAAACAAAACGTTCATTTGATATGTAATATTTTCCACGACAAGTCGTCTGCTATGGAATTTTTAATTAATGGAAGTCGCAGTGGAAATATTTAATGACAGTGTCCAGAGTAGCAATTTATTGCTGGTAAGCAAACAAGCAAAGTGTGTCATGTGTAAATAAACAATAAACGTAAACAGTTGTGTGTGATGTTTTGAGTTTAGTTTAGGTGGAGTAGAATAAAGTAACTTATTAAAAATATTCCCAGGAAGGTTCGAGAATAAGAAATTATAAAAGGTCCTAAAGGAAGCCGTGGGAAGGCATTAAAAAGTTGGAAAAGGAATGTAGTATGATCTAATAGTAATGAAGTTATAAATACATTGACCACACATATCTCTACTTATCGTTGTTTCTTAGAAAGCAAAAAAGTCTTCCTGTGTTTATCTTAGATAAGACTTCGCTTTATATGTATACCCTTGAAAAAGATTAAGCAATCCGAAACAATCCGATGCATCAAATAGTTCCTATAAGGAAGAAGAAAATTCTATAATCTAGATCCGTGTCTTTAAAAAAGATTCTGCACACCATTCTGTATGAATTTTATAATTCAGACAATGGTTCATCAAAAAGCTCTTAGAATATGGGTTACCGACTTTGCGTTATGTTCTAATTATATAAACCCGATCATGTCCGTTAAAAGGCTTCTACCATATCGGAGTTCGCTTCAGCCGGAGAAACTCGAAAGATTGAAAAAATAATTTCTTATATTCGACAAGTTTAGTTACTAATTAATAAAAACTTCAGAGATTTTTTCGAAGAAAATGTCATACTTAAACTAATGTTAGGTTGTAAAGTGTGATCCACTTCGAGATTCTCCACTTTTTAAAGGAAAAGAAAAGAAAGGAAAATTTAATGGGGAATGTTTATTATCTTTCGAAAGAACATTCTTTGGCATTTATATTTAGAAGACTATCTGTGGTCGTGGCTACGTCTCAGATGGTCCATCCGTTGAGTTCAATTTTTGCTAATTCGTTCGAGCGTTTTGACTGGAAACTAGCGAAAGGCATGCGTCATGTTTTGCTTTAAGGCCTGAATTGAAGCGGGATTGTCCTCATTGACTTTAAACTTTACATATCCTCACAGAAAAAGTCTAACGATGTGATATCACACGATCTTAGTGGCCATCGACTGGACCAAAACATGAAATTATCTACTCACTGAAATGTTCTCTTAATAAATCCATTGATTGGTGCGATGTGCGGCAAATGAAGAAATATGGACCGATGATTCCACCAGCCCACAAACCACACCAAACCGTTTTTTTCTGGATGAAATAACAGCTCTTCAATTTCTTCAGGTTGCTCTTTGTCCCGACTGCTGTAATTTTACTTGTTTACATAACCATTGAGCCAGAACTGAGTCTCATCGCGGAATAAAATTTGGCTGGAAAACGTCGGACCTTCTTGAAACTTTTTAAGAGCCTATAGAGTGAAGCGATGTCGCTAGGGAAGATCGAGCGGTGCCAGTTCTTGCATGAGCTGTATTTTATACCCTTTAATTTTAAGATCTCGACGCAAACTGCGCCAAGTCGTTCCATACGTCAGTCCCAGTTGCTGCGAAAGGCGCTGAATCGACTCTCTACGGTCTACGTGTACACTTTCAGCTATTGAGACATACTTGGATCACCCGTTATATTATATATTGTTCGAAATGTGGGTATATAGAAGAATATTGTAAATTTTTCAGATAGATATGGGGTATTCCATAACAAATAGACCACTTTTGAACCCGACCCCTTTAGATTTTGCTGAAACTTATCCATCCTTTTCTACCCTTTGAAAACCATTTTTGAGAATTTTTTCAAATTTTTTTGTCCAAAAAAGTTATGAATTTTGCTATTTTTTGCTAAATAATGGCTTTTTTACTTTCAAATAGAAATAACTTTTGTAAAAATTGACTTTTGGGGATCTTTTCTTTTAAATTTTTGTTTTTGAATGAACTTTTCGAAAAAATACACGAAAAAAATTTAACACGATCAACTTTGTAAAATAATCGGTTTTTTTTTAAGTAAAATCGTAATCTTTTTTTGGAAGTTCGCCATTTTTTTTCTTAAAAAAAACTTCAATGAGTTTGACAACTATCCCTGCTAATCCCGGAGTGGGCCGATTTTTTTTTATTTATTTAAAAAAAAAAAAACGAAAAAAAATTTTTTCCGTAAACTTTATTTCTATCATATAAAAAATATAATTTAACGATTTTATGATTTCACAGAAACAATACAAATTAATATTGAAATGTACGATAATGCGTTTGTGAAGTTCCGAGCCGGTCTGATGTAGCTAGTTATCTTTATTTTACATAATATTAACGATTATTGTTACAATTAACAATGGTAGAACCATAAATGAGAAGCTCTGCAAATTGGCGAGATGTAAAATGATTAAAATTATGAAAATTTAGTACCGTTTTAGAATCGTTTTATATCTTTTGTCTAACATAAACGACATACTCCTAGCAAATACGATTTTCTCAAGTAGAGTTTTCAAATGCAAAATTTTGAAATTTGAACAAATTTTTTCTTTTAACTTCTCAATGCCAATTTAGATAGTTTTATGTGAAATAATTTCATTTAATTCATTTCAAAGTTTCGCGGAATCGCTAATGGGCACGTGATTGCAAGAGGTTTAGTGCTAATAACAAAATAAAATTAAACTTTCTGAATGAATTTATGAAACAATCAATTAGGAAGTAGAGCTGAAATAAATATATACAAATAAAATAAGCAAATAGTTGTGAGTTCTGAAAAATTAAAAACATTTACAAAAAAAATTCACAAAGAGATGTAATATTTTACTATTTTAGAAACACAAAATAATGCAGTTAAATATTTTTATTTGCGTTTTATAGTACAGTGTTATTCGAAACAAAAATATAGAAAATCGAAGATAAGAGAGATATATCGCTCATTTGCTGCAAGACCGGCATAAATCAAAAAACGTGATTTTTGAGTTAATGCTGCAGAATTGTTCGTTATATCATACTTCATGTTGAGTGAAAAATTCATATGAATACCTCTTAAATGCTCCGCTAGAGAAGAGAATATATTTCCTGTTTTCCGTGTAAGGCTATAGTCAGTTGAAAACTTTAAACGCGTTTTCTGGCAAATCGATTTTTTTTGACTTATGCCGGTCTTGCAGCAAATGAGCGATATGATAACAGTTATCTAATACTCACAAACAGCATATTTCAAAAATTATATCTAAGGTTGTTAGGATTAGAGTGAAAGCTTTAATTTAAGAGATTTTATTACCCCGCGTCGTCGACACATACATATGTATGTTGCCGATCTCCTTGGTTTTCCTTATAATTACAAATATAATAAATAATCGTATAATCTGGTGGAAAAAAGCCAGGATTCAATGGAATTGAAGATGCTGCTTACCAGACATTGAGAAAAGGGGCCTTAATCTTAAAAGCTCTAACGGTAAACTTACTCAGAATATTTTATCCTATGAAAATACTGAAATTTGAACAAACATAATCAAGTGAGAGTAAATTATATCGGCTGCAGCACGACGAAAACATTTTTTTTTCAAATTTTGTTAATGAAAGATCACCTTGAGCAAGCGAGTTTATCAGGAAGTCATTTCAAATCGACTCTTTGGCTAGAATATGTCGAATTTTTTTTAATTTTTAGGGATATCCGGATATATTGTCAACGATTTCTTGAAACGACATAGAAATTGCAATTACTAACGGAAAGCGCGTTTGAAAAGAGCAGAGAAACCAATGGCTGAAAATCAATATTTCTGCTTCTGTAACCTTGATCTTTGTCTACAATTCATAAACAAATACTTCGATAGGTTTTAGAGATCTCTTTAATAATATGCAGGATATTTAAAAAACAAAAAAATTTAAAGGTATAATGTATCCTTTAGCTCACATGAAGCGAGTCTATTTAGGAGGACTCCAAGAGGAGTTTGTACTGACTGAATTGCTCAAGCACCATTGAAAGCGCAGAACATCAGGATTGCCTTGAGATTTTTAACAGCTTGTACCCAATAAGGATTAACTTTATTTGAGATAGTCGGTAATAACTATGGGTATCGTATAGTAGTATTAAAGAAAGAAAAGAGAAATAAATAAAGCAACTGTATGGTTAGGCAGTAAACTTAAAGCCATAGACGTTAAGGTCGTTTCCCCAAACTTCAGGTTAAAATAACTTATGAGAACCCGATTTTATATGCGATCAAAGACTGAAACAACTGCAGAATTCCTCTTAACTATAAACTACAAACTAATTTCTTTACAGTTACAACAACCGGACGATCGAGTTCCGAGTCTAGTACAGTGTACAGCTTTGCTTCACATAGATATACATACATACATATGTATATACATACAAGTATACGAACATATAATCATACAAATATCCAGCAATTAAAATAAACACTATCAAAGTTCAATCGCTTTACTCAGTTTCGGCTGTTTATCATTTTTCTAAAACAAGGGAAGGCTATTACTGTCTCTCATGTAAACCCAATGGAAACTTTGTACATCCAATGTGTGTTAACAGGTTTATTTTATGTAAAGTTTGTCAATTCCAATTACATGTTCATGTCAACACCTAAACATTGCCGAGTCACTCAACATGGCATACCCCCAGAGACCGCTGATCACCGTAGGCAATAACAAACGACACGTCTGGTCTAAAGTTCACATAAATATCGAAATATGTGCGTAGCAGAGACAGCACAGCCGACCGGAATGAGCAACACGTCACCTGTTTGTCGCGTGCATGAGACTTAGTCAGCCAGACGGTGCAATAGTGCAGAGAAATGTTGAAAGTGGTGTTATGTATGCATTGATATATAAATAGCACTTAGCCCGCGAAGGGAATGACTTTGCGAAAAAGCTGAGAAATTCGCAGACCATAGAAGTGTGACACAAATAATTTCTTATATGGTATATGTATGTATGTCCTTATGTAGGTATTGTTAAATATCTATCTCATATACATATACATATATTTACTAATTTGAAGAGTCATCTGCTTTACCCATAAGGTTTCGAGAAACATAAAGCTTGAAAGCAAATAAATTTATAGCAAAGAGTTGACTTTGATTATCTCTGGGCAAAGATTCACAAATATACCGGTAGGTGTGTATATGTACATTTAAACTGTGTAAATATTTAACGACATGTATAAGAAAATCAGCTGAAGATCAGCTAGTCGCGTGTTATTCGCAAGTCATGGTGATCTACACGCCTTCGTATGGAGCTCAGTATATAAGTATGTACATATGTATTTATGAGGTCTGCTCGATAAGTATTTAGCCTCACCAATCGTTAGCGCCACTAATCCAAGAGAAATTTCAGCCAAATCGAACTTTTAGTTTTGTTTTGACCGGTGGGCGTGTCCGCAGATTATAGATAACTAAAAATGGAGTAATATCGGTCGTTGATCCGATTTGTGTTTCATTCGAATTCGAAAACAAATGTCACTTGTAGGTTGTATGATTTTTCGAAAGCTATTTTTTAACGAATTTGAAGTTTGTCGTAGGTCAGTTTTTAATGACCCACTCGCAGCTGCTTCGTAAAAGACTACAATGATGAATCTTTCCACTTAAAGAAGGAGTTTCGAGTTTCTGGCCGTCAACGAAACATGGATTCACTGATACATAACAGAGACCAAGGAACAATCACCATAGTAGATTCGACCTCAACCTGCCGAGAAGCCGAAGGCTCTGCTACCGGAAAGTTGAAGGCCACACCACGTGGGTAAAGTACTGGGAGAAATATTTATTGGCAAGTGAGACCACTTAAGGAAGGAGTTACGAGTTTCTGCGTCGTTTAGTGACCATCAACGAAACAAGGCCTATGGAATGCATAAGATTTCAATTCATTTATACATACGTTGAGAGAGGCAAAAGGGTCACAGAGCTCAACTATGCCGAGTAATTGGGCTAACTCTAGGCTACAGATCTCGGCCCCAACCAGCGTTATCTCCAGATTTGGTTTCGATTTCTGCGACTGCAAAAAGTCGCTTGCCGGAGAGCAAGCCTCAATTGAGGAGGTTATCACCGCCACAAATGTTTACTTTGAAGGCCTCCTGAAAACGTATTTTCAGACGGGTTAAAGAAATTGAAGAAACCCTGGGGTCAAGTACAGCGCGTCAAAAAAAAAGAAGGAAAAAGTAAATCCTAATTTTTCATTTTATCTTTTGTAAGCTAAATAGTTTTTGGACTATCCTCGTAAAAACGATTATATTTAAAAAAAAGGCAAGTCATATACATACATATGTACATATATTTGGTACTATACTACTATATACTATATACAGTATGTATCTATTTACTTACACATGTATGTCTAACACAGGTGATATATGCTGAAGAATCTATGAATGCATATATGTACATATGTATATTTACATATCAACAAATTGATCTGTCTAAAGTTCATTTAACACCTTCGCAATTTTATAGCGCTGAGCTGGCGGCCAGACATGGCTAACACATGTGGGTGCCACTGCTTGAAGGGAGGGGGAAGACAGCACATCTGCAGCGATGTACATATGTATGCATGATATACATATATTTACATATGTATATATATATAATTGTATCGCATGATAGCAACGCATGGCTGGGCATTTCGCAAAACGTTTTGGTGGCGTGAAATACATACATGTGTATGTACATATGTATGTACATGCATACAAAATAGCCGGCAATTTGGCGCGATGAATCAGTAGCTTTGTGTCGTCAAACTAGAACGATTACCCATGCACATACAAACATACATAAATATATTTGTGTACCTCTACATGCAAACAAGTTTCTATTTCTATGACATTTGTTGTATAGCTGTGCGCATTTGTTTTTGTATTGAATAATCTTGAACACGCCAATTTCCAGTTCCAACATTTTTGTTTTTCCACTTTAATCTGTATGTTTTTGGATTTTTCGAATACGCCGATAAGAATTCAAAATCAAGCTGGGTTTTTCAACGCAACAATAACAATACGGTTTGGAATTCTTAGTAAAAAATTATTTGTTTTGTTTGCTTTTTGGGGGAAATAGCAGCTTCAAGCTTTTGTGTTGCTTGTCGGCTGTGCGGGTTTGGATAAAAGTTTTAACTGGAAATTCAACATTGTGACGCACTTTTCTGCGCTCAAGATAAGCTTGCTTACATACACACATATACATACATATTTACGAATGCACGAATGCACGGCGTGGTGTGAACAGCTTAAGTAAAGTACGACTTCAATGATAAGCAGAGAAAAAATTAACACAATGCAAATATAATTTCAGTAAAAGAAGGGGAAATACAACATTAATTATAACTTTCAATTAGCGGTATTTGTTTTGCTAAAGTTTGGAGAGTGGCAAAACGAACTGGTACAAAATAAATAGACTGACAGGAATGGGCATAGATGAAAGGACATTCTTTGATATTTATTTTTTGAAGATTATGTCTTTCACATGTTGGGTGCGGCTACGTCTCAGATGGTCCATCCGTTGAGTCCAATTTTCAATGACTCTTTCAAAACAAATTTCGCTGAGATCAAGAGGTTTAATGTCAGGCATCAAATAGTCGGTTATCATGGCGCAATAACGGTCACCATTGTCGGTTACGTTCTTATTGGCATCATTTTTTGGAGACATATGGACCGATAATTCCATCAGCCCCCAAACCATTTTTTTTGGATGAAATGGCAGCTCTTGAACCTCTTCAGGTTGCTCTTTATCTCAAATGCGGCAATTTTGCTTGTTTACATACCCATTAAGCCAGAAATGGACCTCATCGCTCAATGGCTTCTGGAACTTTTCAACAGCTCGTAGAGCAAAGCGATGTCGCTTGGGAAGGTCGAGCGGCTTCAGTTCTTGCACAAGCTGTATTTTATACTCTTTCAGTAGTTTTATACGTCAGTCCAAGTTTCGTAATAAAGTTGAACGATTTGTAAAAGTTGTTCAGGCGACAATATTGAACCAAAATAACATGACAGATTGACACGACTGACGCATGATCTGTGAAAAAACGGCTATTGAAGTTAATGTGCTTCCAGAAATGTGCGGGAATCAACTCGTCATTTATTGCTTGAGTATTTGACGCTGTCACTTGATTCCACAAATGTTTAATGAGATTTAGTTCCGGAGATGGCGCTGGCCACACCATAACACTGATGTTGTTGATCCTAGACCACCTTTTCGTACACTTAACTGTGCATTTGGGATCGTTGCCTTGCTGAAATGCCAACCTTATAGGCATATGCAATGGAGCGTCCTAAGGCCGTTGTATGACAACGATACCCAAACCACCATATTTCATCGCCCTTTTCGTGCATCGTTGTAGGCTGCATTTTTTGGTTTTCTTATTTGATGCAAAGCTTGATGCCGAAATCATACTTTTACCGCCACCATATTTAACGGCCCTCAATTAACGAATAGAAATTTAAAATAGAAACCACACTTTTTTTTGTAAGTAGAAAAATTTATATGTAAAAATATAATATTATTTTTATATATAAAGTATTTACTATATAATTATGTATGTAGCACAATCACTCCCCAGGGATTCCTAGCAAACCAACTAGTTCACAAGAAAATCCCCAATACTATCTTGGAATGCGTCTTAGTCAGTTTTAATCGTGTACACTCTTCTCATATGCGTGCCTTAAACATGTACTTTTTCTAGGTTTTAAAGCTGGAATGAAATACAAATGCGGCATTTGTAAAGCTAATTAAATGTTTATATACATAATTAAAATCAGTAGATAGTGAACGAAATTACTGTGCATTTTTTTAATTTGCACACTGGATTCACTAAACAGTTTACGCGTTTTGGGTCTTTACCTGCATTGATGTTTACGTACTCACACATCAGGTTTCAGACATACATACATATTATACATGTGACCTGGTCTACGAAAAGGGAGCTAACGTGCGAAAAAAAAAAATTTTTTGACACCTAAGCCCCCTTTCCGTAGACCAGGTCACATACATATGTATTTTGTTTTTACAAATCTTTTTTACATATATGATATAGAAATGTAGAAAATGTATATGACAAAATGTTAATCTCACTGTTCGAAATGTAGTTTACTCAGGCTAGTCTAATTAGAACTTGAAATATAAATTACGAAACCCAAAATTCTTTGTTATAAAGCAAACTATGCTTAAATATGAAACAACCAAACATTTTCATTAAAAAATCTAGCTCTGGCTTCTCATTTCAATATCTTCTCTGTCATTGATCAGCCCTGATCAAACAAAGAGTTAAAGTGCTGCAGAATCAGTCAACGAGTAAACGATTTTTAAGTAAAATGAGACTTTTTCCCAACAACCGCAAAAGCAATGAGACAAAAAAAAAAAAAACAAATACGTAAATATACACCACAAAATCTATCAGTCTTTATACATAAGTAAATGATTTACCGTTAAATACGGTATGTTCTGTGGAAAAGTTTTCAAGTTCGATGATAAATCAAGTTAGGTCGAAATACCAACACAGAAATACCAAAAAGTAACTTGATTGAATATACCGGGTTTTCCGTCATTTCGGCCATTTTTAATATGTCAGCGGTAAATACACAAAACTGTTGATTCTGGTGCGCAGAAAATCCACAAATTATTCCTGAATAATCATTATATTCACCTAAATCGACAGCTTGGTGTGTTTTTTGGTCTGGTGGCATCATCGGTCTGTAATTCTTTCGAAAAAAAAACTTGTGACACCGTTGTGGTCAATGGAGAGCGGTAAAGATGATGATAACCAAATTTTTCTGGTCGCAATTGGAAGAAGTCGATCTTGACAACATTTGATTTCAACAAGAAGACGTGCCACACAGCATGAACAACAACCGAATTATTGCGAGAAAAGTGTGGAGATTCGATTATTTCAAAAAACTGTGACATATAATGGCGTCCAAGAAAATGTGATTTAGCACCATTATACTACTTCTTGTGGGGTTATTTAAAGTCATTGATTCTTAACAATGAACCATACTCTCTTCAAGCTTTAGAAGTCAATATTTCTATTCATGACATACGATTTGATTTAGTGAAAAAGTACTCGAAAATTGGATTCGTCAAATTTGTTCTTGCAAAAGAGGTCGTGAAGGCTATTTGAACGATGCGAATTAGTTTCGATGTCTTTAAATTTAGATGTAATACCATTCGCTACAAGATTTTACTATAAAGAATCTTCTTTTGTAGTTTTTTTATGATTAGTGATAGAAAAAAAGATGTTTCACATGTTCAGTGGCTAACAGAACATTTATTTACTTCGTTTTATAAGAGCGGATGAACCCTGCTGTTGATTGAGTCAAAAAACTTCGTAAATTTTTTATTTAGATTCCACTTCGTTCTGAGTCAAAATACTATATTTAATTTTAATTTTCTAATTTGCTAAAGTTCACTACATATTTGGATGAAGAGTGCGGTTGACATGTTCGATTTTTTCAAAGAGATGAATAGATGAATAAAACCCTACCGTAAATTCTACTCGGTAAAGGGCTGTCAAGGTTTCACTAAATTATTTGAGGTATTTTTTCCGTGAGTACAACAGCAGCAACAAAGACTTAAGGGGTTATATACAGTTAGGATTTTCAAAAAATAGATTTTTTTTGTTTGCGATTTCTTAATACATATATCCGAGTATACACACACAAAATTTCAAGTCGATCCGACGAATATTTTCGAAGTTATAGACACGTTAGTGAAGGCGCGCCGACTACATGTAAAGTGCTTTCAAAACTTTAAACTCGTTTTTCTCGAAACGGTGTTTTCAAAGTCGGTGAGCAAGATTTCTCAGAAACGGCTGAACATATCGGTCTGAAATTTTTACACGACTTACTCAGATATATTTTTCAGGTAATGATCGAAGGAATAAGGTTTTGGACAATAATTTCGATTTTTTAAGCCACTTTAAAGTGAAAAATTTTCATGAAAAACTGAATTTTTTGTTTGAACAGCATTTTGTCAAAAATAAAAATTTTGATTAGACCTTCGATCATTACCTTTATTTATTTATCACAAAACTAAATATTTTTGGGTTTTGGTTTTCAGATAATTTGGACCAAAGATATTTTGCTCACCGCCAAGCACTTTGTTTTGGACGTCTTTCCGCAGATCATCTACAGGAGCTAGGGGATCCAATATTTTTTTAATTAAGCCGCTGATGGTTAAAGTAAATTAAATTCTGTTTAAGAAAATTTTTTCCATTGATATATAAAATAAAATGCCTCTTTGGAAAAAATTCACAAAAAAACGCGTTTTTTCTGCCTGGCAAGTGGATATAACCCGTTTATCTGGTCGAACTTCAAAGCTTTTAGAACCAAATAAATGTTTTTGAAACAAAATCGCCAAATTATTTCATTAAATTGCTTGACGTGCTATAAAATATGAAAGTAAGAATGCTTGTTCTTTATAATTTAGGCGCAAAGAAAACGATAACAAAAATATAGCACGTTTATATTGATCACGTGACACAGTACTTTTCGAAAAAAACTTGTTTTTTATGGTTATTTGGTTAAGCGAAAATTATATTATAATAGCTTTCAACTTGAAAATGTCAATTTTGATGTTGATTGCGTACAAAAAAGCTTATTTATAAGCGGTTGCCATGCAATTCGTAGTGGTATCGTGCAATATTTCGGCGAACCCGCCTTCACAAGCCCCTTTCATATACACAGATTAAGAAACATTGTTTTTTTCCTTTATAAAAATGAATAATAATATTGCAAATCAACATAGAGATAAGATAAAAGCGAAAACACGTGAGTATTGACCCATTGTTAGGGGGTTTATGGGTAAAAATATGTGTGGCAATCTAATATTAGTCAGTGAGGTGGGAAAAAAAATTTAAAAGAAAACAAACATTTACAATTTCAGCCAGTTTCAACGATATTTCATCACTTTCAGATAATTCAGCTTTTGATAATGTGAAGGCATCGTACTTAGCATGCCATGTTTGACCAAAAGAGGTGGATACATACAATGTTGTGTGAAAAGTTCAACAACCAAAAACCTACTTGAAAACAACCAACGATGCAATGCAAAGCGCTTCATGTAACAACCCAAAACCCCAGCCCCAAATTGTGAAGTAAAAAATTAAATATATACATTTTTTTTTGTATAAAAATTTGTTTTATTTATTTTTAATGCTTGATTTTGTCTCTTGCGATAAATTTGCTATACTTCATTTTCTTTTCTTGTTTTTGTTTTTTTTTCATTTTTTCAACTTAAAGTTAATTGCAATTGTTGCTTTGGACACATTAATACATTCTTTAACATATAACGGTATTATAACTATGCCAAATCATTTCTAGCATGCAACAAAAAGCTAACATAACAAATAATTAATAAACATTTTAAAGTGTTATGACTGAATTATTTTAGTATAAAATACAATTTGTTACTAAGCAACTGCTAACTATTTAACAAATTTTACAAAGAATTTCTCGCGCTTTTCTTCCCAAACAACTGACTGCTGGAAATAATTTAAAACAATTACTCAGTTTCAGTTTCAGCATCAGCTTCAGCTGCGTTAAGGTCAACATCTTTCGTTTTATGAAACTTTTTAAGTACATACATACATACATACATACATAGTTGTATATGCATTTTTTGCGCACAGTGTAAATTATGAGTTTGCATAACGCATTTTTGCTATTTCGCTCATATTTTGCTATCAATTAATAACCTATTCAGCGTTACAATGGATATATTTTTTTTTTTTGTTTTTTTTTTTTTGCTAATCTTACTTGAGCTAGACAGTTTGTTTTATTAAGACTATAAAATATAATTAGCAACAAAGCCGTTTAGTTGCCGCCATCACTGCTGTTGCTGGTGGTGTTGTTATTGTGACTGTTGATCTTAATCTGACTTCCTCAACGCACGCGCCGCACACGCACACATTGACTGAACGTCCGAGTCGGGCTTACATAGGTGCGTGCCGCGTACGAAATCCGGCGTTGCATTGTTGGCGGCGGCGTCGGCGGCGCGAAGGTCACTTGCTGCTGACGGCTGCGACTTATATGATGGCTATTGTTGTTGTTACTGCTGCTGCCAGCTGCTGGGGGCGTACAATGTGTGTGTGTGTGTCGTTTGTTTGTTGGTTTTCGAAATTAATCGCCATTAATTTCTAATACTTTTATTATTTCGTTAATATGACTGGAATGCCACAGGCGGTTGCCAGACCTCGAATGCGTTGTTAGTGTATTTCGTTTATTATACAAAATTTGCATGCGATGTCGTTGGCAACGCATTCCTCGAACTGCAACTTCGTTTCGTCTGTCGCAACAATCCAGTTTTAAAAATTCGTTTTTGATTTCTTTGGTCACTCGGTTTCACCTTCTTTCTCCACTTGGTTTTCGAACGTCGCAATGTCGGCGTTATGTTCCAGACATCAGACACGCTCGCTGTGTTTTTAAGCCAAAATTGAATTTTGTTTGTTTTCAAAATTTCACCATATGAGAAGTTATGCAATTAAATTGCTTCTCAGTTAAAATATATTCGACACTGTACGTCCACACATTCACACGACTGGCAATTCGACAATGGGATGTTGTGGTGCATCCCAGTATGCCTCGCAGTAATCGACTAATTGCTCCTCATGCTTGTTGAGTTGTTCCTCGCCGGACTCATCGGCGCCGGTCCAAGACTTCTGCACCAGACAACAGGATTCGAGCGCAGTTTTGCCAAGAATGCGGCTCAACTTGGTGGGGCAATCGACTTTGATCACATAGATGTCATTCTCGTAACAGAAGGCTTCCAGCAGCACCTCGTGCATGTGTGTGGCGGAGTCGCCGACTTGTGGCACGGCCATGAGACAGAAGAGTGAACCCTCCGGTGATTTGGAGAGCACTTGTATGGCGGCGCTAAGTCCCACAATGACACGCGACTCGGCTTGCGCCTTCAGCAAGGCGGACTTGACGGTGCGTCCGATTTTTGCGTAATCCATTTGTTTGGTGATTTGCTGCTTCTTTTCGCTGAGACTCTCAAGCTGCTGTTCCAGGTTGATGTTGCTCATGACTTGACTGTTGTTGAAATGCTGGATATGCGATTCGTCCACAACCATTTTGTATGAAGTGTAGATGTGTTGCTGTGCGTATGGCGGAATTTTCACGCTTTTGCTGGCGCTTCGGCTTGAAGTAGTGTCGTTCGCTGGCGACTTCACTTGCTTGCTGTGGTTGGTTAAGGTTGGCGTTTTATAGACGCACGCGATTTGCTTTGACTTTGACAATGTTTGCACTTTGGAGGACACTTGTTGCTTTTGAGTTCTTGCTTTGTTTTTGTTGTTTTTAGCTTTGCTTTATCTGGTATTAGTTCTTTTAATTGACCCTCTTTTTGTATTTGTTGGGGCGTGTTATCACTTTGGATATGCTTTTGTTTTTGCTTTTTCACCGCAAATTTCACTTTGTAAAAATGTCTGTGTGTGTTGTTTTTGCTTTAACACGATTTGTTATGAAATTCTGTTTTGCTTTGCTTTCACTTGGCTAGTAGACGCGTATGCAATTTATTCCGTTCAAGCGCTCTTTTG